>QEPC01015466.1:1945623-2034089 GCA_003113815.1 Sphenodon punctatus | reverse complement strand
GGGGAAGCCCTGAGAGTTTAACACATGGCACTAACCCACCCCGCCCCCCCAAATTCTGTGCTGGGGTAAGCGGGGCAGGAGATTCCGCAGGGGGAGGGAAATTCTGCAGGAAATCTGTGAATCGCAGACCCGCGTTTCCCTCGGGACCCTGATAATATGTCTCAACTCCCCAGTACCTCTCTCAGATTGTAAGCCCTAGGGGCAGGGACCGTGTCTATTTTATTACTTTGTAAAGTGCCAGGTACACTGCTGGCGCTATATAAATGTTTGTTAATAATCATAATAATAAAGGATCCCAAACACAGGGCCTGACTGAGTCTTCTGACTATCTTGGTGGGCAGATTTGGCAGAGCCGAAACTAATCTCTTAGCAGGGCCTGAAAGGCCTTAGTGTTCTCCGAGCAAGGGCAAAGTTGGGAGGGAGTGATAAGTTTCATCCTACTCAAGGATGGGTGAGGAGGAAGAGGGGGATGCAGATCTTCCTGATGAGAACCCAAGAGCAGGCCCAGGCAGCTCTGAAGCAGGGCGGTCTGATGGTGGATTTCCTAATACAGTGCTAAGGAAAGTGGTTCCCAGAGGTTGGTAGGTGGGCTGGTACCGATGGCACCCCAGGAAGAGGTGGGGGAGAAATGGTAGCTGTAGGAGGAATACGAGGAGGCAGCGGCAGCAGGTAAGCGCCTGCTGGCATAGGAGCGGGTGGAGGGTGAATTGCACGCTCCAGATGCTTAAAGTCAGACTGTGAAGGATATGGGGGCGATCTGCTCCAGGATTGGGAGCGGTACCAGGAGGCATAATGGTACCGTTGGTACCGGGAGTCTCAAGTCAGACAGTGAAGGATATGGTGGCGATCTGTTCCGGGATCAGGAGCGGTACTGGGAGGCATAATGATACCGTCAGTACCGGGAGTCTTCATATGGTGAACAGCAGGAACAAGAGGAGCAGGTCCGCTCATCCCTATGGTACAGAAAGGAAGTTGCGAGCGGTCCGGGAGGAGACCTATGCACGGATATGGTAGAATGATCAGCGTGCATTGTGCGGTACCGAGGAGATCTAGAGCATGATATATGATGTCTATGGGGCTCACTGAGGTGAGAAGTAGAGCGGGGGTCTCTGCGCCATTCAGGGTGCAGCGGTAAGGTCACCACTAAGGGTGAAGTTGCTTGTGCAGCTGCTGGGCACCAGATGGTACTGTGGGAACTGGTGACGATTGCACTGGGAGAGAATGCTCCGGTTCCGAAAAAAGAGTCTCTACCTCCACGGAACATGGGGTGTCCGACGTGCCGGTATCTCTGCTTCTTTCTTTTTATCTTTTTCTCCTCATGGGGGCGCCTGGTACCGCACTCTGTGGTGCGGGAGGTGCTCTTTGAATGGGAGACTTCCCTGTCTGAGACCCGTACCGTAGTTGGGATTTCCTCAGGGATTGTACCAGCAGTACCAGGAGCACTCAGTGGTCCCGATGGAGCGGCAGAAGCTGCGGGCGCCTGGTACAGCACCAGCGGTACTGGGAGCGCTTAGCGGTCCCAATGGAGCGGCAGGCTCCGGATAACTGCACCAGCGGTACAAGCGGTACCAGGAGCGCTCAGTGGTCCCGATGGAGCGGCAGGAGCTGCAGGCTCCGGATTACTGTACCAGCGGTGCCAGCGGTACTGGGAGCGCTTAGTGGTCCCGATGGAGTGGCAGGAGCTGCAGGCTCCGCATTCATCTCGGAGATTAGTGAGTGCTGGGTGGGGAGCCGGAGAGGCCCCTCTTCACCACCCTGAAGTGCCCTTTTGTTAGAATGTCCGGAGGCGGAGAGCCCTAGCCCGCTTTGTTCTGGTAGACAGGACAGAGCAGGATTTACAAGTCTGAGTATTATGGGTCTCTCTGAGGCATGGTTACTCACGGAGAGTGTAGCCGGACAGTTGCGGCAGCGTTTAAGCCTGCCTGCTTGTGCATAGTCTGGCGACTCCGCGTGAAAGCGGGCACAGCCCGGGGGACGAACCCCGCGGGCCAGGGCACTGCACTCAAGTAGTAGTTCTTAATCTTTTTTTTTTTTTTTTTTTACTACTGACAAGCACTGTAAAGTGCTGAAGGTCTTCTAAGCACAACGCGGTTGGAAGGAACTGAGGCGGTGAGGACTCCTCCCCCTATTTATGCAGTCCTGTTCTCGCAAGATCTTGAGCCTGCTCTTTTGACAGGATGGGAGGGGGAATGGAGGGGTGGAGCCCTCACCAAAATCTAGATCTTTCCAGGCTTTCTGCCTGGAGACTGCTGACAACAAGGTCTCAAATGAGAATCGCGGAGATCCTCGAAGAACAGTGGATTTAACTGCTTTGTGGACTCAGCGGTATTGAGGTGGGGTCTTCATCCTCCCTGAAATAGGGATGAGGCTGAGATGAGGTGGCATGGAGCAGGTCTTGGGTCAGGAAAACCTGGTTGAGTCTTTGAGAGCATAATGCACTCAGCTAGGACCGTAGCACCTTCTTGAGATGTGGTTTGAAGCCACAACAGTTGTAGAGACAGGAGGCTCCTGCTTTGCATGTTGAAGTCTGTGGTACAAATATCCCAATCCAGAGGAGTTGGCTGGAAAAATGGAAGCAAACTTGGTCAGCTGTTAAAGGGGTTACTGTGAAGAGCACTGGTTAACAGAAGCCTGGGTTCTGCTGACATGGAAAATGGGGTCTGAGGAGGGGAGTAGACCTACTTGGGTCAGAGTGACATCTTATACATTTAAATAATAAATAAATCATATGCTACCCACATAGTGCCACAGAGTCACTTCACCATACAGCATAGTGAGTGGAGAATCTTGAAGGATGGAAATCACCCATTCATCACAAGGAAGAAGCTACTTGGCTTCTGTGCTTGCAAAGTACATCAGCTTTGCACCATGATGAGCAGTTACCCCTGGCTACAGTGAACCAACAATCAGAGCTATGTCACCAGTGCCCTAACCATTGAGCTGGGGAGCAAGGGGGTCTCTGCTGTGCAGATGATAGAGCTCATCAAGTAGCTAAACCTCTGCTACTAACTTCTCAGTTTAAGGATAATTTTTTTTAGAAAGTTGGCTGTAAGAATGTATGTTCAGTTATTCAGGAATATCCCTTTGGCATATAGACTTATTTTCATTTTAAAACTAATTCCACAGCACACACAAAAAATCATAGTTTCCGTATTTTCCCCATCCCCACATCAGTCCCGTGTGTGTTACAGGCCGGACAGTCTTGGGTTTAATGCATTAGAAGGGTTTTAATTGCATCATGGCATGGTGGGACATGGCTTGATCTACTGTTCCTTCTTGCATCTGGTCAAGAATGGCCAAGAAAGCAGGGGAGATGGGGAAATCGAGAGATTCCCTCCCCATCTCATCAGCAATGTACATTCCAGTTTTGGGATAGCTCCATAAATGGCTTTTAGTCAGGTTGGCTGGGAGAAGTAACATCTCAGGAACTGGGGGTAACTAGCACAAATGGATCTTCCATGCTGACCTGTTGTGTACTTCTGGGAAGCAGCCAAAGATGACCACTGTCGGTGACAGGATGCGGGGCAGCATGACATTTGGTCTCACCCATTACAGCACGACTTATGCTCTTAAAAATGAGTGCTGCCAGGCCTGAGCGAGGCTATATTGTTGCAGAGGATTCTGCTTGGATTTCTACAACTGAATGAAAGTGAAGTGCAAGCAAGACATTCTGGCCTCAAGGTTGGTCACTTCCTCATACAGCGTTTGGGAAACTGCTGCTTCTCTGGGGCTTCCTGCAAACCTGGGTGTAGAGTACGGGGAGGGCTGGCACGTGCAGACTGTATTCTAACAAGAGGAGCAGAACTATCCCTGCTGGGAAGGAACTGCCACCTGTCCTACTGTGTAGGTGTTAAAGCTTCCAAGGGCCGACCATAGCGGTTAATGTACACTCATTGCACTGGGGAAGACGTGGCCACAGTTGGCCTGCAGATTCAGTGAACTAGTAATCAGCTATTGATTTGATTTTAAATACTCATTCTTGTTAGTTCTTAATGTTAAAGAAGAGAAAGCTGAATGTTGCTTGGTAACTCTGGTCTAAGCATTTATCACTTTGTGTTTTATGCAGCATACCTTTCTGAAGCTATGAAGCTGACCCAATCAGAGCAGGTGAGATTACCTTTAGCTTCCATTGTGATTGTTAAAGTCAGAAAATAGCCCAACATGCAACCTCTTGCATAGCTGCATTGCACTACAGCCTAGCTGTGATTAAACAATTTTTCCAGTACAGCCTCTCTGAACTGACTGAGCTGGGCTAACTCATGTTCCCTTTCCCTAGAAACAACCCTGCACCTCAGGGATGTGGTGTCTATTTCCCCAGAGCATTTTTGTTCTGCAAGAGGACTCCTTGATCAAATGATCGCTGGTTAATTAGTCCAGCCAGAATGGTGGCTGTGGTACCCAATCTGCTTTGTGCCTTCCCCACCTGTGAAGCTCCTGTAGAGAACATGGCAGCTCCTCTGCACAAGCCCTCTTTCAGCTTCTTAGGTAGACAGAGTAGTCATGCACCAAAGTCAGCAGTTCTTGCTGGAAAAACATTGATAACCAGATGCATAAACATGAAGTATAAGCAAAAATCACTTTAAAAGTAATGTCCCGGGAGCAGGGCAACCTCTCTCCTGGGTGAGAGCTGCCACTCCTCCAGCGAGTGGCTGCTTGCGACATGTCCTCCCATGAGCTTCTTGGAGAAATGAGAAAGGACACCTTGTCCTTGTGGTCAGAATGGGTTCATATCTTAAAATCCATCTTCAGTAGAGGTTGGAAAATGGGTCAGTCACTGGGAGTAGAGAACTAGACTGGAAACACTACTGCTACAGTAAGGCTCTGCTAGCTGCTTTCTATTTATTGCATTAGCAACACACTCAGCCATGTTACAGCAGGAGTCCATTTTTCCCCCCTGGATCGCTTAGTCCTGATACTGCCAAAGCTTAAGCAGTATCTTCATGGGAGTAAAGTTACATACGCAAGCTTTTGTGTTTCCACAGTCAGTGTGTTAGAAAATGCTTGAGTAAGGGAGTATGTGAGAAATTTAAAAGGTAGCAGTGAGTGCTCTGGTATCTACAGAAGCGTTGACATTAAATGCAGTGCCAGATGCAAGGATAACTGAATATTAAAGTCTAAAAAATAAAGCTCAGTATTCTTCTTCTTGCACAGGCTCAGTTATCACTGGAATTGCAAAGGGATAGTCACATGAAACAGTTACTGCTCATCCAGGAGAGGTGGAAAAGGGCAAAGAGAGAAGAAAGGCTAAAAGCCCAAAGTTCAGACAAGGATACAGTTGCACATCTTCAGACTTCTTATAAACCATCCGCTGAGGAATCTGACCACCAAAATGTGTTGGTTCCTGCTACTCAGAAATATAGCTCTTCTCCAGAGAGGCAAATGCAGGAAATTCATGGTGTCTTTGACAGGGACCCAGACACACTACTATTCCTGCTTCAAAAAAAAAAGGAGCCAGTCGAAATGTGTGTTGGCAGTAAAACCCCCAAGGATGACAAAACAAAACGAGAGGAGCAAGCAACCCGAATTGCAGATTTAGAGCGGCATGTGGAATTTCTTTTAGCTGAAAATGAGAGATTAAGGAGAGAAAATAAGCAGCTAAAAGCAGAGAGGGCTAGATTCAAGAAATCTCCCCTGGAGAAGGAGCTGGATGTAGATGCTGACTTTGTGGAGAAGTCAGAGCTATGGGGTCTACAGCAGCATTCAGAAACTGCTACTACTTCTGCCTCAACCTGGCAGAAGTTTGCCGCCAGCGCGGGGAAGGCCAAGGACATTCCAATCCCCAATCTTCCTCCCTTGGACATTCCATCACCTGAACTCCCTCTGCTGGAGCTCAATGAAGATATTCTGAAAGGACTCATGAATAGTTAAATGAAGACCATGACAGATGCTCAAATGTAGTTAAGGAAATGAGAAAAGGGAAAGCCACCAGGACAATGATGATCCAAGGGCAGCAAAATCTAACACCGTCTTAGTGAGGGAGAAAAGTCAGTGTGTCTTCGTCACTGTGGAATGCACATCATATCGGATCTGGTAACGAAGCTTATGAGTACCATAGTTGGTAAAAGCAGAGTTCTTGGGATCTTGTCTCCTGATGTTTCAAACCAAATGACTATTTGGAGAATGTTTTAAACACCACAATAAATCCTTCAGGGGGTTGAAGTATGCTTATGTGTAATAGGTATCTATAATGCCATAAGTGACAATGCAGAACGTAACTTATGTTTGCCAGATGGCTGCCACTTTGTATTATAAGATGCTTTCTATCATGCATTCAAACTGTATGCATTTCATTATGCACAAACTTGGTGATTCAGATATGGTGTAACTTATACATCACTCTAGACAGATCTACGTGCCACACTTTGTACTCCTGACAATGGTAACTTCAAATTAATCAGGAAAAATATTTAAATGTCCATTTTAAGAAGGAACCAAATTAGTTCTATTGGGAATTTAAAAAAAAATTGTTTACATAATCAGGGTGCTTCATAAATTGTTTTCTGTATAAAGAAATTAGGCATTGTGTTTAAAAGTACAAGGAAGAACTATCTTAATTCTTGCATGAATGGAAGTAATGCTAGCTGGGAGTATTTGACTGAAAACAATAAAATATTCATGTTTCATCTCTTTGTTGAATCTGATTTGCAGAGGTAAAAACCCAAAGCATTAAGCACTAAGGCATCACCAGTTTTTGGACTAAAACATCCTTTTAGATTTTGACTAAAGGGACAGAGCAATCAACTCTCAAGCTTTCACCTCTGGGCAAGTAGCAAAGCTAGTGCCACTTGATCATGTGTGGGGCACCCAGAAAGGAACTGACTGGTTCCTGTGACAAACTGGCTTGGACGAACAAAGACAGAATGATTCATTCAGAGCTGGTCTTGTGTCTTGCTCTTGTACTGTGTGAACTGTCAACTGAACATGGGGAAATACTGTAAACTGGTTAGGTGAAACCTGTTTTGTTACAGAGGCCAGTACATGGACTTCGTTTCATTCATAACATACTACCCTTTTTGCTAAACAGTTTTGCTCTCTCCTCTGAATGCCTTCAATCAGCTTTAAGCCCCTACTGTTTGGCAGGGAAGAGATAGGATCCCAAATGACAGATCCGTACCACTGATTTATAGAACGGAATTGCTGCTTCCTAACAGCCAGTGTCCTCTTAACTACTGTTCCATCAAGAAGTGCACACTGACTCATAGGTCAAACTAATGTATGCAGTATCTTGTGGTAGAGCGTGCCATCTGGTGGACAAATAAAAAACTTCTTGCTACTGTTTCAACATGGTCATGTAGGCTAAACCAAAGCTTATTGAAGTTGGTGGAAAGAAACAGACTTTGGCTCATGTCCATAACATATTATACTTGATGCAGCTATAGAACGCTGTGATCCATAATTTAGAAGTCTCACCAAGTACCAAATTTAAACATATGGCCAGACATTGATTTCTATTCGGGGAGTTTGCTTTAACCACAGAAACCACTGTTGGCTTGGAACATAGACACACAGATTATCCCCCGCAAATACAGCAAATGCACACTTTTCAAAAGCAGAGTAACTTGTACAAGTCTGAGTTCATTTGAATAAAGAACTTGCCAGATTACAGGAGGTATCAGTTCTCTTTTGAGAGTTCAAACTAAAGCACTAATAGCACCATACTAATAAGAAAAGCTAGGTGTGACAGAAATGGTGTAAAACACAGTTGGGGGTAGAATTAAGACTGTTCTTGAGATCTTGCAGTCCTCTCCACAGTAACTTCCTGCTGCCCTTTTGGATTTCGGTGGCCATACTGAGTTTTGAGTATCATGGGAAGCATGTGCTCACTATTCATGTCAGGAATCTACTACTTTATTGTAAACGGGTATATAAAGGTGCTGAAAGGAGATGTGCTTTTTTTGTAGCAATGAAGGCTTGTGACACAAGTATGGGCAAGCAAAGCGGCTAGAAATAATGAACCCTGCAAGAGGGAAACAAAATCACCTAATGTACTTAGATTCAATATAAGAGTTGACTACTATCAAGCACTGCACTGGGAGAGCAAACTAATCAAAGGCTGCATGTCTGAGGCTCTAGACCAGGCATGAATGGGGAACCTTTTTCCTTCCATGGGCCACTTTGAAAGTTAGCACAAGCGCTGAAGGCTGCATAAAGTTGGGGGTGAGAGGGATGGTCAAGGGCTGCACTCAGGAAGAGGATGACGCAGATCATGGAGCTGTCGTCTGTATGTGCACATGTCCCCATCTTTACTCCCTTATTCTGAGCTGTCTTTCAGTGCTAGGAAATGGAGCTAGGAATGGGAAACGGGCCAAACAAAAATGACCACAGTAGGGCTGCAGGCCCAACACTAACTGGCAGCATTTGACCCCACAATGGAGGTTCCCTACCCCTGTTCTATGCCATCTGGCCCTCTCAGATTTTCTGATTGCATTGTATATTCATCTAAATAGAGTTTTAAAAGCAGCCCACAGGGGCCAAGGTTTGCATGTAAATACTCTCACTGAAGTCTATTTACAAAAAAAACAGCTACCTTCCAAGCCCATATTTTCTCCCCTTTGGAGATTCAGTGACGTGGGTTTAAATGCTAACATTTCACATATGGACTAGATGCTGTATAGGTATCTCTCTCCAAATCGCTGGGAGAGGAGGTAAAGTCTCAGTGCGGCCAACGGATGGAGTCTAAACTTCTTGTTAGGAAATAGACCACTTGAAAAAGAGAGAGCTACCTCACAAAGGGCTGATGATCAGAAGCAAGCGTGGCATGAGATTGAAGTTCTTGCAACCCCCAAAGGGGAGAAAATGAGAGAAACGGGGGATTAAAAAAAAAAAGCGTTTTTCTGTCTGTGTTGAATGACCGTTTTCTCCTTCCTTTGTCTCCTCTCTTTAATTAACCCTAAGGCCTGACACAGCTGCTATTGTTCCTTCCTACTTCTACACAGAATCATGGAACCAACCTGACACACGCTTGTAAGCCACACCTAATATTTCACCCCTTTTCCTGCCCAGTCTCTCTTGTTTAGTCCGGGTGTCATCTTTTCATGTGAAGAAGGAACTAACATAACTGCACCCTATTCTCAATTACTCTGTAGGCTCTTAACAGAATAAGCCTAACAGCAAGGAAAAGAGTTGAAAATGAACATGGAGGACAAAATGAGAGTTCAGTCCCAGAGCTCCCACTGCCAGTGCTGCTACCAGATTCACACACACAGCCCTTTCAATATGAATTAGGAGAGTATCCATGCCAGAAAGTGAAAGCCTTTAAAAGCTACATAGGGTGAGGTGACAAGATCTGGTGGCAGCAAGGAAGAAGGGGAGAGTCCCAGGAGTGAGCACTGAAAACAGGAATGATGGGGTTTTCAGACAAGGTTAAGAACAGAGACTGGCTGGATAGAAATATAGCAGAAGAAAGGCAAGACTGGAGTAATCACCTTGAGGCAAAGCCAGGAAAGATGTGCTCTATTTCCATGGAGCAATGAGGAAAAAGGCTATATCTGAGAGGGCCTAAAAAGGGAGTTTTAAGTGAGCAAGTTGATAGAGCAGTAGTTGGAAAGTTTAATACTGAAGGGAAGGAGCCAAAGGAGGGGGATATGTTCCTAGTGCGGGAATGGAGCAAAAGGAATGGTCAAGAAAGACTAGAGATGAGGCTGGAGTGCAGACAAGTTTTAGGGCACTTTCCAGCGGGTATAAAAGCGTACTTACAAGTTTGGATGGTGGGACATGCATGTAAATTAGGTGTGGCTTTGATAATGTCAAAAGGTGCGCCGCGCATGATTAAAACATTTCAGCGCACTGACATGTGCTGTACCGAACTGGATCTTGCAGCTTGGTACAGCACATTTGTCAGAGCACTACAAGGCTTCAATCTGGCGCAGTCCGCTTTCCCAACATTATCAAAGATGCACCTAATTTGCATGCGTATCCCATCACTCGAACTTGTAAGTACCCTTTAATACATGTTGGAAAGCGCTCTTTGTCAGTAAAAGACAAGAGAGATGGTCGAAAAAATATTGAGCTAAAGAGAACGGAAGGATAGACAAGGACATGAAGGATTTTTGTAAATCAGGAAGAAGCTGGAAAGCTCCTGCCATTAAATGTTTAAACTACCCTCTATATATTGTATAATAAATCATCCCTGGGTACAAAAATGTCATTAACATTGTCAGCAATAGGGATGGGGGAACGCGGTTTGGATGTTCGGACTGAACTCAGTCTGTTCGGACGTCAGAACCGAACTCTCGAATGACCGAACAGTTCGGTCATGTTCAGATGAGTTCGGGGGCAGGAAAAACATCCTTTCAGGGCCAAAAATTATGTTTTGGTTTCGTTTCCGGTTTCGATAGCGCTATTTTTGACAGTTCGTTCAACCCGAACTCGGCTGAACCGAACCATCGAACCTGAACTCGGGTTTTGAACTGAACGACTGAACATTCAAACCGCATTCTCTTCACCCATCCCTAGTCAGCAAGAACATTACATTTAAACTTATTAAACATGGACATTATCAGGAAGAGTAATGCAGTTAAAGACAAAGGCTTTGGTACAGTTTGTACAATGGAGGGGCATGCCAAGTTTAAGCACACCTTCAACATCCACCTTAACTCTGGCCCTTTTTCTTTTATGCTTTAATATACTTATTATATTTGGTTAAGAAAAGTGCACAGAACCAATTTTATAGATAATGGATAAATCAAGCTATGTGTGTGATTCTGCTCTGCTATTAATCAGAGAAGAATCTTGCCCTTCATGTGATCTACTTTTTATGTTGTTAGCAACCTTTATCTTAAGGGTAAACATTTTTGTCTGGAAACCTGTAAGAGAATGCAATGCTCCACTTGTGAATAAAATGCAGTCATCTCAGCACATGGAAAGCTTTATAGCACCCCTTGCCCTTTCATATGTCTGGTTTCTGCCACATTCCCTTCATTGCTTGTCTTTCAGTCTTTTCTATTTGAAATACATTAATTACTCCAGAAACAATGTCATTGGGCATTTTGACACATACCTTAAAGTGCTGGTCTTTCAATCATCTGGGTTTACAAATCCACAAGTAAGTTCCAGATGCATTCTTCACACAAACACTGCCCTGAGGCAGCCTAAAGTAGCTGCAGCTGTAGATGTGACAGGCTGCCATGGAAACCAAGTGACCACAGCTGCCTGGAGCAAAGCAGCTTACCAGGAGAACCTTTTACACACAAAAGTTCTGTGAGAAGTTCTACACAGAAGTTCAAAGAGCCATATGTTCAAGATCTGGGTGAGGGATTTAGACACACAGAAAGTTCAGGCTGTAACAGCAAACATGCAGGAGAAATGTGTGTGTAAAAACACCCATTGTTGCTGGGCAAGCTTAGTGACATGCTGAAGTGCACTATGAATTCAATAATGTACATGATAGTTTGCAGGATGCAGCAGCTTGTCTTTTTGGCATAATATGGGTAATGGGGACGGATCACTGTGAGCACATTACATCAGTTCTCCTAGCTCTGCACTGGCTGCCAATAGTCTTCCGGGCCTGATTCAAGGGGCTGGTGCTGACCTATAAAGCCCTATACAGCCTGGCCCCCAGCTATCTGCGGGACCGCCTCACCCCCTGGCTTCTGAATTGACCCCTGCAGGCTGCCGGGAGTGCCTTTCTCCAAGTCTCCCGATGGCTCGGGGGGCGACTATGGAGAGGGCTTTCTCAGTTGCGGCACCTAGGCTGTGCGACTCCCTTCCAGTGGAAGCCCAGGTGGCTCCAGATCTCCCCTCCTGTCACCAACAATGTAAGACCTGGCTGTTCTGCCAGGCTTTTGGTGAGGGAGATGGGTAGGGTGGTGGGTTGGGGGGTTCTTGTGTTTATCTTTTAATAGTTGGATTGTATTATTTTATGTTTTTATATATAGTCTTGTATTTATTATATTTGTATTGTATTTTTATCTTTTGTATTTGTTAGCTGCCCCGGGCTGCTTTGGCAGGAGGGGTGGGGTAAAAATTTGTTAAATAAATATGCTCATTCAGAGATGCGGACTGACCACACACATACTAACATGATAATTAACGCTACAACTTTCCTGCACCATCCTGCATTTGGTATGGGCATCCTTTTGATCAAAAGGCTTCCCGCTGACTGAGGTATTAATTTATTTATTTTATTATTTATTTTCTAGATTTCTACCCGGCCCCTCCTGAGAACAGCTCAGGGTGGCTTCCAACAATAAAAATATATATATAATACATATAAAACAATTTAAAACACATAAAAATACAATATAAGGTATTAAAACAGGGCCCGGAAAAACATTAAAACAATAAATAGGGTAGGGGAGATAAAAACCCACTAACCCCCCTCCCCAAAGGCATGGGTGAACAGCCAGGTTTTACAACTTCGCCGGAATGTCAAAAGACTTGGGGCCAGGCGAGCTTCCTCTGGAAGGGAGTTCCAAAGGCGCGACGTGGCCACCGAGAATGCCCCCTCCATTGTGGCCCCCCGCTTAATGCGGGGGACCTCCATGAAGGCACCCCCGGCAGACCGAAGGAGCCACTCTGGGGTGCGGAGGGTGAGGCGGTCCCTGAGGTATGAGGAGCCCAGACCATGAAGGGCCTTGTAGATCAACACCAAAACCTTGAACCTAGCTCGGCACACTATTGGCAACCAGTACAGAGTCCGGAGCACAGGTGTAATGTGCTCCCGACGACCCGTCCCCGAAAGACGGGATGCCACATTCTGCACTAGCTGCAGCCTCCGAACCAGGAACAAGGGAAGCCCCACGTAGATGAAAAGATTGTGTTTAATTTCCTATATCTCAAAAAGAAACCCTGGATTACTGAAATCAGTTTCATAACACAGACAGAAAGCCTGAGCCAAATTACTCATCCAAGGAGAAAATTGGGCTCTGGAGATGGTGGCAGTGGCACTATCCTCTAGATGGAAAATGGAGCCAGTTCTAATACTATAGGATCCAAAAACCTATGGTTTAAGAGAGAAGCTACGGCTCTTACAAATTCAATCGTGCTCCAAAAAACATGGAAATTGTAAGTTAAGGATTCCGGGGAAGCGGCAGCAGTCACACGTGCCATGTAAGCAGTAAAGACGTTGTAGAGACTTGTATATTGTGCCCACTTTCAATTTAGACTCCATACGCTCACCCTTGGTCTTTCAGCTCCAATCCTCTTCTTTTGCCGGTTGGGCACAACATTGAAGCTGGGGACATCAAGCTCCTTCCTGCCTCAGCATCATGGACTTGATCGCAGTCTCCAGCGTAGCCATAATTTCTCCTTCATTTATAACTCCCCACTCAGGCAGCAGCACAAGTGCATTCTGCTTCCTACACAGGTGATTAAAAGCAGGCAAATATTTGTCCTAGTATACCATGCATTGGAATGCTATACTGTATTGGAAAGGGATTTGTCTGCCTGTGGCTCTTGGCTGAATAAGGCTATCAAGCATCGTTGAATATTTAGAGCTTTACCTCCTCTCTCAAACTGTAGGTTTTCGGATCCTATAATTTCCCTGGTTTTTGAGAGGAGACAAACTAAATTTCACCTCCTACAACAATACCAACATGGAAAAAAGAGAATTACTTTGGTCTTACCTCTAATGTGCCCATCAACAGGAGATTGAGGGATCCAACTAGTTTTCAGAATTCTCTGGGGGATATTCCCACTGACTGACAGCTGCTCTGCCGATGACCTGGTTGCTTTGTGGAATGATATCTTGACCACGGCCATTGACAGTTGCATCCAAGCGTCTGCTGCCAACGCTTCGTCAGCACAGGTCCTCCCCCTGGTTTGCCAAAGATCTGAGGTGTCTGAAGCAGGAGGGTAGGCAATTAGAGCACAAGTGGTGCTCGACTCACACTGAGGCCGACCAATTGCAGTATAGATGCTATCAGAACGTCTCGTCCAGCGGAACTGTTCCAGGTTGTGAGGGGACTGGTTAACCTGGCTTGTCTGCACCAGAAAATAGAGTCACCTATTGTCCGCTGTGACTTTTTTATTACTTACTTTGCAAGAAAAAATTGCTCATATTTACCATGACTTGGGTGCTATGGAAGCTCAGTCTAGTCCTATTTATTTGGATCAGTTTCAATTGGTATTGCCCACTGATGTGAGGGAGGTGCTTGGGGATATGAGGGCAACCAGTTGTGAATTAGATCCTTGCTGTCCTGGCTGGTGAAAGCCAGCAGGGAGACGTTGGGGCCATTGTTGACCAGGGTTGTCAATGCCTCCCTCTGGGAGGGAAGGGTGTTGGACACCCTTAAAACTGAAGTGGTCTGCCCCATTTTTGGATGCTGATGCCCTGGCCAACTATTGGCCTGTCTCTAAACTTCCCTTTTTAGAGAAGGTTATTGAACGGGTGGTTGCCCAACAGCTCCAGGCACATCTCGATGCTGTTGGATTTGTAGACCTGTTTCAGTCAGGTTTTTGTCCTGTGTATGCTTGTGGTTTTGGTCGATGACATGCACCTGGAGATGGACAACGGGAATTCTACCTTGTTGAGCTTGATAGATCTTTCTGTGGCCTTTGAAACAGTTGATCATGAAGGTGTTGTTGGCACAACTGTGGGACCTGGCAAGGGTATGCGGGACTGCACTTGTGTGGTTCCGCTCTTTTCTTTCGGGGAGGTCCCAGTGGGTGCTGATGGGTGGTTGTTTGTTGTCTCCTAGGGACCTTTCCTGTGGTGTCCCGCAGGGTTCTATTCTGTCTCCCCCTCTTGTTCAATGTGTATCTGAGGCCGCTAGACAAGGTCGTTTAGAGGTTTGGGGTGAGGTGTCCTCAATATGCTAATGACGCTCAGTTCTACCTCTCTTTTTCTTCTGACCCAAGTCCCACAGTCTCGGTGCTTATCCAATGCCTGGCTGCTGTTGGGGACTAGATGAGGGTGAGCCGATTGAAGCGGAATCCTAACAAGACTGAAGTGTTAATGGTTGGCTGGTCTTGTGCCCTGGTGGGGATTGGGACACCTGTCATTGATGGGGTCCAGTCCCTTCTGGTCACTCAGGTTCGCAGCCTCGGAGTGCTTTTGGATCCCTCGTTGTGCCTGGATTCTTAGGTGGCGGTGGCAGCCAGGAGCACTTTTCACCTACTCTGTCTGGTGAGGAGGCTGCAGCCTTTTCTTTCTGATTCAGATCTGGCCATTGTCATCCATTTCATCACCTCGAGGCTAGATTACTGCAATGTACTCTACGTGGGGCTGCCCTTGATGACTGTTCAGAAGCTGCAGCTGGTGCAGAATGCAGCGGCTTGGCTCCTTTCGGGGATGAGTCACCAGAAGCATATTACACCAGTGTTCAGAAGTCTGCACTGGCTGCCCATATCTTTCTGGGCACAATTAAAGGTGCCAGTTTTGATCTTTAAAGCCCTAAACAGTTTGGGCCTCATATCTGAAAGACTGCCTATTCTACTATGTTCCTTTGCAGCCCCTGTGGTCAGCTGGGGGCGCCCTCCTGTGTGTTCCGTCTGTTACTCTTGTTTGGGGGTGTGCAGGAGGGTGTTCTCGGTTGCTGCCCCCATGTTGTGGGACTCCCTTCCCCAGGAGGTTTACTTGAGCCTGAGCTTGGCTATCTTCCAGAGATGGTGCAAAACTTCTTTAATAGCGAAAGCATTTGGCAGACAGATAGGTAGGGTTTGGTTGGGTGGGGTTGTGGGGGAGGATGAGGGTGGATGGGGGTTTGAGGGGAGGGTGTTTTTACTGTATGAATTTTAATATTTTTAACTTTTTTTTTTGACTGAGAAAGGGCAGCATAAAAATTAAAATAAATAAATAATAAAATTAATAAATAAATAAGCTGCCACAATCACAGTGAGGTATCAGTCTGAGGGGAGATTTTTGGTGTATCTTTTCATGAAAGTTTGGGACTCACATGGTAACTTCTCTCAGAAGTGGGGAAGCCGCTGCAGCTTGTCCACAGTGCCACATAGCTCTGGCCACTTCAGCTCCGGGACCTACCAGTGCAGTTGTGACAAGCTCTCAGCTGCTGCCTCTTCCATAGCAACATTTACCCCATTGTAAACTGTCCTAATTGATCTCCCATTAGTGACACTCCAGCTCAGCCTACAGCTCCCAGAGAACCCTGGAGTCCTGGCCCCCACCCCCTCGTACATAGTACTATCTTAGATGTCAGACTTTTTGTCATAATGGATGCAGATTCTACATACAAGAAGAAAAGAGAATTGGTCACCTACCTCAGTGAATTCCTTTCTCTCCTGCGCTCCGGATACTCCTCCGTTTGGGTAGCTCTTCTTCTTGACCTCCAGGAAGCAGCACTCAAACTTTCTTTTGTGCATGCGCACTGAGCTATCCCCTTCTCCTTCAGTCAGTTCCATAGCGGAGGACCAACTATCTTTGATCGGATAGCAGCATGAAAAGCTAAGAAAATAATGAGTGCAACTCAAACATTGAACAATGAGAACAACTTTCAACATTGAACAAGAATATCCAGGGACTCTTCCCTGATAGATTCTAACCTTACCAATTTTTCAAGGCAAAGAAGAAGGTATCTAATGTGTCCTAACTGCGCTAGGTTATAGGAACCATTCCCCATTCCTTGTGCTGTTTTGTAGGGGGGGGGGGGGTCGGAGGAGTATCCAGAGCACAGGAGAGAGAGGAATTCACCGAGGTAGGTGACCAATTCTCTTTTCTCCTCTTGCCTCTGGATACTTCTGTTTGGGATATAACCGAGCAACAGACCTCTAAGGGTGGGAACAAACAGCGCTGGGATTATCCAGCATTGCCTGAAGCACCCTCTCACCAAAAGCTGCCTCAGCTGATTGGTAAACATCTATCTTGTAATGTTTGACACATGTATGTATGGACGACCAAGTAGTTGCCCTACATATTTCATCATATGAGGCCCGAGCGTTAAAGGCATAAGAGGTGGCAGAGCCTCTTACAGAATGGGCCCAGATTTGTGGAGGAGGGACCTTTCCCTTTGCCCTATAAGCTTTGATTATACATTGTTTTTCCCATTTTGCAATTAGTTTTCGATGCCTTTAAACCCTTGTACCCAGGTCTAATATTAATAAATAAGGCTGTAGATTTCCTGAACCCCTGGGTTCTAGTCAGATAAGTTTTCAGTGCTCTGCGCACATCCAAATTATGCCAAATATTTTCTTTGGGGTGTACCGGCTTAAGGCAGAATGAGGGCAAAACCAGGTTCTGAGATTTGTGGAAAAGTGAGTTAACCTTGGGAACGAATGCCGGATCTAGTCTCAAGGTGACATTGTTTCTGAAAGGAACAAAAGTTTTCTTCCATAGATAGAGCTCCGAGCTCTTTCTGGCCGAAGTTACAGCTACCAAGAAGGCAACTTTAATGGAAAGCATATAAAGGGAGATATGTTTAAGGGGCTCAAAAGGGGCTTTTGTGAGGGCATCTAGCACTAGATTTAAATTCCACAATGGATATCTATGAACTACTGGGGGAGAAATCACTTTGGCCGCTCTTATGAACTGCCTAACATGCCTATGAGTGGAAACAGGTGTGTTGGATAGCACCCTTAAGACAGAGTCAAGAGCCGCTGCCTGTCTAGCCAGAGTGTTTGGTTTTAGATCCTTATCCAACCCAGCCTGGAGAAACTCCAGAACCTCAGGAATCCCTGCCCTACACGGGTTCTGCGCTTTTGTCCTTGACCAATTTGCAAATGCTTGCCACGTGGCTCTATAAGCCCTCTTAGTGGCTGGTCTTCTAGACAGTAGGAGGGTAGTGAGGATGGCCTCTGAGTATCCTTTTCTTTAGAGCTGAGCGTTCAATTTCCATGCTGTCAGCTTCAAAATTTGTATATTGTCGTGTACTAACGAACCCTGCCTGAGAAGAGTAGGGTGGGTCAGATTATGGGAGGTAGTTGGCTTAACTATCAGGTCCGAGAACCATGGTCTTCTGGCCCACCATGGAGTTATTAATATTACTTGGGCTCTCTCTATGTGTATCTTTGCTATTGTTCTCGTTATTAGGGGAAAGGGCGGGAAGGCGTAGAGGAGATCTCGTGGCCAAGGCTGGTTCAGTGCATCCACCACCACTGCGCCCTTGGATGGTGTTCTGGTCATGAACAGTGGGACCTGTGTGTTTTCCTGCAAAGCAAACAGATCCATTAAGGGACGGCCGAAATGGTGGGTGATTTCCCTGAAGACCTCCTTGTCGAGGGACCATTTGTGAGAGTCTACCGTGCGTCGGCTGAGCCAGTCTGCCTGTGAGTTGTCCAGGCCCCTGATATACAGCCCTTTCAGCAACAACAGGTGTGACTGCGCCCATATAAACAGCTTGACCGCTTCCCGATGTAGGCTGGGAGATCTCGAACCTCCCTGATGGTTTATATATGCCCTCGCAGTGGTGTTGTCTGTGTATACTAGAATGTGACGATTCTGCAGTGACGGTGTCAATTGTATCAGGGCAAGTCGAATTGCCTTCAGCTCCAAGAAAGTTATGCTTTTGTCCGAGACCCTCCTGCTCCTGAGGCCCTGTGCTGATACTGGTCCCAAGTGAGCCCCCCATCCTCGTAAGCTGGCATCTGTCGTGACTATCGTCCTGCTGGGTTCCGATAACGGGGTTCCTCTTTCGAACATTGAGGGTCCGAGATCTGGTGGGATGTTTACCCATAGATTGAGACCGAGAGTCAGTTCTCGCTGCATAGGACGCAGCAGCTGTTGTAAGTTTCTGAGATGGAAACGACCCCATAGCACCTGCTGAGTGCAGGCAGGATATGAGTAACCCCAGAAGCTGTGCTAAACTCTTTAGACTCATGCGCCCTTTTTACCTGCAATATCTGGATCAGTCTGCAAATCTTTTGCTGACGGGTCAGGGGAATAAGCGCGATGTCTAAGGTAGTATCTAGAACCACTCCCAGATGTTCTAGCCTGTGAGTGAGTATCAAGAAGCTCTTTTCCCTGTTGATGAGAAAGCCGTGATGGGTTAGATACTGAATTACCCTGTCCCTGTCTGCTAGGGACTTGGCTTCTGTCTGGGGTCTGACCAGGATGTCGTCTAGATAGGGATATATGTGAATCCCCTCCCTGCGAAGATTGGCTATGATGGGGATTATTGCTTCGTAAAGGTCCGTGGAGCTGATGACAGGCCAAAGGGTAGTGTCCGGAATTGCCAGTGAGTCTCTTGGTAACAGAACCTGAGCCATGCCATCTCTTGTGGGCCGGTGAAATCGGTACATGTAGATAAGCCTCCCTCAGATCCAGAGAAACCATCCAATCCCCTTGTGATAGACTCTGTGATATGGACCGCACTGTCTACATTGAACTTTTGCCTTTTCACTGATTTGTTGAGTGACTTAAAATCTAGTACCGTCCTCCAATTTCCTGATTTTTTTGCAACCAGAAATAAAATTGAGTAAAGGCCGAGGCCGATCTCCTCCTTTGGGACCCTTTCTATGGCTAGGATTGAGCGCAGCCGTAGTATTTCGAAGAGCATTGCCTGATGCTTTAAAGGGTTGTTGGAAGAAGGTGAGACCAAGAACCTTTCTCTGGGGCGTCGGATGAGTTCTATCCAATAGCCTTGTCTGACGATGGATAGGGCCCACTCGTCCGAGATGGAATTTTCCCAGGCTCCGGAGAAATCCATAAGCCTGCCCCCCACCCTTATGTCCTTCAGACAGTCATGCGTCCTGCTTGGACTGACCTGAGGCAGGACCCTTAGGCATTTGTCTATCAAATCTGTTGTGTCTGCCCTCTGGGCGAAAGGAAAAAACTCTGGGTGGGATCTCTGCTACGCTGGGGTTGAAATTTTCTGAGTGTCCCTGAGTTACCCCCAAATTTGAAGGTCGGCCCGTGAAAGGACTTCCTCTTAGTGCCAAATTGTTGGAGGGTTTTGGTTTTGGCCTTGTCGGTAGCATCAGCAAGAACTTTATCCAAGGACGTACCGAAAAATTTAAAGCCCTTATAAGGGCCTGATACCAACATATTTTTTTGCTATGGTATCGCCCTGCCATGATCTCAGCCAAATCCTTCTTCTGGCTGATACGCACATTGCCACTGAGTGTGCCGACCATGCCAGAGCATCCATGGTGGAGTCTGCCAGTAGGGAAGTAGCCAAGAGAATGCGAGAAGTAAGCACCAGAGACTTCTTCTCTGATAACTCTGGGTCCTGGACCTCCTGCAACCAGGATAGCAGAGCCCAGGCTACATAGGATGAGAGAATGTTAATTCTTAGGGTAGAAGCTGAGGAGTCTAGGACCCTCCTGAGGGTTGCATCCACAGCTCTATCAGTGGATTCCTGGGGAAACAATTCCCTTCTGTGGGAAAAGCCGTTTGTCTGACCAGCGAGGCTGCAGCGGCATCCCCTTTTGGATTTTTTAAAAATGGCTGCTTTTTCCTAGAAAAAGAGTATAAGGCATCTTGAGTTCTATTCATCCTATAGGATTTGTTGGGGAATTTCCACTCCTCAAGAACTAACCTCTCAAAGGCTTTATCTAGAGGGACTTCATGGTCCTTGCCATGTATACTGGGAATGTATTCCCTTTCATCCTCTTCCTGAGAATCAGAGGAGTCCCCTTTTGTGGGTTTCTTCTGTTACTGCAGGGTTTTCACAATTTGGCCTAATAGCTCATCTCTGTATTGGAGTGGGAATTATCTATCCCTATCCTTGGGGTCAGCCTACAAGGTCACATACTCCTCCCCCTCCCCAATCCTTCCTCGGTCTCAGATTCCTCCCTTTGGCTATCATCTTCAGATGAGGAAGCCACACTAGGCTGAGACTGAGCCCTGTAACGCTTGAAGATTTCCTCTGTGGAGATTTCCCCAGAGGAATGAGGGGAGGCTAAAAGGCGGGCAGTAGCATCACCTGCTGGGCCTTTGGGTTTTCCTGCCCTTTAGCAACTGCTTTCTGAGGTGCTTTGCTTTTAGTTTTGGCGGGAACCCTCTTTCTCTTCCCCTTGGCTTGTAATTCACAAAGCCTATCTAGGGACTCCAAAACTTTCCCCATGGAAGTAGCCTGAGATGACAGAGGCATCTTGCTGGTTAGGTGCTTGTGTGTCCTGGGGTAGAGACTCCTCTGGTGCCAGACTCTCCATTCTGCCCCACGCTTCTCCTGATGGAGGAAGCAAGCGAAAGCTGCCGGTTCTGGGGATTATCGGCTCGAGCTGACTTGCGCGGCAGCAAGAGTCAGTTCTGCAATGGGGGGGAGGGGGGGAGGACCAGCAAAGACTGCGGACCGGCCTCAGTTGGGAGCTCCTTCCATGCTCAGCTCCCCAACTCCCAGGCACCTTGTGAGGGAGCTGGCCTGGGCTTCGTAGTTCTTCCCAAGAACGGGTCTGGGAAAGCATTGCCCTGCAGCCCCGCCTGAGAAGCAATCATGCTTTCTCCTCTGCTCTGACCCTTTGGCTTCACCCTCAGATTTTTTAGAGCGGGAAAGTTGATCAGATGCCTGAAAGAACTCGCGCCCCTGATGGAGCACTGAAGAAAAACCTCCTGTCAGTCCAAGGCAGAATACAGACTGAAGGAAAAGGGGATAGCTCAGTGTGCATGCGCAAAATAAAGTTATGCGCAAAATAAAGTTTGAGTGCTGCCTCCTGGAAGTCAAGAGGAAGAGCTGCCCGAACAGAGGAGTATCCGGAGGCAGGAGGAGAATGCAGATATTTAATCTACGTCTCCCTCCCTCTACCCTCTTATAGAAAAGAGAAAAGAAAGGGGAATCGGTCGTAGTATATATGTATAGCATCTAGGTATAAATAACCTCTCTCACACACAGATACCCATTCTCTTCTATACAACAGCGTAGAGGGAGATGTACATAAAACGTATGTATGTTTGCTCTACATATTAATCCACGTCTATCCTGTTATTTTAAAATCTGACTGTGCCCATAGGAACAGTGTGTAACTGGCTATATTAGGGTGCTCTGTCCATAACATGGGAACTTAAAAACTACACAACGGACTTTAAAAACCCAAACTCAGGAAATGACTAGAATAAACACTTGAATTTTCGGACACTTCTACACATCCAGTCGGATAACTTTAAACAGTTATGCCTGACGAGGGAGTCACAAAAGGCAGAAAACAGTTCTGCCTCCAAAATTAAAATTTCTGTAAACTTTTTTGTTTTTCATCTGATTTTTACCCCTCACCTAAGCGATCCACCCTAAAATACTTAACACCGATACGGTAAATCATCTCGATTTTATACCAAGTAGAATTTTCATGGTTTTAATGGAGAGTGCGAGCTGCCTTAACAATAGAGCCTCTTGAACAGCTCTATAATTTTCTTTAGTAATCAGAGCCATGCTTTGTTAAAGAAAAGTGCACCTTACAGGCAGTTCAATTCCACAACTGTCAGATGAAAGCATGGTAAAATTACTGGACGTTTACTAAGTAACAATCATGGTTTAGAAAGTAACAGGGTAAGGGGCACAAACAACTTGTGCTAGTGGTCTAGATTTCATCCAGTGATTTTTAATGTAAGAAGCCGGCAGGCATATCAAGTTTTTCTGAATGTTAGACACCAGAGAGAACTCATTTCAGACCCAGCAGCCTGATCCTGAAACAATTCCCTCCTGGGGCAAACAAAACAACCTGCCTTTTAGTGCTCTAGGCAGTAGGAGCCTTAATCATCCCTCAGCCTACCTGGCAATACGATCTCTTGCCTGGACAGCACATGTTAAGTTGCAGAATGATAAGAAAAAAGTTGTGTATGAAGTATCTTTTTACTGAGCTAAGTGTTTGGGGGATTCCATACAAAGGAGAATAAATGATCCCTACAAATTCTCACACTTCCAGACTATGCATCTCAATAGAAGTAGTTTCACTGGCCAAGAACAAAACCCTTTGCTTTTCCATATGTAAAATCAACTCACAACAGCAATGATACCATGTTAAAGATGGGGGTGGGGAGTTAACAACAGTGCAGAATATTTGGTAGGAAAACAAGTTGGTATCACAGATTCAGCACCACAGTTTCTCATCTTTTACAACGGCTGAAAAATGCATATTTAAAAAGAGGATTCTTCAGGCAACTGAATGATTACTCACCATATTACCCATGGCTCTTTGGTTCTTCAGGATGATTGTCTCCATAGACTGATGCCATACGTGGCATGCACATTTTGGATAAGTGTGAAACCTATGCTTATCAGCGTTTACACACACAGTCTGCCTAGGATGTCATGTTCTCACCTACTCGAGTGTATTCAGCGGGTGGGAATATGCTTCTCACTGATCCGAAGAACTGAAATAGTAGGGAAAGAGGTCTAGCAGACAATCTCTGTAGGCAGCCAACTCAGATAGCCTGTTGCTATAGTAACGGTTTGTTCTTCTTGGATTCCCATTGTAGGCAAGTGAGTAGTGACAGGAAGTATGTGGATCCAAGGAAGGGAAGCCTAAGGAGTCCCACCTCAAGGAAGATTACAAGATTGCTCTTGGAGCTAAACTTCTGACCTAAAGGCTACATGCAGGGAATAATTCCGTGCAAATGTATGGATGTTAGCTCTGGATCTTGTGCCTCTATGATGTAAGCTGTGATGGAATAAGTACACTGGCCTATAGGAGACTGTACTCGCAGCTAGCTCATAATATGAGTGTATGCAGTCTTATCTGCTTTGGCAGGCTCTGAGTGGAAACAGACTCATCCCCAAACAAAACCATGCATCCATACATAGCCATGGTACCCTTGCAAACATTTAAGCAATGTAGCCTTGCTTTCCTCAGTAGCAACTGGGATATGGAGGGAAATACAGTTGGGCACTAGATTAGTTTTAGGTGGAGATCAGAACCACTTCAGAAGTGTTGATGGAATACTATGGGTAAAGCTCTCATTGCCTGGGACTTCCTGGTCCTTCAACTAATGTAACTGCCACTAGAAAAGCCATGTGCCAGGACAGAAGGTCCAGGCAGGAAGCATATTCACCACACTTCAGAGCATGGCTTTGTTAGTTTGGGAGGCACCACTTTCAGCTTCCAAAGTGAAAGTGGTTTCCTGGCTGAAAGGAATGCATGAACTAGACCAGTTAAAAATCTCATCACCACTGCATGATATAACACGGTCAAGTCTTGTACCAGAAGGTTAAAGACCAAAGCTGTAGCCAGATGTTCACAGAATATATGAGAGATTTGCTAGTATGAAATAGCTAAACCAGAATCAGGAGAATTGACATCAGCAGGGATCAGACAGAATGCCACGCTCTAGTGGGCTCTGTGTGGCCTGAAAGCTTGCATATTCTCACCAACAGAAGTTGGTATAATAAAAGATAGCATCTGAACTACTCTGTCTCTATCTCTTGCTCAGAGGGATACAAATTCCTGGTGGAAAGCTCCCTCTAGTCTTCCTCAGACCATTTACAATCTGTATTGTTTCATCACAGTGCATCCAGGCTGTTAAGTTTCAGATGTGCAGTTTGGTCATGTTGTTGAAAGAGGAGATCTATCTGAAAAGCTGTGTTGAGAAGGAGGTTCCAGTGTGCTGAAGTCTATAACTGATAAGCACAGGCAGTGGATATCAACAACACCAGAGCTTGACCCAATGTGAGAGATGAGTAGAATTCTTGAGCATGATTACAGGAACACCTGGTTTATGACTTAAGAACAATGCATCAGAGAAATCAATGAGTTCTCCTACTCCTGGGACAGGGTAAGATGTGCTTTGTTACAGTGTTTGAGGAAGTAGGTCTAGGTCAAAGTTTCTCCACTCTAGACAGCGTTGACTTAAAAAAAGGAGTTACTTGCATTGGGTGCTGTACTTCCTGCTGAGGCTGCTTACCAGGAAGTTCTCTTTCCCTGGAAGATACTGAGGTCTGGATGGGCTGTTACACTAGTTCCAGATGGGGGTCACACCATCTCTGGATACAAATTGATATTTGATATACTTTGAATACCTGTGTTGACTTTCTGGAGTCTCAGGATTACATTTAAGCAGGGACCCGTGTTTAATGCGTTTCCTCCCACTGGTGGCAATGGAGAAGATGTAGTAAACAATGGTGCCAGTATTTAAGTCTCAAAATGGGGTCACAGACAAAAGACTGGGAACCCCTTTCATGGGCACAAAGACTGAAGCAATGGCAACTACTCTCTCTACTGATCTGACAGCATTCCCCTTCACCAGTAAGGCAGGTTTAGTTACACTGCTCAAGTACAAAAGCCTTAACTGTTGCTAATCTGGTAGTGTTTGAAGAAAAATTAACTCAGATTATAATCTACCTAAAAATAAATAGTTAATACCAACATGTGAAATTGTATCTGCTTTTATAGTGAGGAGGCTATCAAAGCAGGAGGATCCATTAGCAAGCACTGTGACTTGTACACCGCAATAAAGAGACTGCCTTTGGCTGAACGGTCACGTCCTCACAAACATTTGTAGCTGGACACTCTACCCCTTTTGAAAAAGTGCCATTATTATTATTATTATTATTATTATTAGTAGTAGTAGTAGTAGTAGTAGTAGTAGTAGTAGTAGTAGTAGTAGTAGTAGTATGTAGCACAGTCGCAATGTGCCTGGTGGTGCTGAGACAGGTCCCTGGTTACAATCTAGAATGGACAAGGGAGGGGATGACAAAGGGAGGGGAATAGAAAGAGAGACCAGGATACATTAATGGAGCCGAAAAGTTGTAGGTGTGTGCGCTTAGCTCATAACAAGGGAGAAGGGGGATCCTGAAAGATGAGATGGTGTAAGAAGAGAACAATCTATGGCAGGGAAAGCCTGATGGCTTGTCAGAGGGATTTGGAGGTCAGGGAGAGGTAGGAGAAGATAGGTGCTCAAGTAGGGAGTTCAAGATGTAGGGGACAGCATGAGAGAAGGGGTGAAAATGGTTTAGGGAGTAGGAAACAGGTGGGTGAGGCTGATGGCAAAGGGGGACCAGAGTTCCCAGGTAGGAATGTAGTGAGAAATGGGGACAAAGTGAGGAAAAAGGCCATGCAGAGCCTTTAAGGTGAAGACAATAAGTTTGTGCTGAACGAGAAGGGAAGAGAGCGCCAATGGAGGAAGAGGAGGAAGGTGATGGAAGTGACGGGCAAGGTGGATGAACTTGGCAGTGGAGTGTTGAAAAAAAATGAGAGGGCCAAGGAGAGAGTGGGGATGAGGAATTCAGTCTTCGACATAATTAAGCTTGAGTTGCTGCTGAGACATCCTAGAGGTGATGTCAAAGAGACAGTGGCATGAGACTGGGTGAAGGGGGAGAATGGGGTTTTGGAAAGATAGAGCTGAGTGTCATTAGCATATCATTGGTATGGAAGCCATGGAATTCAGTGTGTTTCGCCAGGCACAGACTATAACGGGAGAAGAGGGCCTAGAACAGAGTCCTGAGGAACTCCAACCGAGAGGAGAAGGTACCAGAAAAGTACCTCTCTCCTTGTTATTCCAGAGCAACTGTCCATACATAGCCAACTATTTCAAAACAATTTTGCTGGTGCTGTGGAGCAAGGACATGGCCTTAAGTCTGGTGTTCAGATGTAGCCGAAGAAATATCTTTAAATAATTATTTTTCTTGTTTATTTAAGAGCACGCTGGCAGCAACAGCACCTTAAACTGAAAGGCCTCAAATCTTGTTCAAAGTTAAAAGCTTCTCAGCCAAAAAACAATGTAGTAAGAGTCAATTTTAAGATTAAGACAGACAAATACACACCAATTTAGCAAATCTTGTAATGCCTTACATGTCGTTATATGTCACCTAACTTTTTAAGAAAATATATATAACACTCTTACTATCAGCCTCCGAATACACTACCACTTTGCTACATACCTTGATACAGGAGGTGCCAGTGCACTCTGATGGCTGCTAGCTGGTGATCTAGCCAAAATTTAGGAAAAAATAAAAACGACAAACAAAGTTGCATTTTTAAATTGTAGGCCCTTTTTACACAGACACTCTAACACCGATAAAATGGGCATTACATTTTATTATACATGGTACAGGGCAACAATGCAGCCCTGCAACATGGGCCCTTTTCACACGAGATGCCTCCACCCAGTTTCGCTGGATGGAGGCATCTGTGTAAACACCACTTGCGGCTCCCGCGCAACACCCATCTCCAACCACCCCCACCCACAGAGCAACGGACTCCACTCCGCACCTACACCCACCGCAAGTGGTGTTTACACAGACGTCTCCACCCAGCGAAACTGGGTGGAGGCAGTTGAAAAGGGCCCATGTTGCAGGGCTGCCCTGTACCATGTATAATAAAATGTAACACATTTTATCAGTGTTAGTGTCTGTGTAAAAAGGGCCGTAGACAGAGGTTTAGTGTAATTTCATTTAAAGATATTTTTACTATGTGAATAATTCATCATTGACCTGATTTATATTTTTAACAACTAGTTGCTAAAGATGCACACGCACATACACACACACGTATCAAGGAGCATTATTTTACAAGTTGCTATTTCAGGTGGAAGAAATCAAGAAAATACACCTTTTTACCCTAGAGAATTGCCTTCCCCTCAAAAATGAGTGATTAAAGACAGCACATAGCAAGAAATGTTTAAATTATTTTTATTCTTAATTAGATACGCTTTCTTTGGCTAAGCCATTTGAATGGGGTGTGACTGCCCTGGCACACTTGCTAGCAGTTTCAAATGAAACCTGCGGAGGGCAGAATGGTGTACACTAATTAACACATAGCATTCCAATCTTTTACAGTTAAGAGCATTACAACAGAGACACGCTGGCAAGCACTGTGAATGAATGAATGATTCAGACAAGTGTGCCTGTTACAAATGTGCCACAAACATGAAAAACAAACACAATGAGACAACATTTGATAAAGTCATTTTAATGGAAAATGTAAAACCCCTTTCAACTTCAATGTACAAAGCATGTGTAACACTTGCACTTTTAACAAATTAAAGCAAGGCAATGTTTTAAAAAAATACATCATTGAATGTATATATGTATATATTTACATAGCATATTAAGTTTAATATTTAGCTTTAAAAGTTCACGTAAATTTTACCAAAATGACCAATTTTTAAATAAATTACACCTTTTTTGAAAATGTTTAATTGTACACTGAATAGCTTCAATAAAATACTGAAGTGTCTGTATTTCATATCTACTTTATATACTTTATATATTACAAAGTTTACAATTATTTGGCAGTAATTTTCAGATTATGACATGACTGCTGTGCAGATTCAGCAATATCCCAAATGCAGGCAATAGCTGGTGTTTGTGTCCTACTCTCACAGTAACTGTCTCAATGTAGTGAAAAATATCGGAGTTATCTTAGCAAACTGTACAAGTCACATTTACATTTGATCAACAATATAGCATAGAATTTTGTGTTTCTTCCAAAAATAAATACATCTTAAATCTTTGACATTTCACAAACTTCATGTACACTATAATACATAGCAGCAGAATGCTGCATACATTTTTTAAAACAACTAACATTTAATCACAGTAGCTGTGATACATGAAGCTATACTGTCGCAGTGTCAGTAACAAGTAAATATGATTAATATATTTTCTTGGCACTGATGGTTTATGAAGCTTAATTTAGTGTGCATACTGTTCATTTTATAGTAGAAAAAATAACCTTCATCTGATGTTGTAACACAAAAAAGCAGACAGCACTTAGTTTTCTTCCATATCTTCCATTTCATTTTCATGCATCTTCAAAGCTCTCACCATTTCTTTAACTGCGTGATACAAGATATTTTTCACCTGCCAAAATATTCAATGCTTTAGTAAGATACGGAAGATGAAACAAACCCTGATGCCACATTAAGACATGGTACGTAACTGTGCTTTCAGCTGAGCCCTAGCCTCAGTATATAGAAAGATAAAAAGCCTACAAGGAAAACACCTTGCCATTTTAAACACACAGTGAAAGATAAAACAGTGCTTTGACTCAACATCAGTTATACCATCACATTCACATTGACAGTCATTGTTATTCTTTGTGAACTGCAGCTAGGAAATTACCACACATACTGTTAAACATTTCAATGAGTGGCTGAGCATGCAATGCCTGAATGGATGAGAATTAATTTCTTACCTGCAGTTTATCATCATAATTGATTTCTTCCTTTGACAGCCTCAGTTCTTGTGTTAAGTGAAATGACTGTACAAGATGTTCTGGAGACACAAAGTCTTCAGTTACATGAATGCAGCTATGAAAATTTTGCACCTGTCCAAAAGGTGGAAGGGGGAAAAAAAGACAAAATTAACAAGTGTGTGTGTGTCCTTTCACCAAAAGAACAATCCAAGAGTACAAGCAGTTTACAAAACATAACCAAACTACAGTATGCAATTGTCCATTGGTACACAAAAAGATTTAATACCTACATAGTATACCTTGAATGAGAACTACAACACAGAAAAAAATAAAATAATTTACTGCTTTCAAGTCTCAATATTTAAAGTTACCAACAAGAATGACTTCAGATCACTGCCAATTAGCAAGTAAATGAACAAAGCAGAGATGATGCGTAATCAAATTTACTTTTTCTCCTAGACAACTGTAGCTTCATGATGCATGTGTAGAAGTAACAAAATCTTAGAAATACAGAGACCTACACTTGTAAGTTTTGAGCTTTTAGCTGGCTTTGTTGAAGCAGGTATGGAGAGGGAGTAAGTGCAATTCTTTAAAGTTAGTATTTACAATCCTGTGTATAAAACGAGTACTACACAACAAAAATTAAACACAGTGTTTGAAAAGGCATAGAATAAATGTGATTTTAAATGTTTTAGGCATTATCTGATATTTGAAAGATAAAAAGGTAACTGAGTATTTCTGAATTCTTATATTAATGTGCTAAAGAGAACAGTATTTTCCAGCCAGTATATGTTATTTTATCTTTTTGTATTTTATGTCAATCACCACTAAAGTAATCAAACTGTATTGAAAAATAAATTTATATGCCTATGCCTCTGAGCAAAGATATTTTACCTGGTGAAGTGCTCCTGCTGGTAAAATAATGGCATCACCAAGGAACTGAATAATAGTGCAGGTTTTTACTCCATATTCTTCCAGAAGTCTTTGGCGGAGTTTTTTGTTCACATACCAACTCTGGTCACGTATTGGATCATGCTCTGGTAAAGCTTCTAAGCCCTGCTCTTTTGTGATCTGTAATACAGTTGTGAGAGATAATTTTTTTAAAAGGAAAGCTGTGTATTGTATTAGTTTGCTCTTAACAGGCATTTTGGCTAAGATTTTCAAATGAGACAGAGTTAGCTACACAATTCAAATTCAATTTTCATTCCCCTATGCTGCTTTTTTATATTTTAAGATGATGAAAAAAAATACTTGGGGAAAAAACAGCAAAATTACACTCTAGTTTCAATCGAAATGAGCCAGTATAATTTCTCTTTGGCTAAACCAGTGCACGCAGCTTGCTCCATCATCTGTATTTGGGTAAATGTTAATATACTATCATTTGACAAAGTGAGGATGAACAGAATAGGGACTAGGAATTAGGGATGGGCGAACGCGGTTCGTAAGTTCGGACCGAACTCGAATAGTTCGGTTGACCAAACCGAACGTTTGAACCGAACTCGAATTTGAACGTTCAGTTCGGATGTGTTCGGTGAGTTCGGAATTGAATTTCCATTGGTTTCAATGGAAAGCACATTATTGGCTGTAACTTTTTTGTTGTTTATGTTATGTGGCTGACAATTGGAGTGCCTATACCTCCAATAGAGAGCATTATGTGTACCAAATTTCAAAACAATTGGATAAAGAAATCCGATTTTAGAAGCAGTTGAATTATTGTATTTTGCAATATTCTACATATACATTCTTAGCTGTAACTTCTTTGCCTCACATCTAATGTAGGTGAAACTTGTTCAGTTTATACCGCTTCCCATATTAACTATCTTTGCCAAATTTCAAAAGGATTAGAAAAAAGGTCTTGGTGGTATAAGCAATTAACATATAAATGTATGTCTGACTATAACATCTTTGTAGTCCAACCAGTGTACATGAAATTTGGCAGGGCTATATATTACACTTTCATGATCATCTCTGCCAAATATCAGAAATATTTTATAAAGGGTCCCAATTTTATATGCCTGTACAACATATGTAGAGAAGAGGCCTATGCCTGGGATTCTCTTATGTCACTGTGGTATAAGATCGGTTTGTGATGCGAATTGGCCAACAGAAGTGTCAACCAAATATCCTCATTCTGTGCTGGGACCATCCCAACATATCTCCCCCACTTGTTTCTGGGAAGTCAGAAGCATCTGTTTAGGAAAGAGTCAATAGAAATTCTCTTATGTCATCTGTCTCAGTGCTGCAGGATGTGAATGTGATGATTATTGGCCAGCCTGGATGTATTTAAACTATGTCTCCTGACTGCTGGGATGCTATCTCAGACGTCCCAGTTACGTTGCTTATGCCCGTCTTAGGGCCGTCCCCTATGCCCACCTTGAAGCCACTACCAATTGGTCCTGTAAAGCTAGAAGCTTGCAGTAATATGTTTGGCCATTGAATGTGTCTGTCAGTCTTTGGGGTTGCTCCACATCCTTCCTCCTACAATCTCTCTCCCCCTGCCAAGCAGGGTGCCTGCCTCTGACTGGCACTGAATATGCTGATATTCATCTGAATAATTATCTTCACAGGGACAACATCAATTGCTTATATAATTGAGTCCCTTTATCAAAATCTGTACATTTGCTGAAATGGCAGGAAAGGTATTTGATACATTCCTGCCAAATATCTTGTAAACAGAATGGAATATCAAAACGTTACAGCTGGAAATGTATTCTCAGGTTAATGTCTTATACCCTTGGGACCCTTTATCCACTCTTTCTGAAAATTGGCAGTAGTATTAAGCATATGGAGCGATGTAATATGCACAAGTTTCATGAACATTGAATACAAGATAAAGAAGTTGTAGCCATGAATGTGTATGGAGCTTTTCTTAAAACCACAACATTCAATTGCTTCTGAAATCGGTTTCCTTTATCTCATCATTCCAAAATTTGGTACACATAGTGCTCTCCATTGAGTGTACAATCTCCCCAAATTTCATCAAAAAGTAGGAAGAAACAAAAATGTTATAGCCAGAAATATGTTTTCCAGTTTTATCCCTTTAGTTCAAAAACCAAATGTCATTTTTAGTTCCTGATTGCACCGAACTAAAGACCGAACCGAGCCCGACCGAACCGAATACCGAATCCGAACTCAACATTCCACCTGAACCACCAAACGGCCGAACATCCGAACCTGGTTCTGTTCGCACTTCCCTACTAGGAATCAAACCACCTGAAATCTAATCTCAGCTTTGCCTTAGCAACTGACAGCTTCCCTACAACTTGCTTTCCCCATTTTGTTTCCCCAGAACCAGTAGGGACCCAGGCAAGACACAGAGGCTGGGCCCAGGAGGGAGCCTCTAGGCTGGGGAAGGCTTGGCCGGAGCCTGGGGCCTTTGAGCCTTGGTGAATGAACTTTGGGGGACTTGTGGTTAAGGTGCTCCTGAGTCAAGGAGGGAAGGACCTGGGCCTGTAGTGTGGAGGTGGACGAGCTGGCAGCCCCAGGTACACTGGACACAGGTGGTGTCCCAATAAAGGACTGTGAACTGGAGACCCTCTGGACTGAGTGTCCTGTGTCAGAGCTGCACATTCTCTGCTGGGAGAGGCAGGCCCAGGTGGCATCAAAATCCCAGGAAGTGGCTCCTCCTCCTCCTCCTCCAGCTGCTGCTGGCTGAAGGGCCTCATTTCTCTCCCTCCATTCCCCTCATATTACCAAAATCCCTGAAGACTGGAAGAGGAAGGTTCAAGTCTGGCTTATGCAAATGGACAGAGAGAGATATTTTGATTTAAAGTTTGCTTTTAAAAGTAACGTTTTCCACACCCAACCCTCAATGGGTATTTTCAGATGTTATGAGATCACAGTCAACCATAGTGAACCACGGTCAATCCCGCGGCGGGGCCAAAGCGCCCTGAACGTCTGTTTCGGGGCGCTAGATATTCATCACAGTCAATCCCCACCAGGGGTCGAAATAACCATGCTTCCGGAGCTCCGGCCCAGACCATCTCCGAAAGTGTGGTCAAAGCGATTTCCACCGGGAAACAAAAAAACAGTAACGAGTGAATGGCAACCACCGGCCGGATTCAAGCAACATGATTCCCAGCCGGGGACAAAGCACACAGCGTCGCTGCCAGGCAACCAGCAACAACACAGGACAGGAAGGGAGATTTAAAGGGCACATGGCAGCAGCCGGGACAAGCCGCCCCGGAGCCTTCCGGGTGCTTTGACCACGGTCCGGCCCAGGATCGGCATAATATTGGTTGCGCTGCCCCGGGCTGTGGTCTGCCGGTCCGATTCCCTGCTGTGGTCCCGCTCCCGTCACATCTGTTTGGGGCCTCTCTTGCCCACGGGGGGTGGTTAGCCGGTACGCCACCACTGGGAATCCACTGTGGTGAATCGGGCGCCCGTAACGAATGAAATCACCCATAGTTGCATTTAGAAATATAATTCAGATGCCCAGAATTTTGTAACTCAGTTGATGGCTCTCCTCCCAGTTTATCCCCAAGCCACTTTGGTCCTTTTAAAGCCCCATTCTCTCCTTAAGCCACTCCAAGTCGCTTTCCCCAATGATGCTTTCCTTTTCCATTTCCTCATTCCCGCTGCACTCATCTCTCCTTATCTCATCCCCACACTATATTTGTCTCTCTTACTTTCATCTGCTCCCTCACTGCTTTCCAAATTCCTCCCAAACCCTGTTGTTACTTTCAACCTAAACAACTGCTACCATTTGCAACAAAAATTTTGATATAAAAAGCAGTAGATTTTCAGTAGGAATAAAATCACAAAAAATGTAACTTTTAACCTACAGAAGGATGGGGGCGCTTGGTTTAGAGTAATGAACACATGATCCACTTGAATGTGGCCAATTTTCCATCAGCTGAGAAGCAGCCACAATTAGCAAAGTACACGAAGTACATTTTACATATTGCCGTTTTCAATTTTATCTTCTTAACAAGCAAATTATTGCACCAGGATTAAAAGAAAGCCAGAGACTGTGCTTGCTACTGGGATGAGCACCTTGCCTCCGTTACTAGTAATTTCTTCTGGTAAATTAATTTCATAAAACCAATACTCTCGTGAAGAAGCCATGTTCAGCAACTCTGCCAAGCAGAGATCATTATGTTAGACTTTTGGGAGGGAGAAGAAACTAGAGGGTTCTAGAGGGCTTCCTCTCCAAATGAGACGTTAATGATTTCTGGAGAGTTTAAGTACATTTTGGCCTACATTCAGGACTTATTCCCCCCCCCCAATTATTGGCTATAATGATGAGCATAAAAACAAAATCTTTATTTCACTAGGTTTCATCTGCACCAAATTCCTTACATAAAGAAATAATCCCTATTTCCATAGCAACCAGCTACAATATTACAAACAACTTCAAGGTTTTGAAAAACATGGAGATAAATTCACATGAAACAACGATTGCTTTTTCAAACTGGCAGGGAATTAGGAAAATATGCCTTGACCAGAATTGTCTAAAAATCCTTATGTGAATCATCATACACTTTTAAATGTAGCAACTAGTACCTCATGACTAAGCTAACCACACAAAACAAACATTTGTCCTACCAACAGACTAGCAGTGAGAAATGGAAAATACTTATATCCAGTTTGTTTCTCTTTACTTTGGGATGCTATTATTTCTATAAAAACGTAGTTGTTTTCTATATCAGATGTAAAATGGGCTTTATATTACTTATTATTCTTTTTAATGTATAAGGGAAAAACTTTCCTTTTCTGAAAGATCTTCTAAGCCAGCATAGATGCTTGAACTTTCATTTTAGCCAGACGGAATGGAGAAGAGCACTAGAAATTTTGATGACATATTAAGATAAGTAAGGTCCTAACGACCTCTTAATCACTACAAGACAACTTTGGGTTAAAACAAACGTGACAATAGCCCGCATTAGAACTCACCAGGTGGGTGTTCACTTGCCCATCTATTAGGTGTTTGCCTGAAATTAGCCTGCACTCCCTCATCCCCCACTCACTCACATGAACTCATGGCGTTGTCCAAGGACATTGCAGACCCAGCGTGTGCTAGTGCACGCTAATGCATACCCATGTATCCGCCTTCTATTGGATTCCCTGCAGTCTTGCCTGCATCCAGGTCCACCAGCACCACTGAATCATTGCTTAGTGTGGCTGCTAGAGGGTGATCATCTATGAAGCAGCTGCAGGAGAAGACAGTTGCAAGAGAACACTCTTTCCTGTATCCTCGCTCTCTCCTCTAGCAACTGCTTCACAGCTGATTGAGCACTGCTTCTGATGGAAAGGAATGGGGGAGAAGAAGCCTTCCCTGGCTGTGATCCTCCTTTCCATCAGAAGGAGCAGCACTCCCTGCTTGGGCAGCTGCTTCTTGCACTCCTGCTCTCTCTGTTGGCAGTGGCTTCAAGCCAAAAGAGATAGTGGGGGTGCAAGAAGAAACTACCTGAGAATGGGAATGCTGCTCTTTCTGATGGATTCAGAGGGGAGGCTGCAGAGTGAAACAGAGCTGCCAGAGAAGAATGCTGCAGCCCAGCATGAAACTGACATGAGATTGACAAAGAGCTGCAAGGAGCCAGAGAGAAGCAGCTGGGCAGCTAGAATTGCTGGAGAAGGATCTGGAAGGCTCACCTGAGGACCAGGGCTGGAGCGTTGCTATGGGGCAGGAGCCTGTAGTTGGACCTCTGTGACAGGAGCGAATCTGAGAAGCTGTGAGGATGAGTTGCGATCCAAGGATGAAGAGGAGTCAGGCTGAGAGCTGGAGAGCTCACCTGAAGCAACTTGTCAGACCCGGGGAGAGCAAAAGCTGAGGAGAGGGAAAGTCCTGAGTGGTGCCACCTGTAGTGGCTAGCGCCAGCACAGTAGAATGCAGGCAGGGGCTGCCCGTTTATTTGCACTACATGCTAAACATGTGGGTGGTAGTCTTGGATTTACAATACACCCTCTCATAAAAAAATATATATGCAGAGAATCTTGAAGCTTGGATGTGTTTTTCGACCATGTAGGTACAAAATTATCTTGGGTAGACATGCTCAGTGTGTGACATGAATTATGCAATTTTCCAAGATAGCTGACATGTGAATGTGGATATGCAATAACTCATGAACAAGTGCATGTAGAAAGCTAATTTTGGTCACAAAATATAGGTTTTTTTTTATAGTCAAGATGGACAGAAGAACTTTTACTATCCACGATTACCACCAGTACAGTGTAGTGGATAGAATGCTGGTCTAGGAGCAGGAAGCTCCAGGCTCAAATTCAAGCTCAGCGGGTGGCCTAGGGCCAGTCACCATGTCTTAGCCTAAACTACCTCAACAGGGTTGTTCTGAGGAATATAATGGGTGGGAGACATGTAAGCTACTGTGAGCTCCTTTGAGAAAGGGTGGGATAAAAATGTAATACATAAATATTTCTTTACCAACTGACATCAAAAACAACAATCAAACAACAGCATACATTTCTGACTGATTTAACTTGGGCTTGTTATTTACGATGCACTGACACGGCATTTCACACTTGCATAAAGAACAGCAAACCATTGAACCTCTTACATTTACACATTCTTGTGTTGCATGTTTTGCACCCATGCATGGTCGTCAATTCTTCAGGTAAAGGCATAAGGCACTTAGATGGTCACAAAACACCATCCACTTCCTCCCAGCTGTAGTCCAGTGGATTCAGCATTGTGTACTCATTATCCAAGAGGGTGATTGACTCTCTGGATGTGTCCTTTGATGGAGCTGAAGGTTGGTGGCAGATCAGCAAGAGACGTATTCAACTTTCTATATGCGGCAACCTTCAGCTCGTCAGAAGTGTTCACTCTTGCAGATAATGTCCACATTCTGACCAGACACTTTTCAGCATTTTCAATGTCTTCTTCTGATAGGGCATCTGTCTCTCCAAATAGTTCCAGGATGTTTTGTGGCTGTGAAATCAGTGCTCCGTGTTTGGTTCCAATCTTGCTCAAAGCATCATTTCCAGTTAAAATGTGAGCTTTTACCAAAACACTGCACAGCTCAGGCCTAAGGTTGGTCAGAAGGTGATGCAAAGGGATAAAGCGTCTTTTTATCCCAGTTCCAAACCGAACCCATAGCTGTTAGACCTTTGATGTTAAGCATTGCCATGTACCTTAACAGCAGTACTACTACATCTGTATAATTGGAAAGTACACCACCACATCAGGCACAACCTTGCTGAACCGCCCAATTGAGATGTGGAATAATGCATTGATCAGCCTCCTCAATACTGCTACAGAGTTCCTGAAATTCCTACTTATCACCATTTCTGTACATCTCTGCAGTAACAATCTTATAATGCGATAATCCACTTGCAATGATTGGGAAGTCAATGCAAAGTGATTCAGCACTTAATTGCTTCCGGGTCAGTTGTTGTAAGTTCACTTTATTGGTTGAAGATGTCCAGAACTTGTCTATTTGGATAGGGATTGGTGTATCTGCACTGATACATTTTAACTCAACAGTGCTAGTGTTGAATGCTCTACGAAGCCCCTCTGATTCCTTGACTGAAAGTTCTAAGTAGCTATCAAAGACAATGTGCATCTCTTGTGGGTGACACACTGACTGTGAGCTTCTGACCATCGTGATTACTGCTTAACCAAAAAAAATTTGAGAGCTCATATGCATCATTCTAATTTGTGACATGAAATCAACAATGACTGCAGTTTTCAATGGTTCAAATAAGCTGTATAAGCTGTTGGCAGTGTTGAGATGTTTCTCCAATTCTGCCATAAGAGAGTGTTTCACTGGTTTTGTTGCAGCATCTTCTATGAACAAACGGTTTGATGTCAATAGATCGTGAGACAAAATGTCCTGAAGACCCTCTCCCCTTACCCGTGCAATTTCAATTGCTTTCTGTGCTTTATACAGCATCTTTGCCGTAATTGCTGGTGTGGTAGACTGTTTGTGTTGAGTTTTTGAATGTACTGCCAACATCAGTACTTGTTAATTTAACACTTGCCTTTGCTTGCTGACATATAATGCACTGGTCTTCTTGAAAACATCTGTAGGCCTTGGATTCAATGGAATTCCCTTGCCTATGTGATGTCTGCTTTCAGCTTCTTCATCCATTTCATTAGTGATTCCAAAGTGCCTCAGGCTTCTAGGGCCTAAGAATCTCCTCAGTCTCTTCAGACTCCTACGGCTCCCCCGCTGTGACAAAAACCCTTCCATGTAGAGATCCAGGGGTCCAAATGCAGCACTGATTCAACAGCCAGAAAACTTCCTGACAGATGCCCTACCAGAAAAATATATTGAAAATGCTGAAAAGTATCTGATCAGAGTGTGGACGTTATCTGCAAATATTGGAAAAGGCCACCTGGTGAGTTTCACAGCTGATAAGGATTTGAACCCGGGGCTTCCTGCTCGTATTCCAGCATTCTATCCACGTGGTAATTGTGGATAGTAAAAGTTCTTCTGCCCCTCTTGACTAAAAAACCTCCTATATTTTGCCACCAAAATGAGCTTTCTACATGCACTTGTTCATGAATTATTGCATATCCACATTCACATGTCAGCCATCTTGGAAAATTGCAGCTACATAATTCATGCCACACACTGAGCATGTCTACCCAAGATAATTTTGTACCTACATGGTCGAAAAACACATCCAAACATCAAGATTCTCTGCACATCTATTTTTTGTAAAAAAAAAATTTTAAACGGGGGTCTAATGTACATCCAGGACTATGGGGGCTGCATGGACCGAACACAGACTCCAGCAGGCTAATCTTCTCATCTGAAAATACCCTTTGAAAGAATTACCCCTCCAAAATGTGTCTGTCTTGTGGGATAGACCTTCCTTGTTTTATGTGACTAAGCAGGTAGAAAAAATGTATTAGAGCAGAGCCCTCTCCATGACTGGCTAAGAACGTAGCTAGACCATGGAGTCTAGATTACAGCACAGATTAAAACAAAGCAATTTTGAAAAAAGCAAAATTAACCTGGGGTAAGTAATTAATATATATTTACTATAAAACCAACCTTTTGCAGAAACTCCCTTATCTTGTCAGCATCTTTGCCAGCATAAATGTGCCACAAAGCAGCAGGTAATTCACTTGAGTCCTTCAATCTTTTTCTCAAAGGGTCATCCAAATCTTCTTCTTCAAACTTCTTTATTACCCCTGAGAATTGACAAACGTATTCATAAAGTAGGTAGTGGAAAAAACTCAAACAATTACTCTTTTCTTCTTTGGCAGACTTCTTTGGGCCCTGCCTACTTGCGAGATTGCCTCACTCCCCGGGTTCTAGATCGGCCCCTGCGGTCGGCTGGGGGCGCTGTGTTGGAGGTTCCTCGGGTTCTCCGGGGGGCCACACAGGACAGGGTGTTCTCGGTGGCTGTGCTGAGCCTCTGGAATTCCCTCCCGGTGAGAGCTGTCTGGCCCCGGACCTCCCGACTTTTCGTAAGAATTGTAAGACCTGGCTGTTCCGTCAGGCATTTGGTGAGGGGTGATGGGTTGGGTGGGATGGGGAATTTGGGGAGGGGTTTGGTTTTTTGGTTGTTTTTTGCTATTATTATTTATTGTGTTTATTATTATTATTTTAACTGTTTTACTGTATTTTATATTAATTGTTGTTAGCCGTTTTACTGTATTTTATGTTTATTGTTGTTAGCTGCCCTGGGCTGCCTGAGGCAGGAGGGGCGGGATACAGATTTTCTAAATAAATAAATAATGAATTATATTTTTTCAAATATAAGAAACTACATTGACAGACAGAAAGGAATTATTAAAACAATTTAAATCCAAATCTGACCACCTTTAAACACACATTATCTTAAGGAAAACGTTCTTCCATTTGAAATATATCGAAACAGTTTTGTCACCAAAATATTTTAGAGAGAGCAAATACATTGTTGAGACATGCACAAAAGCAGTTTTGTGCCACTATTTCTAGTGCACACACATATATAAGTTAAAAAAAAAAATCCCCTAAAGATTGTCATATTATTTCAGCACTTATTATTTTCTTAAACAAGAAAAAACATCACTGTTCACAGACTGAATAAAAAGATGAAAGCATGACGAAAAGTTATGTAAATAATGGATATAAAAAACTATTTTAGATAACAAGTCAAGTGCTTTTTATGCAGGAAATTTGGCATACACCACTTTAAACTCTCTGGGCCACAATGTAATCATTCAGTACTAAATCCACCACAGCCAGGGCCGGCTTTACTGCAGGGTGGACCAGGGAAGACACTTCCCCTCCCCCCCCGGGGGGTTCAAGGCACTGCCTCTGCCACTGAGCTGCTCAGGGCCGAATTCAGCGGCCAGCCACCGGGGCTCCCCTCTGCACTCTCACACTGGCCTGCCTGAGCCCCCCAGCCTTAACAGGGGAAAGGAACTACTGCCCATCCACTCACCCGATGCTGCCGCTGTAATAGTTTGTTCCAAAGGCCCCACACCACCACATGTGTGCGCACGCTGGGGCCACCATGTTTCCTTGTTTGGCATGCTGGAAAATGTAGTCCCAGCATGCCAGACTAAACATGACAACGACCCCAGTGTGCACGGGGCCTTTAAATAGTGGCATGCGGTAACAGCTGGCAACTGGGCAGGGGGGGCTGGCTGGCTGTTGCTGGAGACAATTCCTGGTGTCTGTAAGAAAGAATGATTGTGTGGTGTCTATGGCCCTTTTCACCGAGACACTTGAACACTGATAAAATGGGTGTTACATTTTATTATACATGTTGCAGAGCTGCAGGTGTGCTCTATGGGTGCCCTGCAACATGTATAATAAAATGTAACACTCATTTTATCAGTGTTCGAGTGTCTGTGTGAAAAGGGCCAGTGTGAGAATGAATGAGTGTGAGTGTGGGATGTATGAGTGTGAGATTGAATGGGAGTATGAATGAGTGTGGTGTGGGAGTATGAACGAGTGTGAGTGAGTGAGAGAGAGCACGTTGGGGAGAGAGCGTGTGTGTGTGAATGAAAGGGTTGCTCCCTCTCCCCCGTCTCATGGCTGTTCCCTCTCCCCACGGAACTGTTCCCTCTCCCCACCTAGCAGCCTAAGCCTGCCTCCGACTGACTACCAGCCCTCCCAGAAGACCTAGGCCCAGCATCTGAGGTAAAGGACCACCTGGCCAAGAAAATACCTTTCCCCCTGATCTGAGGCCATTTGTGCTACCGCACCCCTCAGGGAGGGAGGGGGGCAGTTGGGAGTGGACTGGGGGCATCTGTGGGATGACCTGTGAAGTTTGATATGTTTGATCAGTTTTTCAGTGCTTTAATGTTTGAGATCAAAGCCCAAATCCAGGAACTGTAAAGTGGTCACATAAAATATTGCTGAGGGCTGCGTTCAGTCCCATGGCCTGCAGTTTGGTTCCTAACCCCTGCTTTCATGGGGAGAGCTGTGGCTGTTTGGGGGTGGTTTGATCTATGTCTGAACTTCTGTGTTGGGGGTGTAAGAGGGATATGTTCAAGAGAAGGAGAGTCCAGATCATGGATCTGTCCCTACCCTTGTGTGCATGCCCTTACATGTTTTAAATTCCATAATAAAAAACCCTCTGGTTTACAAGAAGAGTTAAGGCTCTTCCAAATACTAAAAAGCATGTAAATATCAAGTTAAAGCTCCCGTCTGAACGTCCATGCCATGTTCGAAGTAAAGACATTGTACAGTCTCACGTATTGTGCTCACTTACAACGTAGGCTCCATGTACCCACACTTTGCCTTTGTGCTCCAATCCTCATCCTCTACAGGTTGGGGGCAACACTGAAGCTGGGGGAATGGGTGTGTCAGCCATTGGAGTCCTGTGTTTTTGGAGGGGGAAGGCTGTCACTGAAATCCATGTGCTCTGTAGTTCTGGGTAAGTTTAGGGGGCAAGATCAGCCACCCCAAACACCACTGTGGGATTAGCTAGCTCTGTTTAGTCATCTCAGTGTCCCTGGCCCCCAAGCCGAGGCACCTGATGTGTGGGATCAGATCAGAATTATCTGATCCCGCATACCCAGACCCTATCTTACCTGCCTCCCCTGTGCTGACCTGCCCCACCGGTGAAATGAACATGGGTAGCTGACAGAAGCAGAGTCTGACTGTGGGAATCCATACTCAGCCCCTGCTCCTGTCATCCAGCCATGCCCCCCAGCCATCCAGACCCAGCCTTACCTGCCCCCTGTGCTCCCTCCCCCCCACCCCTGGATCTTACATGCCCCCTTCTCCCTCCCTCTGTTTAAACACAGATAACAGAGCATTTAAAGCTGTCCTGCCCACCATCCCTGTTTCTGGCCCCACAAGTGCCCCCATGCTCCCTCTCTCTCCCCCTCCCCCCATGCCTCTTCCCTCTGTGACCCCTTTTAAGGGATAAATAACTCCCAGGCTGCACAAACCTGGGCTGATATTAACTAAATGTAGGTTGGGAAACAAACAGCCAGCCTATGAAATTAAGTGGTGGTTGAGCTGGGGCAGCAGCTGAGAGACACACTTAGAATCGTATGTCTATGTATGTATGTAACCCTCCTCCTATTTGAGCCAATGTAAGGGTGCAGGGAGATGGATGGGAGAAATCAGGGTGCCCAATGACAGCTGTCCATGTGCTCAGAGGGGAAACAATGTAGTAACATTTATTTCAGAGGAGCATTAGGTAACATTCATCAGAATAAAAGTTAAACCTCTGCCACAACAGCAGTTACATAAATGCAACAACAATCTTACAAAAATAATATTTGAATAAAAAACTAACACATACTTGTACTGACTTTAACAATTACAACCTTGCACAATTCTCACTCAGAAGATGTGGGTACACCTCCTGGCATTCCCTGGTAGCCACTTCAGTTAGGATCCCAAATAGGGGTCTCTAAATGCAGCCAGCTTCACCTGAGACTCGTGGCCCCAATATCCACCCCAGGTGAAGATCAGGACTTTGAGCCTCTTCAATCACCATAAATAATCTAGTCAAGCCATCAAAGAAAACAGTGCAGGCTGTTTTTACTCACTCCTTGATGCTCTTGGAGGAATGTGCAGCTGTAGTCTACTGCTTGCAGGGCTTTTAACAGAGCTGCAGTCCCCACATTAGGTTGGATGGTGCTGAGATAGGCCTCCAACCCGAGGGACTGGCAGAAACCAGAATCAGTAGCCCCTTCTGTCCTGGGCCACTCTGCTGCTCTTAGATCCCATTTACCGAGTATTCTGCTACTGCTTTCCCTGTCCAGAGCACTTGCTCAAATAGGGTTATAGCTTGCCCCCACAAACCTTCAACTCTCTCCCTTCCACAGGCCTTGCTCTCCTCTCCCCACCAGATCAGCTCCAAACATGGTTGACCAGTCACCCACACTGCCCCCTGGGAGGTACAGTTCCCTCTTTTTCCCCAGCACTGATAGGCTCTAGCAAGCAGTGCCTGCTGGGAATTGTAGTCCCCAGTATTCAAGACTGTTTGCTTTTAAACAGTCTCTGCATTACACATAGAACGTTCTCAAGACCTCTACACTCAGGATGGTTGCCATAGGCTAACACTGAATTTTCAAGACATTGTAACTGAATAACTACTAATGGGATTTACAAAAAGAAAACCAAAAAGGTACACCCCACTGACCTCCCTGAATTTTCTAAAAGGCTTATACCTCCTCCCAACCAACACTAAACCCCTCTACCCTGGTCAGATTGAGACAGTCTGACTGGCTGAAAAAAACAGACTTCAAAGTGCATTTTTTCAACTGCAATATCTCTGCTGTTATCTAGCCAATTTGGTTGACATTTGGACAGCTTCAACCTCTTACCAAAGTGATCCTTCAGCACAAATTGCAGGATCCTAACTTTAATCATATCAATTTTATAAAAGATAGAATATTTGGGCTTTATAATGGAGTGTGTAACACGCCTTAACTATAGAGCAGTTCCTGCCACTCTGTAATAAGAGTAATTGCCTTTTAAGCATATCTGTGTGCTGTGCTTCCTTTAATCTAAAACTGATTTATATGTTCTTTGGTGCACATTGTACTGACGGGTTAAAAATAACTTAAATGACAACTGGGCCCCGCAACTTCTAAGGGCGTCCCTGACTACAGCAAACATTGGGTATTTTCAGACGTTACGATCCAACGATCAACCATGGTGAATGCCCACATGGTGAGCAAGGGACCGTAACGTCTGTTGGCCCGACAAGAGATTCCCGCCAGATGTTCACCCCCGTGAATCACGGGCGGGAATCTCTTTGACCATGCAAACAGTGGTCCTGCCTGGACCATCGCCGTTTGCGTGGTCAAAGAAATTCCCGCCTGTGATTCACGGGGGTGAACACCCGGCGGGAAGCTCATGTTCGGGCCAACAGACGTGACGTTCCCACACTCAACCACGGGGAATTCACTGTGGTTGAGCATGGGATCGTAACGTCTGTCCCCTGACCACGGCCCAGAATCAGCGGCCGTGCCCGACGCTGATTCCGGGCCGTGGTCAATGCCCCAGGGGGCGGGCGGCCTAGTGAGCGTGGGGTGGGTGGGGTTGTAAGGCCGCACGTTGAGCCGCGCAGCCCCATCCCCTCCCCCGATTCCCCGCCGGGATCAGCCAGCACATCTGTTGGCCGTGCCATTTTGATCCCGGTAGGGGATCAATAGGTGATTCCATGATGGGGCCAATATTGGCCCCGTCACGTCTGAAAATACCCATTGTGAGAGAGAATTTTAGAGTGATCAGGAGAAGTTCTGCAAGTACATCCCACCAGAGGTAGTGTCGGAACAAGCAAACTTTTACATGGGAATTCTTCACCCTGCAGTCTATATTGCCTCTACTGTCTTAATAAGTCACTCTCAATGACATGAACAAGATGAAAGAGCAGTAAACAAAGTGTGCCAACTTTAAAAGTACATATGAAAATATATATCTCAGCTCCTAAGTGAAAATTCAATCTATTCATGTGTTACACACCCTACCTGATTTTGAGATTACTCCATTTCCTTTCGCTATGCCAACATAGACAAGGATGTTCACTACATCAGAAACTTCAATATGGAGATTTGTAGTTCCTATATCGTGATCTTTACCAGCAGCCACACCTATTTTTCAAGATAAGTTTCAGACAAGGTTTAATATTTGTTAATGGACACATTTATGCTTGAAAAAATATTTTAGTTTATGGTGTGGCACAGGATCTAAGAGGATCTTCATTCCATTTCCAGCTCTGTTACTGGCTTGCTGTTGGGTCTTAGCCATGTCACGCCCCCATTCTCTCCGAGTTTCCAGATATATAAAATGGGGACACCACTTACCCACCTTCATGAAATACTAATGGAGGCTTGATACTGAAAATTATTCTGCTAAAGTTTAGCCTTGTAAACAAGTTATCTTGTTTACAAGGATGATATAATTTGATAATGCTCTACATACCGTTATCTTGTTTACAGGGATGCTATATTTTGATAATGCTCTACATAATGAGGGGGTCAATTTACAACTAATTATTCTTCTGCCAAATATCAATTTTGTCCTTAAAGCCAAATAAACCTTGTGGGGTATACACATGAAACATTTATTTGAGCACAGGCTGAAACCCACTGTTTTATCAAAGCCTTCACACAATTACATTATAGTAGCCAATTACATAATGGAACACTCACTTTCAAGATAGTATAAGAATTGAGGGGAACAAAGTTTATTGTATACACAGATTATTATTATTTTGAGTCTTCAGTATAGATATGTTAACACTATTTATATACAGAAAAAATAGTGAAAACTGCTAAAAGTAAATGCACCACACACATTAATCTGTGAATGGTTTCTTCAGTGAGAGTGGTTTATCGTAGTTTATCAGTGAGGCCAAGATCTTAGTTGGGTTAAAAAACAATTAGATATATATTTATGCAAATGAATGGAAGCATCCACATTTGCCTCAGATGGCAAGACAATTGGTAATGAATTTCCTAATTTGAATAAAATGACAATTAGGAAGCAATTTCCCTTATGGGCAATTTATTTACCTACTAGTCTAGCAAACTTTACCCATAGCGAGTCAAGTGTCTAAATGGAACTAGCCTACGGGTCTGCATAATCTGGGTTTAGGAACTTTTGAAAATCTAAGCAACAACTGCAGCTTGTTTTCAAGTATCCTGTGCTAGCCCCAGAGACAGATAACAGGATTTGACGGACCACTGATCTGATAAGCCATGGAAATTCTAGAAGTATTGCGAGAGTGGTGTCCCTGTCTCAAGTATCTGTCTGAGCTCCAGTCTCAGCTTCCCATTCTGGGTAGGTTTACCATCCCTTATTAGAGTTACATTGTTTCCTTTATGTCAGAGCAATAACTGTCCGTTTCCTCATTTTAAGATACGTACACTTCATAACCCCTCTTCCTTTTTAATGGGGGCATTAAGGTATTTCCTTGCTTGCTCTTTTATTAAGTTTTTGCTGGGCTTTATCATCAGTGCCCATGCTATTCCTTAGCTTCACCTGCCCTGTCCTCGTCAGGTCAGATTTCTTCCTCCTGTTCTACTAGAGTCCCAGGCTAGTTCCAGACTGACTGTACGAGGTCTGCTTTTTCCCATTTCTTTTTCGTCTGAGTTTTCTCCAGCCTTGTCATTTAGCGCTCAATTTAAGTGCAGCCCAGCCTGATTACCACCATTAGTTTGTTGGCCATGCCAGCCTAAACTAGCTGTATTCAAGCTAGACAGGCAAGCTGCCAAAGACAAGCCGCTTGTCAAGGCAATGAAGGGGGACGCTATCACAGGTATTAATGGTTGATACTTACCATATGCACTGCATAATCTGGGTCACAAATCGGGTCGTACAAAAAATCCTGGCAAATGAGAGGCCAAATTAAATTTTCCTTCTGTATTACAATATTCTGGCAGTGGCAAACTTTTTAATAAATCTTCATACCTGAAGAAAACAGAAAGGAAAATGTAATGGCATACAATTTCTGAGAAAAATAAATAAATAGAACCAACTTAGTTTAGGAGACTTACTACATAGAAATAAATACCTTGCAGGCATCATAGTCTTGAAGTCATCACCTGAGGGCCAGTCTTTCAATTTAAGTACAACTGTTTCCCCATTTTTAATTTTTTGCCGTCCTGCAAATGAATCAGTACATGTGCTAAGCAAATAGCTTGTCAAGTTACAAACCAATATCCACTTAATAGCACAATTCAAAACAGTATTTAATTTACTTTTGAAATGCATAAAGAAAATACAGTATATGCTGTACCTTTGAGTGTGCAGGAAACAAAGCTTCACACTTTTTAAACAGACTGTCTAAAACTTTTTGTTTCAGTTGAAAGTATTTTTTAAATCTTAAAACACGTGGATGAAAAGTATTCTTTATTTGTAGTTTCTAATGTTCATAGTTACTGTATTTATAAATGCTGGAATAATATACTTGAAAAAACATACTTGTAATATCTTCAAAACCATCCCAAAATTCCTTGACATTGCCATTTGTAGTAATACTGTCTCTGCAGTTCAGAAGATCAGCTTGGTGGTCTCCAAAATCTAAACTAATTGACTCTGCCTTCAACAAGTTGACATTGATTTTCTTGTGCATGCCAGACACTATTACAGGCTTCAAAAGAAGAAAGCAAGCATTAAAAGTCTTTTACGAATTGCATTTGAAAAAAAATCAATAAAATGAAGCTAAACAAACTTCAGTCTTGGATTTTTTTCTGATACCTCATCTGCAAATTAATTTCTGAGAATTCTTAATTTGTAATAAAATATTTTAGGCCATTCTTGCCCCACTACACCCCTGAACCAGTTGCCAGCCTCGGTCTCCTGGGCGCCAATGGCTCCCAAGCGCCTGCAAATTTTGTGCCCTGCCATAAACCTGCATGTAGATGTGCAAAGGATTCTCGAAAGTATGGTCTTCATAGCATTTTATTTTTTATTTTTTTTAAAGTTCCTCATTTTTCCATGCAATCTTTTCCTTCTGCTGTGTCACTCCCCACATTGTGATATCTGAAACTGGTCTTCCAATTTCTCAAAATAGATGGTATCTCTCTCAACTTGTACTATAAAGGGCAAGTGTTTTGAACACTGTACCAATCAACATGCCTTTAAACATAAGGGAAGATCAAAATCTGCTGTATATTTATCCTTATAATTAACTCATACAAAGTTCAAAGTGGGTATTCAACAACTAAAATACTCTTGCAGAAATAAAAACTAAAAGGGGAAATTAAAAAAAGGAGACATTTCAGAGGCTACTGACTTCAGTCATATTAACATTAATGGAACTTAAGAATGTACTTGCGCCTCAATACAGAAAAACAGATGCTAATTACTTCAGTCATATTAACGTTAATGGGACTTAAGAATGTACTTACGCCCCAATACAGAAAAGCAGCTGACTATTACAGGAGAAAGAGTAACAGAGAACCTGATTTTGACATACAAGGTCTAATTCTACACTCTTGCTGGTGATGCTTAAGCCAGGAAGAAGGCACCTGAACTTTAGTACCCAATATACAAAGCTGAAGTTTTTGACTAGTCATCATTTCACTTATAAATTGAGCAGAAAAATCTGGAAGATACAAACACAGAATCCTACTTCAGAGACTTTTATTTTTAAAGAAATGAACTGTACTTTGATACCTACCTTCCCTTGTTTCCAACACTCTTTGAAAAGCTTCCAGTTGCTGCTATTTTTATGATCTTTGAACCACAAAATGTGCTTATCACAGATCCATGAATGTGGAATATCACTATACAATTTACTGCAATCATGTGGAATAAACCTTTGACCATCCTTAGATTCCTCCTTCACTTCAGATTTTATATTTGTTTTTGGTGTTCTATTTGGTGGAATCTTGTTCTCTACAACTGAAGCTATTATGTCATCAAGAATGTTTGGCATAGTCCTTCCACCTTTGCCACTCTATCAGGAAAAGCAAAACACATGCTTAAACAAGATCTTTCTAATATTTCAATAGGAAATAGAAGATTTACCCTTTACGACAAAATTCAAGCATGATTAAATGTCAATAAATAGTATATACTAACATTCTATATCTGTGGAAAAGGTATTCTACTGAAAGCCTTTATGATCAGTGCAGTTGTGGTGACTATTATACTGCAATAAATCCTCTGAATCATTGTCAGTGTTTATTTAAATAATTTAATTTTTCATTAATTTAATTCAGATTAATCATATCCAAACAGGTTAACCGTTTGCTTCAGCACAACTTTAATGCTTTAATATTTGGTTTTAATTCAACATGCAAAACAATATAGGGATTAGTTTATTCTAATTAAAACATAACTAAAGCAAGTTACATGAGTTTCAAAATCCTTTTACAACACCAGTACATCACAGCAATACACTCACTGGTGTTCCTGTAGAATAAACTGGAGCAAAAGCAATCCCAGCATCTGTAGAGCCTAGACGCAGCTTGCCAGCTGTTGTGGTGAGTAAGTCTCGTAAAGTTGAGCCCTGTTCACTGCTCTGAGATACAGGAGGGGATGCTTTGCAGTTTAGAGATTCTAAACAGTCTTGGTCACGCTCTTCTTTTGTATGTTTCCCAGGACATTCTTTATTTTCTAAATTAAAAAGATGTTGATATTTTACACAACAGCATTGAGATGCATAAAAATGAACACTGGCATTTTCCCTGCATTTTTCAGTGGTGGTAATATACTGTAGCACTAGCTCTTTATTCACCTGAACACACACCAGAGGATGAATTAGATCCTTCAAAATGCAGTCAAACACTGTGACCATGAAAAGGTCTTCCTCAACATCTCAGACATGCAGCTGAGTGTGTACCTGTCACAAATGAAAGATGCTGTAGCTAAGAGAGGCTAGAAACACTGACACATTACACATGCATTCCACTAGTGGCTTTTCTGTTGTATCCAAAAAACAATCTGTAACTGGTTTTGGTGCCACCAGAAGGCGGCACTGAGATTACAAGACCAGGAAATATGAACATATAACAAATCAAAACTAGTATGGTGTTTTTTTTTCCTGAGATACGCATGAGTTCCAAATCATGAACATTAAATTATCATAAGCTTGTCCCACATTTACCTTTCTTCTCTTCTCTGGCCTTTTGCTCTGCTAGGTCTGCTAACCAATGGAGTGGTGACTGAGATTCTGGTGGCGTTAGCTTGCTGTCTGTGCTTACATCACTCCCTGGGCTTGTATTGCCATTTGTCTCAGATTTTTGAGGGGCATTCTGCTGATGAGACTCAGGCATGCACAGAGAAATTTTATTACTGTGATTAAGGACATTCTGTAAAACCTAAAGGACAGAACAATTTCATTTTAAAAATATCTATTTACATACGTTAAAGAATATTAGTAGCTAGCTAATTCACTAATATATTAACACATAATAATAGAAAGATTAATAATTACAATTACACTCAAAATATAAAAATCAATGCAAACGAATACATCGGAACCTTAAACATGATGATTTAAATATAAGTTTAAGTTAATTTATTTATGGCTCCGAGCCAAATACAGAGAATGCTTACATGCACCCAAAGACAAGACAATAACAGCAACAACAGATGTATATAAGTCCCAGCGAAAAAACAATCTCGTAGTACAAACACAGTACAAAACAAAGTTATCCGTAACCAAAAACCTGTGGGCAATCCCATCTTCTTAACTTTCACTGTCCTACTCCCTTTTCCATTTTTCCCATAGTTGTCAAGAAATTTCCCAGGGCAAACATAGGTGGGCCTGTCTCCTGCTGGAGAACCCAGACCGTCAGCTGCCGAAAAGACCAGTCTGGTAGGCGACTAACTAAGGGGCACAAGTGAGTCATCCTTTGTGCCACATAAAAAGGGGCACAGCCACAACATATGATTAACATCCTCAATAGACCCCTGTGCACAAGGGCAGAGTCTCTCTGAGTAGGGTATCCCTTTCCATCTCCCCCTTAGTTCCGCTGTTTTTAACTAGTTAAAACAGATCTTTGTTATAAGGCTTCTCCTTCTATAATAAGTAACTTGGGAGAGGTATGGGGATAAATCCCATTCAGTTTTTATATGAGTATACAAAGGTACACTTTTCTACCATTTTATCACCCCCAAAACCTCCTGTATTGAAATATCCACCAATCTTGATTTGATGATCACTTTTTTCTTGGGCTGGGCCAGTCTGTCAGCAACACTCCAACATTCACCCAGCCCAATGGAAGATTTAAATATGTTTTAGGCTCACCTGAGATACCCCATTCATAGCAGGGAGCTTGCCAGCTTGTAGATTCTGTCTGCTGGTACACTGGCAATAGGATTTAAGCTCAAATTTCTCTCTAAGGTTGTGCATTGCTTCTAGAAGATCTGTTAGAACTACAAGGTAAAGAAAAGAAAGTTGTTAGGGTTGTTTTATGCACAATGTAAAGTTATTATGCAGTCCTATCAAACATAGATGCTTGTGGCATAAAATGATTTAAGATACCATTCCCAATCACTGAAGAGACTGCCAAGATAGCCATGTTAGTCAAGAAACAACTCAGGCTTGGCTGCTTTTCCTCAGCTCTGCCCCCACGTACATATGTTTTAAGAGATAGGGCAATATGCTAAACCAACTGAAATCAATGAGATTTTTCTAGAAGTTTCAGTGGGCTATGGATTTTACACAGTTTTTAATTATATAAGTTACATACAGTTTTTCTGTAGGACTTCCCCACTTCATTCTATTTACATGTTGTACAGCATATTGTAAATGGAGACAGATACTCATTTTTATCTTTTTGGCTCAAGGTACCTTAATTCATTTACTGCACACCACCTTAACATACTAAATGGCAGTAGGTGTCTGGCCCAAGAAAAAAGTATGATCACAGTTTAAGTGACTATTGTAATACCTGTTGCACAACGGAGTGGAAAGAAAGTAACCACCCTCCCAGTTCTTCTAGTTTCTCTTTTGGCTTTTTTCTGATGTAATATGCCAAGAGTTAGGATGGCCAAAGTATCTTTAGTCTGGGAGGATGTGTAATTTTATTTATTTAATTAATTTATTTGTAAAACTTGTATCCCGCCACTCCTGCCAAAGCAGCCCGGGGCAGCTAACAGCAATTAATACAAAATACAATAAAATACAGTAAAACAATTAAAATCTCTCTCTCAATAAATAATAATAATATTAATAATAAAAACACAAAAAGCCCCACCACACCCTTTTCGGATTCCCATACCCCATCCAACCCATCACCCCCCTTCCTCGCCAAACGCCTGACAGAACAGCCAGGTCTTACAGTTCTTACGAAAAATTGGGAGGTTCGGGGCCAGACGGGTCCCCACCGGGACGGAATTCCAAAGACACGGCCCGGCCACCGAGAACACCCTATCCTGCATGGCCCCCTGAGAAACCCGAAGGACCTCCAACAAGGCGCCCCCAGATGACCGCAGGGGCCAGTCCAGAACCCGAGAAGTGAGGCAGTCTCGCAAGTAGGCAGGGCCCAAGCCGTGTAAGGCTTTATAGGCCAAAACCAACACTTTGAATCAAGCCCGGAAGACTATTGGCAGCCAGTGCAGAGATTGGAGCACTGGTGTAATGTGCTCCCAGCGAACCAGCACCACCAAGAGCCGGGCCGCCATATTCTGCACCAGCTGCAGCTTCCGAGCCATCACCATAGGTAGCCCCACGTAAAGCACATTACAGTAGTCTAACTGAGAGGCAATAAAAGCATGGATGATCGTGGCCAGGTCCGGAGCCGAAATCAACGGCCGAAGCTGCCACACCAGATGTAGCTGGCGGAAGGCACTCCTCGCCGTAGCCTCCACCTGGAGATCCAGGTGGAGCTGCGCATCAAAGAGCACCCCCAGGTTCCGGACCTGGGGAGTCAGTGGAGGACAGGTCCCATAAATCGAGGGAGCCATCACATCCACTGACTTACCCACTAACATCACCTCCATCTTGTCAGGATTCAGTCACAATCAATTAGCCCTCATCCAGTCCCCCACAGCTGCCAAACACTGGGTAAGCACCGAGACAGCTGGGCCTGGGTCAGTTGAAAATGAGAGGTACAGTTGGGTGTCATCCGCATACTGATGACACCTCACTCCATACCCCCTGATCACCAATAGTTAGGATGGCCAAAGTATCTTTAGTCTGGAAGCATGTGTAATTTTTTGTGGCAAAGTTTGTGATAAGTATACATGGATGGTTTCATTCGATTCATAAACATATGCAGTAGAAGAATATCCATGGTGTCATTCTCTTGTGTGGCTCATAGCCGTGATGACTTCATCAAGATGGCCATCACTGCATAAAGAACAAACCTCATTATCTCGGTATCTATTGGACCAATTTTGTTGTGTAATCTCTCATTGGAAAGGTATTTACATAAGCTACAAAACATGTCCTTATGATGTGTGGTGAAAATCTTTTTTTAGGCTAAAAAACTGATTGCAAACACCATTTTTTGAAGGTACTGTGAAACTGACCGGTTAAGTATCACCACTATGTGTAGGATATTTGTTGTACGTTGGTTCCTTACTTTTCCAACAAGTCATTACAAGATTCAATAAATTGGACAGATGCTTCCGGAGAAACTGTTTATTGTGCAAAAGCATGTGGGAGGGAACAAGTGTAATCATGCAGGTGTTCCATATAACGACAATTTATTCCAGAAAAATTCTGGTACCAATGTACCAGAAACCTTCTGTATACAGCACGATACTGCAACATGAAACTGTGTTTTGTAAAAGCAATAACTTAGCAATAATATTCCATGTCAGGACTCAATTGCAGTAGTCATCATCAGTATCTTCTTAACAACCTCTGCTAAGAAACACGTTATCACAAAGGAGTTAGTCTCTACTTCATGTGCACATCTCAGTACAGGTAGGTTGTAGGCCAAGTATTTGCAGGGTGGAAAGCTTTTGTTCTTAACACACAAGCATTTGAGCAACTGCAAGACTGATGCAGGAGAATATGGTATGTCGCACATTACTGAAGTGATGTGTATATCATCATTTTTTATCCACCTGTGTCCTACTGGAAATGGAAAGGTTGGTTTTGCTATATCACACTGGGACCACACCAGTGCTTGATAATTTGCCCTCTTGATTGCAGGTATTAGTGTACCTCTTGTTGGAGGCAATTTTTCTCCATGGATCTGTTTTTTAACGAACATCCACCAACGTAACTCTGCAAGTGTAGTTATCTTGGTATTGACATGATAAACTTGGCATATGAATGCCTCCAGTTCATCCAAGACGTTGTCAGAGACTGTCTATTGTTCCAAGTGTCTTAACAGCAATACGTTTCTCTTTGCTTGCTGAATTGAATGCCTTCCAGTAAAACAACTTCCCCTTTCCTGCCAAAGTACAAGCAGAGTCACAGCCTGACGTAGCATGGAAGCCAGACAGGACAGATGCTTTTAACAGTTGAAGAGACATATATGTCGGCAAGCGGAATCCATTCGCCTGAAGCAGGCATGAAAAATGAATCTGGAGGAAGTCTTGGGTAGCATCTCACAGCAAGGATTAAAACATCTGTGTCTTGTGCAAATATAAGATGTCTAGTAGCACCTCTCTTTAGCACTGATGGCATGCAGGATGCTCTTAGTATCAGCCTCTTCTTGTGTACTCTGAATTGAGACCACGGAACAGTGTGTGGCAGCCACTTCAGTATGTCATGCAACAACAAAGTCCTTTGCACAATTATTTGCACACTGTAGCATCTTGTGTGCTGTTCTCCCAGGCCTTCGGAGGCAGGGAGGGGAGGGTGGGTTAAACTTTTGTGTGTGGGGTGTTTTAGACTTGTTTTAATGATAACATTGTAGATTGGTTTTATATTGTGATAAATTGTTTCATGTCGTGTTGGAAGCCGCCCCAAGATGCCATAGGCATGAGGGGAGGCATACAAATGCAATAAAATAAATAAATAAATAGTACACAGTTAACTCACCTTTAGTGCAGATGTGTGACAACAGCTTCTTCATTGTAACATCTGAGATATTGGTACTATCTCTGATTTTGTAGTGTGCTGGTGAAAAACCCTGAACTTCCTTGTCCCTAGTAAGATTCTTAATTGACTCTTCAGTGTATGTATCAAACACCCAGTGAACTTCATCATACTTCCAATATTTTTGCTGTACCTTTGCAGCAAGACCTCAGCCAGAGCCCTACAAGTTTGAACAGTCTTTGGTTTTTCAACAGCTTGTAGCTCTGTCATACCATTTACAATAGCTATGCAGAAAGACTTATTGGTCAAACTATTGGTTGTGTTGTCAGTTGGTGCTTGCTTTGGAAGACCCTTCAAGACGTGAATCAAATGGTTTTTTGATAGACATTGATGCGTTTTTCCATCTGCTTGGAACATCGATACAACAGATAATTCATAATGGTCCAAAGTCTCATGGAAATCAGCATCCCACTGTGATCTTGTCACAACAAGACGACGTGCAAATAGCGAATGACCTGTGGTTAACTCCGTAACAGTACCAGCCACCTTCATTTTCGCTTCTTAGCACTGAAACACAATTTCAGTTTGTTCTTCTTGTTTGGTGACCATAGGTTGTTGGATCCATTGATAAATCTTGTGGTTTTAAAGGCTTCATACAACTGTCTCCCAGTTCCATCCATTCAACCAATATCTTTTGCAATGTCATCACTAAAACTGTCTTTGTCACCAAGTTAATAATTTTGGGTCCCTTGTATGTGAACAGACTGCCAATCCATTTAAGTTCATCATACAACTTCGAAATTCCCTTTTCTTGAGTGGTGACTGAAGCATGGGAGTCAACATGGTGCTTCTTGACTTCAGATGAACTTGATATACCTGCCATACATGTTTTCTCTGATATCTGTTGTAGCTCTGGGGCAGTCAGAAAACAAATGAGCAAGAGCATTAGGATTTTGGGTAATGCCTACTAATCTTCTGGCAACCTTCATTGCTGTATTTTGGTGCTCTAGAACTTCATCGGCATCAAGTGCACAGAAGGGAACGCTTGACCTCCTGACCACAGAGTTTCCTTTTTCAAACTCCTCCCAGATTGCAGGATCAGATTCTTTCATTGCTTTCATTTCGGCAAGGTACCAGGCCAACATACCAGAGCAATTAGTCAAATCTAATGCAAAGAAATACTTAAGGAGTTTCTCTACAGATGCAATGTGCAAATTCCAGTCACCAGTCCTGACAGATTTAATAAATAGCAACAAACACTCGACCATCTTCATGTACTGGCGCACCATTTGGAACGCTGACTTCGTTTCTTCTTCTAGCAAGTCTAATTGTTCCATTAGTCCTGAGAGATTGTATCTTTCTATTGCGGCCAAAGGTTCTGTCATAGTATCACGGACACTGCTGGCATGAAGCTTCCAGATCTTTGACTTTCTTTAAAATGACTTTGCACGCATTTTTGTTTCTTGAAGAAAACCTCTGGGTAGCAATCCTGAAGTACTACAAGTGTGCACCTCAACCGCACATCAGAAGTGATTACCCATGAGGATTTGATGCACAGTGCTCTCATTGTACAAAACTTCCCACATCTTAGGAATACCTGTTCCGTCAATGAAGGAGCCAATGGCACGAATTGTCACAAAGCATATGCATAGTTCACCAGGACGCAAGATCCAACGTCCATGAAGGTCTTTTATGGACATTATTAATTGCTGCATAGGCCTGTAATGACTTGTTGGAAAAGTAAGGAACCAAGGTACCACAGATGTCCTATATGTTATGCCTAATGATCGTAATTAACCAATCAATTTCACAATACCTTCAAAAAATGGTGTTTGCTATCAAAGTTGTTCAGTTTTTCACCTAAAACAAAAAAAGATTTTCACCACAAATCATACGGACATGTTTTGTAACTTATGTAAATACCTTTCCAACGAGAGCTTACACAACAAAATCAGTTCAACAGATACCGAGATAATGAGGTTTGTTCTTTCTGTGATGGTGGCCATCTTGATGATATCATGGCAATGAGCCACACGAGACACACCAGGGATATTCTTCCACTACATAGATTTATGAATCAAACAAAACTATCCGTATATACTTACCACAAACTTTGCCACAGAATAAGCTTTTCATACATTATGCTCCCAGATTACTTTAATGCATGGAATATCCAGGAACATATAAAGTATCATTCATCCTGCTATATTATTCACCTATACTGAAGGGTTTTCGAACATGGATAAAAGGCCTTCCCTAGCTAAGGAATCAGAGAGAGATAAGTACTGGACAACTGAAACAAACTCCTTGTGTGCAGGAGGCAACCCAGGTAGAACCCTCTCTATGAAGAGCTTTGTATGTCCAAGAAAAGGGACATACCCAGAGAAGGGTATTCCACTGTCATGGGAAGTAATGAGGACTGCTCTTAGCCCAGGGGCCATATATGAAGCTAAAAGTTCATGAACAAGCTATCATTTTGCTGTAGTTCTCTCAGAAAACCAGGTTTTTTACTTGTTAAGTACGTAAGTGCAATGGGGAAAATAAGTTCTTTCATCAATCTGAAGGGAGTCAGGGAGATTGACTTTGTAGAGTGTGTTGCATAATCATAATCTCTCTCTCTCTCTCTCTCTCTCTCTCTCTCACACACACACACACACACACACACACACACACACCGAGATAAAAGTTAGCATTAGTATTAAGAAGTGGGAGACCTTGCCACCGCATATGATGTCACTCTAAGCAACAAAAGGTGAGATAATAAAAATGCAATGACAACTCCAACACACTGAGGTTAAACACCAAGGAAGTTAGCATTCAGACAGAGATCACAGGATTCATTATTCTTTTTATAAGGGATAGACTTCTCAATTCTCTTATTGTAGGATTTGGTTCATTCTTTTAGGGATATATTTGAACTCCTGGCAATATTAGTTGCCTGTTGTGACATTTGTTAAGTAGTTTGCGGATAAAATCGCTTGGATTCACCATGATTTCAACTCTGTGTTTTTGGCATTAGGAGAACCAGAGGTTGTGGAAGCCCTGACTTGTCTGGTTTTCTGGGATCAGTTCCAGGGAGTGTCAGCTACCGAGGCGGGGGATGTCCTGGGAGCTGCTAGAACCACCTTTTGTGAACTTCACCCATGCCCGTCCTGGCTGGTTAAGAGCAGCAGGGAGATGCTGGGGCCTTTGCTGGCACGTGGGGTCAACGTCTCCCTTTGGGAAGGTAGGGTGCCAAGCTCCCTAAAGGAGGCAGTAGTGCGGCCCCTGTTCAAAAAACCATTGCTTGATGTTGACTCCCTCGCCAGTTATCGGCCCATCTCTAACCTTCCCTTTTTAGAGAAGGTTATTGAACAGGTGGTGACTCAGCAGCTGCAGGGGCAAATAGACTGCATTGGTTTTCTGGATCCTTCACAGTCCATTTTTTGTCCAGGTTATGGCACTGAGACTGCGCTTGTGGCTTTGGTTGATGACCTGCACTGGGAATTGGACCAGACTCGATTGACTGTTGATTTTGACGGCTGCATTCGATATCGTTGATCATGCGATGTTGGTGGCCCGCTTGCGGGACCGGGTCGGGGTGGGTGGGATCATTCTTGAATGGCTCCGTTCTTTCCTGGCCAGGAGAACTCAGCAAGTGGTGCTCGGGGTCTGCTCATGAGCTCCCCGGGACTTCACTTGTGGAGTTGCGCATTCTGTCCCCTCTCCTGTTCAACATGTATATGCAGACATTGGGCAAGGTCATGAGGCGTTATGGGGACCCAGCTCTACCTCTCTTTTTCATTCGACCCAGACCCAGCAGTCTTGGTGCTTACTACCAGTGTCTGGCGGCTGTGGGGGATTGGATGAGGGCGAGCCGACTGAAGTTGAATCCTGACAAGATGGAGCTGATGCTGGTGGGTAAAGAGGTGGGTGTGGTGTCCTCCCTCATTGACGGGGTTCACACACCCCCGTTGGTTTTCCAGGTTCGGAGTCTGGGAGTGCTCCTTGACCCGCAGCTTTGCCTGGATGTTCAAAGTGAGGGCTGTGGCGAGAGGTGCATTTCGCCAATTACACCTGGTGCGTCGGCTTCTGCTGTATGTCTCAGACTCCGACCTGGCCACCATCATCCATGCTTTCATTACCTTGAGACTAGACTATTGCAATGTGCTCTATGTGGGGCTACCCTTGGTGACAGTTTGGAGACTGCAGCTGGTGCAAAATGCGGTGGTCTGCCTTCTTACGGGGACGGGCCACCATGAGCACATTACACCAGTGTTTCGTGCTCTGCATTGGCTGCCTATAGTCTTCTGGGCTGGATTCAAGGTGTTGGTTCTCACCTATAAAGTCCTTAATGGTCTGGGCCCCACCTATCTGCAGGACTGCCTCACCCTCCGTGTTCTGGATCGGCCCCTGCGGGTTTGCCAGGAGCGCCCTTCTTGATGTCCCCTGGTTTGCTAGGGGGCAACTATGAAGAGGGCGTTCTTGATGGCCGTACCTAGGCTGTGGAACTCCCTTCCAGCAGAGGCCGGGGTGGCCCCGGACCTTGCCTCTTTTTGTTATTATGGTAAGACTTGGCTGTTCTGCCAGGCCTTCGGCGAGGGTGATGGGATGGGAGGGGGGTTTGTTTTGATTCTGTGGCACCCCCTTTTGATATTTTGCCTGATTATTTATTGGGTTTTATAACTTTGTATGTTTTAAAAATATTTTATACTTGTAAGCCACCTAGAGCTACTATATGTTGGAGAGGCAGGGTAAAAATATTGTAATAAATAATAAAAATTAAAAAAATAAAGGGAGTAACAGTAACAACCTAAGCATCATCTTATTCATCTACAAAACTCATGGGGCCATATTACTTCATATACAGGAAAGGGGCAGCTGACGTACAAGTACTCAAAGCATGCAAAGTTGCCTTGGTTCTGATCTAGCTAACGCTTTCATTACTGTGTGGTGTCAGATCCAGTGACAGGCAAACAACATATGGAGTAGCATGTTTGTGATATTTATGTATCTTCTGATGGTTTCTTTGCCTATGCCTCAGAGTACTGGGACCAGCATGTCAACCATGGTCTCTAAATTTCCTCATGCAACAGACATTTGAAATCTCTACCATTTCTGGACACCAGTTCTTATGAGAAATCTAATCAAGACATCTCTTTTGTTTCCACAAGAAGTATTCAAACTCTCCATCTGAGTAATTCTCGAGCTTCAGTTCATTAATGCATGGGTGCTCTCTATTTCTCTTTGGGCTTTCAAAAAGGGGACAGGACCTAATATAATCTGTTTAGAATTCCTGCCTTTATGAGGCATGAATGCCCCAGCCATGAGTTTTCTCTGTGTGAATTAGTCTTTAGGGAGTACTCGGAGAGCATGTCCATAGAGAACGGATTCCCTGTTCATTACGGCCACACTGGTGTAGGAGGCTTTCCATAGACAGGGTTGTCCTCTCATTGTACATTTCAGCCTCCAAAGATGATTGTGTTGGATCCATGCTTAGAGAGAGACAGTCCGGAGGTCTCAGAGCTGAAGCATTACATTCATGAGGCTAAATAATTGGTTTTGTCTCAATGTTCAATTGCTTGGCATCAGAAGTGCTCTTCTAGGTGGAGAGAAAGCCCACTCAGGGTGGATGTATGCTCTTGGAGCTTTCAGTGGTTATATTTGAGTGCCCTCCTAATGCATCTTGGTTGGGGAGTCCCTTCAGTGGAAGCCTCCTCCAATTCTTCAGGGTTCTCGACAAAAAGCTATGCCAGAGGTTCCCAGGCTGTGGGTCATAACCTCAAGTGAGGTCACCACTTGCAAATGAGGTTATGACCCCAACTGATATTTGATATAGTGTGAATGTTTAATTTTCTGGAGTCATTGGATCATACATAATCTCAAAATGAGATCACACAGGCAACAGTTTTGGACACTGCTGGTCTACACTGAAAAGGCGCTTCTGAGGAACATGTCCAAGGCCCAGACTAAGGATTTCTTATACTTGTCCATCTTTAGAAAGACGCTTTTGACAAGTATTAAGACCTAGACCGTATACAGGATAAAAATTATCTTCAGTAGAAATGATACTGGGGTGCTACAAGGTCCTTCAACAGAGTAATAAAAATGAAAAGTCTTAATGGAACCTATGATAGACTTTTAGCCCTGCAACAACCCAAACTCTACAATGCAGCAAGACAGAGAAAAAATTTAGAAATAATTTTAGTGACAAAGAAGTTTAAATAAAGCCTAAAATTAAGACTGCAAGAGAGCACTAGGATGGTTGTGTACCCTCTTGTGCCTGCTGAAACGGTAGAATGGGTGGAGTGAAAAAATTACCCTCAGAGAAGATGATGATCCAATATATTCAAGAGGTGACTAAAAGAACTGAAGAGCAGGTGGGCGGCAATGGCCATTTTGCAAAAGATGGCCTCTTGTGTTAGTGCTATTGAGAGCAGGAGATGGAAAACTTTCTTTTTTACATTTTTTCTAAAAAGTGACATGAATTTTTCACCTGCTGCTAAAGAAGAAACTTTTCAGTATATAAAAAAATAACAGCAAATATAGGAAGATGGTGGTACCTTTTACTGAATCCCCCTGTTAGTGAATGTGTGCAAGTATTCAAGCTTCAGAGCTCTTTTTCAGGCAACAATGAAGGAGTACTTTCATTACTCATTGTGATAGAGCAGAGTCTCTGTGGGCCACTAGCCCGTTAAGGAGGTGCATCTTGAGGCTGAGAAGAAGGTGCATCTCCAGCGTAATTGGCTCAGCTGTGATAAGGGTGTGGCAGAGCCAGCCCAGGGAGGGGAGCCAAGGAAGGCTCAGAGGCCACTTGCCCACGTTACCGGGGCTGGCAAACTCCCCTCTGGGAAATGTACACCGAGCTCCACACGTGGGCACGGGTCATCAGTCATATCCAGCGGCTTTTGGTGGGGAGATCCAGGAGAATCGCCAGCCCCGGTAACATGGTCAAGTGGCCAGAGTGAAAAGAAGCTGCTGGAGAGGAGTAATATATAAAATTTTATTACTTATTTAATTTAATGACTTATTACTGTCGTAAAAAAGAACAACACACACACACACAAGACACAAAAATACTAAAATACATAGTCACCAGAGGGTAAAAAGAAGCCCCAAACATACTAGTAAATTCAGTATGCCCCAAATACAATGCTGGTGCTTTCAAATAATCAATCTACAAACAGAAGCAAATATAGAAATACATCAGACTTCTAACTTCTGAGTGTACAGAGCTACAGTCTTAAGTTTTAAAACCAATGAAAGAAATCTAGCAACTCCCGTTGTAATTTTTCGGTCCTGATCTCTTAAAAGAAACACCGCAACCATCTGGGGGGGAACAAGAACTCCTATTAGCAATAAGGGGGTCAATATGCAATTATCTCCAGCCTAAACAGGCTGGGCAATCCAATAGTATATGAACAACTGTCTTGGGAACCACTTGCATTTAAGAAAACAATATTGGCATACCTTTATATGGAATGCCTTCTAATCTCCCTTTGGTGAATCCTGATGGGAAGACATTAAGCCTTGCTAGGGGCTGGAGAGCAGTAAAGAGAGAAGCCTGGGAGGAGGTAGGAACTAGGCAGAGCTCTGTCTCAAACAGAGAGCTGCTACAGAGCAGTAGACAGACAGCTGACAGAAGCAGGAGCTGAAGAAGGCTTAGAGGGGTTGCATGAGCTAAGAGTCTGGCTGGGTTGCTTGCAGAGGGAGTGTGCCTGGCCCAAAGAACTGCTGGAGATTGGACACGGGGTCTCTGACCTGAGGGAGGTGCATGCTAGGACAGAAGATAACCCTGTTGTATATAAGACTGTATATGGTGGAACTGTATCTATATACAGACTGTGAGTAAAGAGACTGAGTTAATTCCCAAAGAGAGTGATTGTGTGGGCCCAAATCTTGCAAGGTCTTACCCCAGGTGAGCCCATCCCTGTCACGCTCATGTTCTCATTTCTGCCTGAAAAAGAATTAGCTAGCACGCACTCACCAACAGAAGTTGGTTCAATAAAGAGTTGGTCCAATAAAAAAAATCCTCTTTTTTGCCTCTCATATTTGGGAGGCAATAAAACGTTGGCCAGTATGACAATCACACTCTAGGTGAAAAAGGGATCATTAATCCTGGATATGTTTCTTAAAATTTGGCCTAGACACAAGATTTGCTTGAGCTTCAGCTATAGGGGAAGTTTAAAGAATCTGTTTTATTTATTTCTTCACTGAGCATATCCAAGACAGAAAATGGTCTGATGTCAAATGACATTTTATCACTTTTTCATAGGTTTTATTAATTATTATTACTTATATAGCACCAGCGATGTACCTGGCGCTTTACAAAAAACAACATAGACACAATTCATTCAAAAGTTTTAGAAAATTAATCCTGCACTCTGGGATTAAGTGCTGCAGTTCTGGACAAGCATGCCGTATTTTTCATTACTAAAGAAGAAGTTGAATATCTTTGTTAAATGCAAACACAGATTTAACACAGTATCTACAACTAGCATGTCCATAATTCATTCATATATTCCTTTTAGACATGGATAAAATGATAAGCCAAGCATCAATTTGTAATGAATGTGGTCTTTGCACACAGGAATAACTGATGAATAAACTACATCCTTGTTGTTTTTGTAATCTTACCAGAGCCTGGAATAATCTGAGTTGGCATCAAATGCTTGTGATCATGAGGCTGTCCTTTCACACACTTCATCCAAGCATACAGTTCTTTATCTGTAAAATTTTAACAAATTTCCAGTTATTCCATACATGTCCTTCTAAAATTAAATAACTTAAGTTTACATAGATGTTTTCAGCCCTTTTTTGAATGCACAGAAGCATCTAAATGTACATTCTTTTCAAGTTTTGTGGTGATACCTTGTGACACAAGCATTTTAAAATAATCAGTTTCACACTAACCATAGTCACAATTGAATACAAAAGACACTGAAAGCTATAGGTCTTTCCAAAGATGAAAGCATGTGCACTTTGTTATAGTGAGAAATGCTCATTTAGCATGAGGGGGGGGGGGGGAGAAACAGCATAAAATTGCCATTTGAAGTCAAGCATATCTCATGGAATGGTTCCTAAATTGATACAGATGACTAAACAACAGTGGGTGTGAGCGTCAAATCTCTTATTACTATGGTAACATTAGAGGCCCCAACTGATTATGGAGGTGCTACTTTGCTAAGCCCAACTTGTAAACAGATAAGTCAAAGGGTAGCTAGAGAAACAGAAATACAAGGCAGTAAATTGATGTCTGTCCCCAAACTTGTCAATGGCAAAAACTGAAGAGAGAAAATAAGACTTCTAACTCAGTTATATAAGGGATTAAAATAGGTTACCTGCCAATATAGGTTATTGTTCCCCTCATAGTTGCTTTTCAAACCGAGTGCCATGGGTGGGGGAATGGGTGTGCGCCCACGGTGGGTGGAGGTGGGTGTTTGCCCGTTCCCACACGCGGACACCCACGTCCACGCAGGGAGCAACTGGCATTGGAGCCCATTGCTCCGTGCGTGGATGATGAGTGAAGGTGGAGATGGGTGGAATGTGGGAGCACGCATGCACCCCCACCCCACCGTGGGCGCCGTTCCATCGGGTGCCCCCCATTCCCCCACACCTGCTGCAGTGTTCGCACAGGCACCCCCTCCCCCTCCACTGCACACGTAACCCATACAGAGATATTTGTAGGAGTCAGTTCCAGCTACTATTACCCATTCCCTCCCCTCCTCCCACAGTACAGAGTGTGCACCAATTGACTTGGTACAGAGGCCAAAACATGGGCCACCGAGACTGAACTGTTATTTTAAGAGGAAATCCCTCCTCTTCCAACAGCAGAGTTAAGGTGTCCTGGCAGGCGATGTGTGGGGGATGTTTCTCCTGCTGCTGGTCTGCAGATAGAACAGAGGACTCTATTCATTGGGCTGTCCAGCTACATGCAAATAAGTAACTAAATGGTTTGCATAAAATGTCTCAAGATCTGACAGCTGTGCCAGATAGTGCCAGAAAAAAATCTCAGAAAAGGTGATGAAATGCACACTTATCTGTGCAGTGAATTTTTAAATCCATCACTGATTTAATATCTGAACAATTAATATTTAAACTTGGGACATTCCTAGTAAGGCAGCCAAACGCAGCATTAAATTCTCTATTACATCCAGCAACTGCAAGAACAGGCACTGGTTCCAGGAAGAATGCTGTAATTTGAAGTTATAGCCTCTGGAGAGGAATCTATGATGCTTAAAGTTCTAGGCGGTGCCACAGAACAAATACAGTATATAAACACACTTCATATTAGCAGAAGTGAAGTTGTACAAAGTCTATAAAAAAACAGCACACTCCTGCCTTGGCATATATTAGAGGATGTTGTGCTAACTCTGAGCAAAACTCTTTGGCTAAAAAGTCTGGAAAGATACCCATGTAGCCTGCTTCTGCACGATTCCTCCTCTAAACCTTTCAGACTTCTTTCTTACTAAAATTTTCCTGGCTGTTTAACATCGTTGCTGAAAAAGCATCTCACCATTTCTACATGATCTATCCAAATTTTAATTGCTCACAAATCCCTCCCTACTCTTCCACCAAACCAAGTCAGTTACAGACTTGGACAGCTAAGGCGTTACCACAAACAAACAGCTAGTGTTCACACAGCTAGAGTTTTCACACAAACAACACTTAAATGTTACTGCAGGGAATTTATATGCCATGTCCAACACACACTTAACCTGCAATAGCTCCTGCAATCCAGAGATAAAACAACCCCAGAATAATAAAAAAAAACAACTCTGTGAATCCTCCCAGAGTAAAATCACTCCAAGTGTTACTTTACAGTGCACTGAAAGAAACCCAGGAAGTTTGTCATCTTGTGAAAACAAGGCTCTAGAGAATCAATCAGTTTCACTAGAAAAAGGGCCAGTGCCTTCGGATGGTATACACAGGGACCCACATACATTGCGTTCCCCCCATTTCTGTCAAAGGGGGGCGGGGGGGAAGGGGGAGAAGAGACAGGGACAATTCACTTCAAAAAGGAACAGAATCTCAGATTAGGGAACTCTAATTAGAGAAAAGACCTGAAAGCAGCAAAACATGTATACATGAATTTAAGTAACCACATGACGTTATCATAACCCCTTGCCTTTCCTTCTTGGGAACTCATGCTCTTCAGCTCACATTAATCAGTAAGACTCTAAACTCTTGACTACAGACAATGGATAAAAACAGACATGACGGTGACCTGCTTTAGCCCAGGACCCACTGACACATCTGTTTAGGTGCTGCCAGATGTTAGCCCAGGACTTCCCTGGGGCGGGTATGCAGCTAGCCTGGGCTGTGTCTTTGGAAAATCTCTGAGCTTACAGCTCGGGCTAAGGGCTGCCCACACAGGCCAGTACCTTTGTTCAGCCCCACCACACCTGCCTCGGGGCAGGGGCTGCCATGGCCAAGTGCCATGGCAGGGCGCTGGGAGCAGGACGGGGGTAGGGCCGCCCGCCAGCACATTTGTTTAGCTCCCTGTCCTACCCGGACCAGTCGGGCAGTGGGATGGTTCTCTTGCTGCAAGCACGTTTGTTCGGTGCCTCTCCCCCAACCCAGGCTGTTTTTGGCTGCAGTTTCTCATCCCAGGCTGGGAAACTGCCATGCCGTCCCATAAGTCTGTTATTACCCTATGTATTTCTCTGTTTGGAAAGCATGAAGAACCGTTACAATAATCAGGGATGTAATAACAGGAAGGAACATTGGGGATATCTGCTTCCCTCCCTTGATTTTTCTCAGAGAAAAAGAATTATCACTCCTGGAGGGGGGACCCACACAAAGATGGAGGTAAATTCCATGGGACTGGCAGGCCAGGACTGTATAATAAGGCATGAATGTACACAGCACAATGTTGGCTTAGTTGCATGGTGTCTGTAACCCCATGGGAATAGGGGGAAAGCATCTTCAGCATAACTGAACTCCACACACTCCCACCAAAAACTAAAATATCCAGCAAACCACCACCCAAACCCAACCCTTCTAACACAATACTGGATAAGTTTGGCATGTGGGTCTGCCTTTGTAAATGAAGAGCATTCAGGAGGAAGCATACCAACACACACTACAAATTAAAGCAGTATTTATTTATTTCACTATTCTTTTACCCCACACCCTCCCGCTCACAGAGCAGCTAGGGGTGGCTTACAAAATACACAACAATAACAACACTAATAATAAAAGAAACACACAATGTACAATTTAAAATTCATTAAAATGCTAAAAGTATACAAAAAGGGCAGAACCCCTCCCCCCCACCTGTCTCCCTCTCCAAAGGCCCGGCAGAACAGTCAGGCCTTACACTGTCTTTGGAAAGAGGGGAGATTCGGGGCCAAGCTGGCCTCCATCAGGAGGGAATTCCACAGCCTAGGAGTGGCTACCGAGAACGCCCTCTCCATCATCGCCACCCGGCCCTCTCCATCATCGTCCCCGGCCGACTGCAGGGGCTGCAATACAATCCAGGGCCTGAGGTGGTCCCGCAGGTAAGCCAGGTCCAGTTCGTTTAGGGATTTGTAGTTCATTACAAATCCTTGTTCCTGGTTCGGAGGCTGCAGCTAGTGCAGAATACGGTGGCCCGTCTCCTATCGGGGACGGGCCGTCGGGAGCATATAACACCTGTGCTCCGGACTCTGCACTGGCTGACGATAGCGTGCCGAGCCAGGTTCAAAGTACTGGTGCTAATATATAAGGCCCTTCACAGTCTGGGCCCCTCATACCTCAGGAACTGCCTCACCCTCCGTGCCCCAGAGCGGCTCCTTCGGTCCACCGGGGGTGCCTTCTTGGAGGTCCCCCGTGTTAAGCGGGGGGGCCACAATTGAGAGAGCATTCTCAGTGGCCGCGCCGCGCCTTTGGAATTCCCTCCTGGAGGAAGCTCGCCTGGCCCCAAGCCTTTTGACATTTCGGCAAACTTGTAAGACCTGGCTGTTCGCCCAGGCCTTTGGGGAGGGGGTGGGGGTTAGGGGGTGTTTTATCTTCCCCCATCCTTATTTATTTGTTGTTTTTATCCCAGCCTGTTTATTGTAGTGTTTTTATGGATTGTTTAATATTTTGTTTTATAATTGTTTTTATGATGAAATTGTTAGCCGCCCCGAGCTGTTTGCAGGAGGGGCAGGATACAAATTGAAAAAAATAATAAATAAAAATAAAATTACCAACACCATGAATTGGGCCTGGAAGTTAATAGGCAGCCAGTGCAAAGAACGGAGCACTGGTGTAATGTGCTCGCGGCGATCTGTCCCCGTTAAGAGACGGACTGCCGCATTTTGCACCAGTTGCAACCTCCAGACCGTCCTGTTACAGTAGTCTAATCGAGAGGTAATAAAGGCATGGATGATGGTGGCTAGATCCGAGTCCGAAACATACGGCCGCAGCCATCGTACCAGATGTAACTGGTGAAATGCTCCCCTCGCCACAGCCTCCACCTGGAGATCCAGGCGGAGCTGTGGGTCAAGGAACACCCCCAAACTAAGAACCTGTGTGGACAAAGGGGGGCAAACCCTGTCAATGACAGGAGCCACACACCCCCAACGGCCCTACCCACCAACATCAACTCCGTCTTGTCGGGATTCAACTTCAGACGACTCACCCTCATCCAGTCCCCCACAGCCGTCAGGCACCAGGTAAGCACCGAGACTGCCGGCTCTGCAGAAAAAGTGTGGTAGAGTTGTGCGTCATTGGCGTACTGATGACACTGCACGCCGAACCCTCTCAGGACCTCGCCCAAAGGCTGCATATACACATTGAACAGGAGGGGGGACAGAACAGAACCCTGCCGGACTCCACACGTGAGATCCCGGGGAGATGAAGTACATTCCCCGAGAACCACACACTGAGTTCTCCCAGCCAGGAACAAGCGGAACCATTCAAGAACAATTCCGCCCGGTCCCGCAGCCGAGCCACCAACATCTCGTGGTCAACGGTATCAAATGCAGCCAACAGATCTAATAAAATGAATGTAGAATATCTGCCCTGATCTAATTCATGGAGCAGGTCGTCAATCAAAGCCACAAGTGCAGTCTCAGTGCCAAACCCAGGATGAAAATCAGACTAGGAGCGATCAAGAAAACTGACCCGATCCAGATGCCCCTGAAGCTGCTGAGCCACCACCCATTCAATAACCTTCTCTAAAAAGGGAAGGTTAGAGAATGGCCGATATCTGGCCAGGGAGTCAATGTCAAGAGATGGTTTCATGAGAAGGGGCTGTACTACCGCCTCTTTGAGGCGGCTCGGCACCCTGCCCTCCCTAAGGGAGGCATTCACAACCCCCACCAGCAACGGCCCTAATGTCTCCCGGCAGGCCTTAACCAGCCAGGACGGGCACGGATCTAATTCACAACAGGTGGCTTTTACAGCCCCAAGGACATCGGCCGTATCAGCAGGCGACACCCACTGAAATTGATCCCATGAAATCAGACAAGGCAGGTTCTCCCACTGTTATAAGTGCAGCATCGAAGTCACAGTGAATCTGAGCAATTTTATCCACAAAACGTCAACCTGTCACAACCGGCACTGGAAGATTCCAGTTCTAGACGGAGAGAGGCTGGACTGACCAGCTGCTGCACAATTCGGAAAAGCTCTGCTGGATGTGACTTTGCAGATGCTATGAGGGCAGCAAAGAACTCTTTCTTTGCTGCCTGCACTGCTATAGCATAAGCTTTTAAACTAGCTTTATGCTGCAATCGGTCGGCTTCAGCACGAGTCCGGCATCACTGTCGCTCCAACCGCTGTCCTTCCTGCTTCATCCAGCGCAGGCCCTCTGTAAACCAAGGGGACCTGCGTCGTTGGCATTCCAGAAGCGGATGTCTGGGAGCCGTTCGGTCAATGGCCTCAGTCAACAACGAGGTCATCGAGCAAACGGTCATCAAGATCGGGAGGTAATTCCCCATGAGCATTCCAGAACCTTTCTGGTTCCATAAGTCTCCAGGGGCGAACCAACCAAACTAGTTCTACACTTCTCCAGGGTGCTTACAAAAGCACTAGCAACATGGGCGACCCATAACTGTTGATAGTGGGGGGACATAACGTAAAGCTATTAAGAGGCCAGAACAACTTCCTCTTCTCTGCAAAGGATATGGTGGTAGCAGCTACCCGTGCCCTATTAGCCACACCCCCACCCCTTCTCACAATTGGCTCTGCTACAAAACATACATTTCTGCCTTAACCATTAAAACTAATTATTTTGCCCATGAGAATAAGATCCTTGCACCAAACCATTTGCATGAGAGGCAGAGAAAAAGGGATCACAGGATGTAGAAAGGATTTCACAGAACATTCCAAACGTGTACACTGCTGCCCATTCTAAAAGAGCGTTGTGTTACTGAGCCTGTTTTAACAGAATGCTTCAACAAACGTATCTGTAATTTAGCAGGTAGCTACTCTGAAAATTCCCACGTAGGAACTGATTTAACTGAAAAATACTGTGACTCATCAGGGCTAAGGTCAGCAGTAAACCTTTTGAGTCATTTGGTGAATAAACTATAGGAGGATGCTCATAATTGTGTCATTTAACTCCAGCAAATTCTCTGCAGATTTATATGGCAAACAACCCAAAAGACCAAGTTCTCTACAAGAAACCCTGCAAATTCACCTGTCAACCACTTCTGACACCTTACAGATGAAGGGTTTGTTTCCATAACACCATTATTTGCATAATTTGGGCCAAAGATAATTCAAAATGACTGAAGCATACCTGAAAAATGTGTGCATGACTAGTGAAAATGTCATGCAGTTTATGCATGACTCCAGCCGCAACGAGAAATGCAGTATTTGAAATGCACACAAATAACTTTGAATTTTAACTTTGAATTGTGCATGAAATTGTTTGTAGAGACCAGAAACCTAGCCTGTCTAATGTGTATTATACATTGAAGAATTTTCGTTGATCATAAAAACAGGTAACATGAAATTATCAGCAATATACCTATTTTAGTAAAATTGTTGGGACGAAACATAATCCACTCCCTAATTTATCTACCATCAGCAAGTTCACAATTTATTGTAGCTGTAAGTATTGTTTTTATTATTTATTATGTATATAGCACAAACAAAGTACCTGGCACTGTACAATCATTAATTAGGAACAGGTCTCTGCCCCAAGGATTTACAATCTAGGAGAGACAAGAGAGAGGAAAACATAGGGAGAGACAGGGATACACTCATCAACTTGAGAAGTTGCAAGTGTATATACTTAATTTAGTCACAGGAGAGAAGACGACCCTGAATGAAAGGGAGAGTAGAGGAAGCATCATTGGCCAGTCCGTAAGGGTGAAGAGACAGGGAAAGCTTGATGGAAGAAGTAGGTTTTCAGGGAAGATTTGAAGGTTGGGATGGAGGGAGCAGAGCAAAGCCTAGCACAACCATGTACATTTGGAGACAGCCAGAGACTTGAAGGAATGCCCTGGCTCCCTCATTTGACTGTGCACATTCCCAAGAGATAGCCCCAGGTTGGGGATGTGGGGTGACACTCCATCCCTCTCAGATTTGCATGGGGATTTGCTCTGTGCCCTCCGGTCCAACAGCTGGAAATGATCTCTAGGGGCATAAGTCACCAACATGTCTACCCTTTTTGTGTTGCTTCAGCCCTGTCCCTGAGACCTCATGCACCCCAGCCCTCGGGGTTATTCCTCCCCCGCAGCCTGGACTCAGGTAGGAGAGAGGGCTGGGTGGTGGGTCTTTGGAATTCCACATTGCTTCTGAACCCTGCTGGGAAAATCTGGGAGGGCACATGATCCCGTGTGGACCCCCCACGTACCACCTCTGACTAGCAAATCCACCAATAATGAGAAGAGTAATTTATATCAAAACCATAATCAGTAGTGTGGTACTAATAACTGAACTATGACATTGTGTATTGTATTTGGAGTAGTGCACTTTAAAAATTGCAGTCTAGTACCTCAGAGGACACATCAAGAAACAGACATTCAAAAGACAGGCACATAAACTTCAGATTCAAATGTGAGAGTTACAACTTCCTTCTTACTGGAAGAAGTTCCATGGTAAGAATAGAGAGTTTACCACCTGGTGCCAGTGGACCAAAACAGAGATAATTTTATTCAATTATTTCATTCCTTAAAGACCTATTGTCTTATAAAGGTCTTTTTACTGTATTTTTAATAATAACTGATAAGTCAAAGGAATTAGGAAGACCTGGTTTTATATTTTCAGCATTTACTAAAACAAAACAAAACAAAATTCTAAAACAAAAAATCCTGCCATGCAGCAAAGGAATAATCTGTTGATTAGAGAAAAAGCTAACATTCTAGATCAAAAGTTCTAAAGCTGGTTAGAACAAACATGCAGAATGTTCTAGTTCATATAAAATTATATACTGACCTCTAGAACTCTTCCTTTCCTTAGCTTTATAACAATCTAAGCAGACCACAAATCCACATTTTTGGAAGACCCAGTGAATGTTGAACAATGTGGCTTCGCATGCATCACACATCTCACGGACTCCTCTGACTGCTCTCTTCCAAGCAATTTTGGCTGAAATACAGAGTAAATAACATAGAAATACTGAAATTTAAAGGCAAACATCTGTAAGCTGTAGAACTGAAGTTTTTATCTAAAGAAACCAGTCATGATTTTCCTCGCTTGCAATTAGAAAAGAAGAATCTGAAAGCAATCCTCCCTGAATAGGTTTTCAGTTCTTATAGGTTCAACTATATTTCTATCCTAGAGAAAGCTTCATTGTTAAATATCAATATTCTTGCAAAAGAAAGACACAACTAGTAAGTTTCTGAAAAGCAGTGGTTCCCAAATTTTGTCTGTGAAACCCAATTTGGGAACATGAATTTCCCCTTGACGCTAGACTCCAACAAAAATTAGCAGGCACTTAAAAAGCCAGGGGAACTTTAAAAATAGTTTGGGACACTTTGGGTGTTTGTCCACGTTATCATGCTGGGGGAATCTAACGAGAAGCAAACCCTCGGCGGGGAAATTAAACTGAGACTTTGAAAGTGGGCGTGTGGTTAAAAGTGTCATTTATTGCATCTCCAGTTGTTTTCAATCATGAACAGCAGGGTTGGATTTTGCGCCCTGCCTTTTGTGATTGAAAACAACAGGAGACGCATTAAATGACGCATTAAATGATGCAAAGTCTCACGTTAAATTCCCCGCTGGGGTTTGCTTCTTGTTCGAGTCCCCGGCGTGGTAATGTGGGCAAGCACCCTTTGTCTCTCCCTCTCTAGCATGCACTCTCAAACTGGGTGCAATCCATCCCCATTAAGGACAATAGGAGCAGAGCCACTGACTTCAACCAGGACAGGATTGCATCTTCAGTATCCCTCTGCTTCATGCACATGCCAACACACACTTGGAGACACACTCACACAAAACCCAGATCCAGTTGGGTATTGCAAGCAGCAGTTTGCTATGCTAGCAGTCCACGCATTAGGGCTGCACTGCACGGGTTGCACACCAAATGCTTTTTTGAAAGAATCCAGTCCTTAAGTCTGGGCTGCCCATCCCACAGAATCTAGGTTGTGTGTGAATATGCTTTAAATCTCTCACATTCCTCTTCCCACCCCTATATGGAGAATCCAAGCCCATGAGAAGACAGAAGCAGTGCTCATTCTCCAACCTCTGTGCATACCTCCCTCCCACCTGGAGAATTGAAGCATCAAGCAACGGTTCTTTTTCCATCTCCCTCCCACAACCTCTGCATCACCCTGAAACTGCAGCAGCAGCAAACTGCCATAGTCAGTCAGGAAGCTATTTGAGCTGCCACAGCCAGAGGCAACACAAAGGCGGCAGTAGCAGCTACAGTCATGCGACTCCCATCTGCTAGTCTTGTGACCCTACTTGTGATCAGGATCCACTGCTTGGGAACTGCTGCTGTAGAGAAATAAAATAGCATCTCTTCTCCTTAACACAACATGCTGCACTTGCACATACAGTTTCTCTTAATCTGCACTTGTACTTCCATAAAGTTCATAGTACAATGCAAAAGAATTAACAGGTAGCTGTATCACAGATACAAGGATTCCAACAGAGCATACTGAGACCTGAACTCTTTTAAAAGGAGACAACACTTTATACTTTCAAATACAAGTAACACAGAACACACAATTTCCCTTACCATCTTTTTTCACCCAAGACATGGCTGTTTTCTCTGATGTTACTAATTGACAGAATTTGTCACCTATGATGTCCAAAATATATTTAGAAGTTTCTACATCTAGTTCATCATCTTCATAATTTTCATGGGTCCACAAACTCAATGCTTCATCATCATACTGGTCAGGAGAAGAGAAACCATCTATTCTAACCACTCCATTCTTGCTAAAAGATAACCTAAAAATGAAATAAAAATAAACACACTGTAACTGTACATGTCATAATAGTGCACTTTCTAATGATAATTTGCAATGATTATTAAACACCACTTTATCATATACATCTATATACAGATTGCAGGCACCATGTCAATATAACAGAAATTGACCATTTAAGTCAGCTTCAAACTTTGTAGTAACACACACATGCCCTCTCTAACCTTTACAGTTTTAAAATACTTCGAATCCTTGCACAGCTCATGCAAAAATATACCCTTGATCAATGGCATTCTGTGAGGCAAAAATAATCAGCAGGGTTCCTAGTTTTCCGTGACCAAAAAATGGAAATTCTCTGATAAAAAAACAAATTCTCTGGTTAAAAAAAAGGTGAGAGGCGGGGTGGAGGGAGAAGCAGCTTTAAAAGTGACCTCAACTATGAGAGGCACTGTAGAAGGGGAAGTGGTCTTTGAAAGTTGACAGGCCCCAACTGGGGTCTGTCATTTTCAAAGGCCAGCTAGTGTTTCCACCGCTACAGCGGTCCTGGCTAGGGTCTGTCACTTTCAAAGGCCAGTCAGTGCATGCAAAAACAAAATCCATGGGATTCTCTGGTAAAAGGCAAAACCTGCGTTTTCCTGTGGTTTTCCGTGCAAAACAGAAAACTAGGAATCCTCCTAATCAGCTCTGTGAAGTTTGATTTTACTGACCACCTCAAGCAAGCCCCCACCCCCTCTCCTGCAACAGAAATATGACTCATAAAAGCTTTGTTCTCTGAATAATTTAATTTGCAATGGACACAATTGGTTTAACTTCCATTTGCACCATTATGGCTTTACCGGTCCCTCCACCCATGTTGCTGTGGAACACCCATACAAATAGCACCCCATAGGTTATGGGTGCTATCAAAGAGCACAACTCTTCTCTCCACGCCCCCTCCCCCCCTCAAACGACTGGGTGTTTTCAGGTCAGGATCACCCAACACGTGTTCAGCACACAGCAAACACTACTCCACCACCCACAGCAGTGGTTCAAAGGATGCGAAGCCTGCTATGTGGGCTAATGTGTGCTGTCAATTAGGTTGCAGGTAGTGCCTGAGTTTGGGAAGGCTGCCAGGGCAAGTCATGTTTGGCTGGGGGTGGGTTAGGAGGAGGAGTTGGTGTGTGCATGGAGTGGGGTAAGCAAGAGGGTATAGAAAGAAGTTACTTACCAGTAACTCTGTTCTTCGAGAGAGCGCCGCGAATTCTCACTCTTGGGATTCACTTCCTGCTCCGCAGGTACCAATTCCTGGTACCTGCGGAGCAGGAAGTGAATCCCAAGAGTGAGAATTGCGGAGATCCTCGAAGAAGAACTATTGCTGCTGTGATAGGAAGCGAGTGGTTGGAAAACAGGGTTGGGGCTAGCCTGCATGGGAATAGATTGGCAAACTGGCTCAGATTGTGCTTGTGCTTGAGATATCTCTCTCTCTTGCTGCAGTATTCCTACTCCTCACCTCCATCTCTGAAGTGACTGCACAGGGCTTGTGAGAGAGGGAGTTCCAGCTACCTTAGTTGCTAGTGTTTAAGGGGGAGAAGAGAAAAGAGGTAGCATCTGGTTTCCTCACCTCCCGCTGCACTTCAGGGCCGTTTGCTAGTTTTGGCAGTCATAAAATGTTGGTGAGTGCAACACGCACACTCGGAGACTCACAGAATGCTACCATGCCATTTGTTAACATCCTGTGTAGTTGCTTATATCAATTCAATGGTGATTTGGAGCACATGAGACTGCTGGATGAACACTTTCCAGACAGGACACTTTTACAAAGTCAAATTTACTTGGTCGGGCCCTTTTAATGTTTATCTCCACAACAATAATGTAAAACATCTCTCCCGTTTCAAGAACACACTAAACTAGACTTCTGCTGGAAATCATGGTTATCAGATTGGCAGGCAGTGGTCACTCAACCCTGCTTCCACAGCTCTCCTGCTAGGCCAGGGAACTATCATCCGAACAACAAACCTCTGTCTCTAAAGGGCAGTATGTACCAGTTTTACCAAACAAGTTATTTTTTTCATTTTTAAAATGCTTAACAGTATGCATAGGGTCTTACTTTTTATTTATTTTAATAATATCTAATACTTCCCCCTTCCTCCCCCCCAAATAGCTGAATGCACTGGTATTCCTGAGTATGACATGATTATTTCTTCATTATATTAAATGAATGAAAAATTCTCATTGATTTTGAAATTCAAGTCTCATACCACTGGCATAATAAAAAAACTAAAAAAAATCCAGTACTTACCACTGTTTTAAACTGAATTGACTTTTAAATTAGTGAATTTTGAAATGTTAGCAAAAACTACTCTATCCTTTCATTCAAACTCTAATGTTCTCTTTCATAACAGAATGTCTTGTTGAAGGAAAATATTAAGAACACAGGGCTATCTTCTGTAGGCAAGTCACTGCTGTGTATGTACTCTTTAAAGCATTTAAGCATTTTAAATCCAACATATAAGTAATGTTTTTGGGGTTTTATAAATAGTTTTACGTTATGAAAATCGCTCTGCATCACAGCCATTAGCTCTTCAAGTACTTGAACATTAAATGTTTCTACTCTGGTAGTGCTGTAGTACTGCAAGTTAGCATAAGCCCCTTTGTTTTCAGTTTAAATAAATTTTTACTGAAAAAATACTAAGTTTTACAAAAGTTATTATTCAGTTTTTACTGATTTTCACCTGAATTGTGCATCACTCAAGTACATAAAAATATATTTATTTATTTTTTAAGGAAAATACAATACCTTGCATTACATATACGTGTTATGTTCATAAATTAGTCTACGTTTATATGCAAAGCTGGCTGCGAAGGAAAGCCTGAAGGAAGAGGAACGCTGGGCCTCAAGACAACTATTTGATCGCTCAATCCCCATCCAGCGCAGTGATTGCGGCGGCAAGGGAGTTGGGGGAGAGCTGCCATGGGCGGTAGAGACTTGACCGGGGAAGCTGCCCAATGTGAGCCCCGCTACAGAGTTGCCGGAAGAGACTGAGTGCGCTCTGGGGACCATGTCTGCCATTTGAGTGAGGATCCACTGTGGACAGTGTGGGAGACGGCTAATTGTATTCAGCTGTCCCAGAGATTCAGGTACTGTGGGTAGCTCCGTCCACCATCGCTCAAGCTCCATTTGACCCAGCGTAGTGACTGCGGCAGCGCCGTAAGCGCACACCGGGGACCGTGCGCACAAGGGCTGCGCGCACAAGGGCGTGCCCTTGTGCACGTGGCCTTAGGCGGGGGCCAGGGCTGGCCAGGAAACGCTGCTGTGGGAGTTATATTTTAAGACCACCCGGAGGACAGTGGGACTTGGATTTTGTTGATGCATTAACTGTTTACATTTATTATTGTTTATTGTTCTTTGCTGCATATTTGCTTTCTGTGTTCTCCAGAGACGAGGGCCTTTGTATATTTTTGTAATAGTCATGTCAAAAAAGCGAGGGAGACATAATCTGTTGGGACACAAAATTCAATCAGTGTCTAAACTACTTTAAATGGATGATTATGTGTTAGGTGGAGGCAGGGAGCAGCCGAAGGAGAGTTCGGCGGTACAATCCTCCTCTGCCTCTGATTTAAATTTGTCTCCTTTGATTGCGGCCCTATTAATTTCTACTGCCCAGTCCCCGTTTAGATTGAGGCAGGAAGGAGGCCCAGAAATGGGAAATGTTTTAAAATCTCCCCCTTACCACGGATAATGAGTTGTTGGGTACGCAGTGTTTCCTCATAGCCGAATTGATTAGGAAGTTACTCGCTCAGGTGGAACACATTTCAGGGCTTTTGACTATGCAAAGGAACAGTTAAGTGTGATTACAAATTGTCTGGCAGAATTTAAGGTTGGGGTAACAGCTAAGGAGGCCCAAAGGTATATTGCTGGGGCCCTAACTATGGATAGAGATCAGAAGAATGGCATAGTTTGTCAACTAGGACAGGATAGAGGCTTGGCTCGCCGGTTGGGGGGGCAGGTCCTTTGCAAATTGGGAAAGTTGAATCCCGTATGCATAGGAATACATGATTGGACACTAAAGCAGTGTCCTTCTGCATTCGGCCTTTACCTGATGGGCTCTTTCCCAGATGGGATACTAAATGGGAAATAGTGAACCATTTATCCTTTATTTTAGGTTATATAGTCTACTATTGGCAAATTGTGACCTTTCAGTTAGTCCCAGCATCCAGGATGAGGCAGAGGCTGGTGAACAATTTTAAGGCTCAGGCATACAGAATTTGGGCCAATTGGGATTTGTTTGCCTCTTGGGGCATCATGCTGGGGGAGGTCGTGGTGGACAAAAATAAACAGCCACTTTTGGCAGTTTCTCAAAAGGAAGAAGCCCATGGCAGGTCCAATAAACAAATCCCCTTAAGAGTGCCCCCTATTGCTGCGGCTCCCCCACAGCCTGAGGCCTTGAAAACTCGGGAAGAGGCCCTCCCAATAACTGAGCATTTATTGCAGATTGCCATGCCAAAGACAATAGAGATAGGTACCCAGGATAGGGGTAAATTAACATCTAAGACTAGGTCTGAGGTAGGTTGCCAGAATGAGCAGAATTTGCAGGATATTCAGGTGAACGTCGAGATAATGGATATAGCAGCACCCCCGTTGCTGAGCCCAATTGATCTCTTTAACTTTAATTTTGATCCCGGTAAGGATCTTAGTGCTGGTGACGCAACGGGATACATTCAGTTGTCGCCAAAGGATAATGATGGACAGAGACCTATTATAGATGGGATGGGAGGGACTGTGTTATGAAAATCACATTGTACAGGTGGATGTAACTTGGAGATGTTAAATATTTGCTCCTGGCATACAGCAGGGTGGCGTACTCGGCTGTCCCAGGAGGAGTTTGTTGCATATATGAGAAGATTCATATAGTTTGTATTCAGGAAACTTGGGAGATTCAACCTATAGAACTGGCCAATTTTCGGGCTTACAGTGTTAAGGCAGAGGCCTCACAACACGGGGGCAGAACTAGAGGGGGGCTGGCCTGTCTTGTGGTGGATACACTGCATGTGCAGGTTACTCCTTTAAGGGGGACTCCACAAATGGTACAGGGTTTGGAATGTGGATGGGCCATAACCTTATGATCTTTGTTAATGTTTATATCCCCCCTGTGAATGCAGGAGCCTTCGATATTAACGCATGGGATAATTTGCAGGGCTTTATGGTATCTATAATACTATTCCACCCAGATGCTCATGTAGTTTTCTTGGGAGATCTAAATGCAAGATTGGGGGCCTCAGATGAGGAGTTATTGCCATATGTGGATATAACTATACAGCCTAGGCATCCTCTTTTAACTTCGAGGGTCTCCAAGGACCTAAAAATCAATTCCTCGGGCATTAGGTTGGCATCACTTATACAGACTCTCTCATTATGTATCCTAAATGGGTCGGGTTATCAGGACCAGGAAGGCGAGTTCACCTTTATCGGCCATCAAGGGTCCAGTACGGTGGACTATGTAGCAGTAACCCCTAGTATTGTTGGTAGGATAGGGACTTTTATGGTCGATGAGGTTGTTATTAGTGATCGTCTACCATTGACTTTTTCTGTTAATTGGGGAATTATTAGCCAAAAGGGGGTACGGAGTATGGTTTGACAATGCCGCACATGGGCTATACCCCAATAATCAGAAGGTCTCAGGTTTTGGCAGAATCAATACAGGGCTGCTTGTGGTTAGAGGGGTGTAGAGGGCAGAGGTACAAGTTGTTAGCAAAGCCAGGGCCCTTGAAGGTGGTTTCATATTTTTGATGGCCTGGCTAAGGATGTCACACAGTATTTAACAGGTTATGCGGCTGGGATAAATAAACCTGCTGGAACCCAGGGAAATCAAAGATGGTTTGATGTTGAGTGTTGGCAGGCTCGGAATAAATACCGCCAGCATTATAGAACGTATCGATAGGGCCATCAGTCAGTTACCCCAGGGGAATTTTTTGAGTTAAAGAGACAGTATAGAACACTGGTTAAGCAAAAAAAGCAGGCTTTGTGGCAGCAAAGATGGCAGGGGATTCTGGAAGTGGCGCAGAGGAAGAATACCAGGTTGTTCTGGAAGTTGATAGCCCGTCCCAGAGACGCGGTGGTCTCTATGGGGTACTTCCCGGTACCTGTAGATTCTTGGGATGACCACTTCCGGAAGTTATATACAAGCACTGGTGAGCAGTCTGAGCCACCTTTTCTTTTTGATATTGCAAATACGCCTTCCTGGTTACCTATTACAGGAGAAGAGATTGCTGCCCATATAGCTACATTTTGTAATGCTAAAGCACATGGAACTGATTTAGTTCAGATAGAATATATAAAGGCAAATATGGATTGGTGGGTGCCGGTTTTGGCAGCACTGTTCACGGCAATAAATGAGACTGGCATTATCCCAGAATGATGGGGGGCTGCTATAATTGTACCAATTTACAAGAAAGGGCTGAGATCAGATCCAGCTGCCTCTAGGCCAATTAGCTTGCTGAACATAATTAGTAAGATATATGGCAAGACCCTGTTACTGAGATTAAATCATTGGATTGGTAGTGACAATATAATGCGGGTGGAACAAGCGGGGTTTACGAAGGGAAGATCGACAATAGGCCAGTACCGGAAATTACAATATCTATCTGAAAAATATAAGGCACTGAATAAGCGCCTTTTTGTGGCCTTCCCGGACTTCTGCTCTGCCTTTGACACTGTCAGTAGGCAGTGTCTCTGGGGAAAACTGAGTGGTACTTCGATTGACAGGAGACTGTTGGCGCTATTGTGTAACCTCCATGCGGATACATCACTGAGGGTTAGACTGAACAAGAAGGGGCACCTTTCAGCAAGATGAATACTTTTAGAGGAGTTAGGCAGGGGTGCGTACTTGCCCCTACCCTCTTTAATTTATATCTCAATGACTTACCGCTGTTATTGGCTGCCCCAGAATTTTTCTCGCCAAAGTTGGCAGATGATGCTTATTGTATGCAGACGATCTGGCAGTGCTTTCCCAGTCTAAGGTGGGATTAGTTCGGCAGCTGAAGAAAGTAGCTGGATATTGTGTACAGAATAAGTTGGAAATTAATTATAGTAAGTCAAAAGTTATGGTGTTTTCATGTGAGAGGAAGGTGTATGGGTGGGAAATTGATAACCAACCACTCCAGCACGTATCCCAATTTAAGTATTTAGGGGTGTCCTTCCAGAAAACAGGAAAATGGAATGACCATATTCGGAGGGTGGTGGATGCTACAAGAGCCCCATCTCTGGCGATAGCCAGACTTTTTGTGAAAACTGAAAAAATGGCCCTGAAATTGGCCATTCAGGCGTTTAATGGAAAGGTGGCTGCAGCTCTTTTGTATGGGGTGGAATTGTGGAGGCCCCTATCAAAGTACTCACTGAGCATGATACAATCCGCTTTTCTACGAAGAGTGCTGAGTGCGCCCAGGGGTACCCCTGCGGCGACGATTCGGCTGGAAGTTGGCCAAATGGACTGGGACTCATTGGCCTGGGAGTATACCATTAGGTATTGGTTTCGGAGTCTGAAATCTAGTAAGAGCGAAGGGGGACTAGATTCATATTTGTCCAGGGATGGCTTTAATGACCCATGGCTGCGTTACCTGGAGGAATATTTGTGTAAACTGGGATTCTCTATTAATTATATCCAGACAAAGCCCCTTGATTTTGTACAAAAAGAGGTGGTGCGTCGTATAAGGGATGTTGCTAGGTAACAGGACCTGGCCTCTACGTATGAAACCCACCATCTCCATGACTACCAATTATGGACGCCGGGTCTAGATATTATGGCAGCTTATCTTCTTGCAGATTTGCCACCAAGGGGCAAATATTTAATAATGTGTGCACGATTAAATGCACTACCTCCCAGGGTATTTGAAGGAAGACTGGGGGGTATAACCTTTTTGGAGAAACTCTGTCCATTTGACTATGTTACAGTGGAAACGCCACAACACATATTGTCCGAGTGTCACCTGTACGATGACCAGAGAACGAGATATTTAAAACCCTTTTTGGAAAATCATCCGGGGAGGTCTCTTAAGTGTCTATTGGTGTCTGCATTAACAATTCCAGAATACGCTCAGGCGATAGCAACATTTCTTACTCAGGCGTTCATTGTGCGGCAATCCTTTTTAGATTTTAAAACTAAGACTAGAATTGATGTTTCGCCTGTGTGAGGGTTTTTTTATTTTAATTAATATCTAAGTATTTGAGTATGATATCATTTTGATTTCATTTTCATTGTTAATATATAGTATCCGGTATTTTACATATTTTGGTGCTGTATGTTGCTGTTCTTATGTGGCTATAGCCTTCGGCTCAGCTTAATAAATTTGATTTGATTTGAAGCTGGCTGCTGAAGTACGGCAATGTACTGGAAGATGTACACACAGACATGCTCAGAGGTGCAGGTGCATCTGTACGTACTGATGAATCTCATGCCCACCAAGTACACATTTTATGCTATTAGCAGTTAAGAGTTTTAAGATTTTAAGACTGACAGCCTCTGTCCATGGGATGGGCATAGCCCAGCACACGACTCCCAGGATAAGACTGCCAAAGCTAAACTTGAAGCTCAGATAGATAATGGACATAACAGTTTACAACATCATCAAGATGAAACATGAAACTTCCAGGATAAAAATAAAACCAAGGATTCAGGACAGATGAAGACCAAAGGAATGAAGGAAGGGGGAAAGGTTGAGAGAACCCTATACTAACTTCACCTTCCCCCCCAATACCCAGGTAAAATCCAAAATGGGAGGGAAGCAGACCGTCTGTCCTTCAAAAGAAGAGAAGGGAAATTCACCAGGCAAGAAATTTTCTGTTCTCCCTCTTTTGTAGCACAGACAGTCTGATTGATGGAACATAACCAAGCTGTGCTTCTCCAGGGAGGGCAGATTCCCACTTGACTGAAAAAAACCCTCTTCCCAACAGAAACACCCTAGGTACCTAGGCATCTAACACTCTTTATACTACCCTGTGGCAAAAAGCTACCTCAGCAGAAGTCAGATTCCACCCTATAGTGCAAAGGTACGCACCGATGATCAAGTGGCTGCTTGATCATCGGTGGCTGGATGTTTGGGAAGTACACAATGAGGGATTTGAGGCAACTGACATGAAGTGGTAAGTTTGACTCTTCCCTCTTCCTTGCACCTCAGATCCAGTTCATTGCCAAATCCTGTAGCTTCTTTCTGCATAATATTGTTAAAATCAGGCCATTCCTTACTACTTCCACTGTCAAAACCCTACACCTTGCTCAAGTCCTCTCTCGCCTTGACTACTTCAACTTCCTTCTTACTGGCCTCCACCACGCTGACCGTGTCCTTCTTACTTCCATTCAACACTTTGCTGCCAAGGACATCCATCTCGCCCATCGCTTTGACCATGTTCAGTTCCAATTCTTCTCCCTCCACTGGGCTCGCCTTACCCAAATGTATTCAACACAAGCTCCTTGTTTTTATTTTCAAGACTCTTCATGGCTTTGCTTTCCCTTCTCTCTCTGCATTTGTTTTCTGCCACCTTCCAGTTCAGCAGTTGTGCCACTGCCCACAATTCCCCTGCTCCTTGAAATATATTTGCCCCTTTCTCCCAGCTTTCAAATCCCTCCTAAAAACCTACCTCTTCTGTCAGACTTTCCCCAGGTCCTCATCCCCATAAACTCATCACTGATGCCTCCTCTTCAGTCCTTCACTCAGGGTCCCCTTCTACCTTGTAAACAAGTTAAACACGTTCACATATGACTTCTCAACATCATTAACATATCCCTGTCTCTCCCTTTGCTCCTCCTCCCTTGTCTTTCCTAGAATATTTTTTTTCTTTTCCAAATTTGTACCCCGCCCCTCCTGCAACGCAGCTTGTTATATATAAGCCTCCTCGTGCAAGAAGCTGTCTCTAATTAATGATTGTACAGTTCCAGGTACATTGTTCGTACTATATAAATAATTAATAGTAATAATTACTGGAAGTTATGCAGAAATCCAAACAGAAGCAGTGCACAAACCCGCTTGGAGTCCTCTATTTTGTCAACCGGGAGCAATTTAATTTTGATTCCAACACAAAATTCTAGGATGCATTTATCTATGGTCTTGTTGTGAATGAATTATGCACAATGAAGGGGGGCTGTGGCCTGCGTCAAGATGCGACTGGACTGTGTATAACACACAGGATAACCACTGCTTGCAAAATTTCAGAACAAAGGAGGTTCTGTTGGAACTCTATGCTTAGCTACCTATGAGCATACAGCACCAAGACAAGATCCTCAGTGTGGAAAACTGAGTGGTGACTGAAACACGGAAGTGGAGTATTGCCAATTGTTACCAGGCAGATGACATGGTTAAGTCCACTGCTAGCGATTTTGTCTCAAAAGCGATTCATGACAATTCACTTTGCAGGCACGTATAAGATTAAAGTGACCATCAACTCAGGCTTTGTACAGACAGGGCTCTGGCAGAATGCACAAAATCCTGGATGAAATCAAGATGTTCATACTGCCCCCAAATACATTAGCAGAAAAGGTTGCTACTTCATCAAGATGCAGTCTTAACAGATCATTGTGTCTGGTTTAAGACTACTTGGAAAACTGGATGGAAAAACGCGCCACGCAAGTATTTTCAGGAATTCCACTATTTTCTATTGAAGAAAAAATGAACTTCTTTTCCCTCCCAAGATAATCAATGTAATTCAAAAGGGATTCAGGATGACCCGCTTACTTACTGTATCCCACACCAGACCTAATATAAGCCCTTTTCAAATAGATTGTGGTGCAGGGTGGGGGATGGGTGTGTGCTGCGGTGGGTGTGCGACGCGTGGGCAGCTGTTACATGACGCACACCCATCTCCACACACGGAGCTATCACCATTTTGGCCGATGGCTCCATGCGTGGGTGATGGGTGGAGGTGGGTAGAGCACGGAAGCACACCCACCCGCCACGGCAGTCACATGGGCACCCATTGGGCAAGGAGACATCTTGTGTGAAATGGGTCATAGTCCTTGGTATTACAGGTTTTAGTCCTTTTCCTTGTGCTGAAATTTTCCTGAGTGCTTCATCTTACACTCAAAAACCGGAAAGACAACATGCAGAAACCTATGGCATCCTGGAGAATTATTTCCAGCTGGGTCTCAATGTGCTCCTCACTCCAGAGAGATGAAGGTACAGACACACTCAGAACAACAAACAGCAGTTTACAGAATATTTCACGTTTACCAAGTAAAGTTGTTCTGTACGAACATGGTATGAAATTAGTTTTTTGAGGCACACTGCTATTTGCACAGCTATGTGCCTTACGTTCAGAGTCCTACAAATTGGAGTGCAGAAAGGTGAATAGACAGGCCACTTCTGTAGTGAGTGATGACCTTTGAGGCAGCAATGGAAGGATTGCTTGCTTGCCCTAAATGCTACCGTGGTTAGAGCCTGCATCCAATACAAACATTTCATTGACTCAATACTAGGACTAGGATTCTGTCACAGAGTTCATGGAAATCATGACATTTCTGTGAATTTTTACAAGTTCAAAGCTTGGCTGTGATTGCTTCAAGAAGCCTATTCATGTCTATTAACAGAGCAGATTAAGAGAGAGACAGTTCTTTTCTTACAAAGATCTTCTGCCAAGATACCAGATGTGAAATAAAGGATGACAACCATGTGGTGTTGTAGCAGGGTGGCTGGAGAGCTCCCTACTCCACTCCGAAATACAGACTGTCCTTATAAGATCAGGGCTACTTCGGGCCAAGGGATATGAAGGGATGGAAAGGGATGCACAGGTGACAACAGGAGGCCCTAAAAACAACAGATATGGGTGCAAGGTCAGCAACACCTGTGGAGTGTTTGGCAGGTGTAGAGATCCTCCACAGGAGTGAGAGGTAGAGCTGAGAACCAGCGAGATGCAGGGAGCTGAACTGCTGACACGGGAAGGTGAAACTAACAAGGCAGTTGCAGCAGACCCGAGGAAAGTGGAGCAGCTATCCCAGGAGGTTTGCCCAGATGCTGGAACGCTACCCTGTTCCCAGGCAACAAAACATAGAGAAGCGTGAATGAGGCCAGCCAGAGATGGAGCCCGAGACAGTGAGAATGGGTGAGCTGTGAACGCAGGGTGCTGAACTGCAAGGAGTGCAGTAGTAAGGAGGTTTAAAGACTGGGCTCGGATCTGCAGCCTACAGGCAGGATCAGGGCTGGGGTTTAGAAGTCAGGAGAAGGCTAGCTGCCAGCGGGGGACATGGCTAGGACAGGGCTAGGATGGTGTTACCACTACAGGTGTACAACATGCTGTTTCAGAGTTGCTGACAACCAACTGTATCACAACCATTTTGTACTCATAAGTAACAATCACAACCATCAATGGTGAAAAGTAGTATTCTCAATACTATTGATTCTAACTATACACAAGTTAGCACTGATCTTTGTGTTTAACTAGATGCTTTTATCACTGAACAGGTCTTATGTGGCAGCAAAATTTACATTATATTTATTTATTTAACATACTTGATTTTTCTCTCACAGGTCTGCCACTAAATTCACTACAGATTACCATGACGGAATTGGAACCCTACTTAACACAAATTGAAATTTATCCAAAATGGCAATTTCTGTAAAGAAAAAAAAATGTGGATGCAAAAAGACTTCCTTCTGGTTTAAAGATTATTCATTAAATTGAACTTTCTATTCTAGGAAAGGTCTGTACAACCCTATCTCCTCCCCCCCCCCTTTTTTTTGGGGGGGGGGGTTGGAATGCTGTTCCAACATCTTCACTATAATGCTTCATTTTTTTAAGCAAAACACACACCTCTTCCAAAATACAGGACTGTTACCACAAAAAAACAACAACAACCAGCCATAGGAATACATGTATTTATACGTTTATTTCTGTAAAAATATAACGTTTTGACAATATCATTGAACTTACCGACGAAAGTAGTAAAATCTACAAAATACTGGTGAGTGAGCTGGTTCTTCACCTTTCTTACTTCTAATCAGTCTGCATTCTCTGCATTTCTGCAAATTGGGCCCAATTTCAGAGCAGGAGTCATCTTGTAAAAAGGATTCTCCAGTCTGCTTCAGCTTCTTTACTTTACGCCAGTCTTTTAATACTGAACGAGGTATGCCAGCTGAAAAAAATAACACGACTCAGCAAGAGAAACATACAAATTGTCAATACTTAGAACTTAGAAGTACAGCACTTCTACATTATGGAGCCATGTTAGTGGCACCATTAGTTAAGGCGGAGCTAACGTTCTGTACTGAAAGTTCCACTGAAGTCAATGGAACTCCCAGGGGCAAATTCCTCTGGCTTGCGACCCTGATGTTGATGGGGCTTTCTTTGTGAGGATAGAGTTATAAGGACAGATGGCCCCATAGCGCGCACACGGAGTATGGCAAGTATGTGCAATGGTGCACCGTTTAGCATGTCTCCATAATATAAGCACTCTGGGGGGGAAGCGGCCAGGGATCCCCCGGCAGAGCCTCCGGGGGATCCCTGGCCATTTCCCCCCTCCCAAACGCTTATTTAGAAAGCGCTCTGGGGCTGTGTGAGATATAAGCGCTCTGGGGGGAAGGGCTTTCAGTCTCCGAGAGATCCCTAGTTGCTTCCCGCCAGAGCGCTTATTCAGGTCCGGCCCCAGGCATGTGCCACATGTGCGGCCCGCGGCCAGCTGGGGTCTCACACTTGCCTGGCTGGGGAGCAGGCTCCAGCCAGCTTCTCCCCCAATAAGGTCTTCTTCGTTCCCTCCATGGCTCCAGACCCCATCCCTCACCTGCCTCTCCCTGATAGTAGTTGCAGCAGCAGCAGCAGTGGACTGGCTGGGAGATAATGCTGTTTGTTTACAAACAGCTCCTGCCCACATGCTGATCAGAAGGTTGCTACCTTGCAAAGAAGGTTCTTTGAGATGGCTCCAACCATTCTCACAACTGGGTTCTGCATCCTCACCCTATTCAAATAATAGACCACGTGATGGTCTCGAGCTCCTCTAGTATGAAAAGCACTGACTCTCCTCCCTCAGAATGACAGTTCCTTCCAACCCTTTCTAGAAATAAAAGAAAATAATTCCATGCGGGGCTGGAAAAGTGGGTGTTGAGAGAATGTTCGGAGCCATCTCAAAGAACCTTGTTTGCAAAGTAGCAACCTTCTGTTCTTCTTCGAGTGGCTCCTCACATGCTATTTTTACATGACTCCACTGGGTGGGGAGTCCGTGGACGCGCCAGTGCATGGATGGGGCATGCATATGACTGCACAGGCATCCCCACTCACCCACCACTCATCCACACCCACATAGTAACCACCGTTTCCCCCGGTTGCTCCTTGCGTGGGGACGAGTGGAGGGTGTGTGAGTGGGGATGCGTGTTAGGTGGGCGCGCACGTATCCCCACTCACCATGGGCGCTTGCACCACATTGTTCACATGGGGCTCCCCCACCCATGAACACACAGAAATCTGCGTGTTCATGGGTGGGAGAGGCCCGTGTAAAAAGGGCCACATTCTCACAACTGTCTTACTTATACTATCTTAGGTAGGAATTTAGGATGTAAAGCAATATCTATTCT
>QEPC01015466.1:1913888-1929460 GCA_003113815.1 Sphenodon punctatus | reverse complement strand
CCCCTCCCGTGACAGAAGGAAAAAGAAACCATCTAATATGTTAATGAAAGCCAAGGAACTCCAGGGGGACCAGGGAGAAACACCTGCGACAAGGGGGAGAGGGTCAGCCCTGGCAGAAAACTCCAAGTCTGAGTGGGCAGTTAGACACTTATGTTGGGACACCAGGCACTAAATGCTGGCACAGGACTGTGATCACTGGAAAAGGAACATCAATTTCATTGCAGCATGTCACCATACATCATTTCTGCAACAAAAATATTTCCAACAGGAACACAGCCTTGAACACAGGGTGAAAACAGACATGACGTTAACCACCCTTGGTGGTTATTTATGCATGTTGCAGGGCTGTGCGTCATGTCTGTTTTCACCTATAGAGAGATGGCATCCACATATGGTTGCTAACGACCTCATACCACCAGGTCACAAGGCAAGATTACAATTATCAGATTAGGAGAGAAAATTTAATTTGTGGACAGTGGAAAAGTGCACTAGCATTACAATGTTTTCATTGTGCAACAACTGGTTACACCATCAACTGCTAAATATTACATCTTGTGTTACCATTAGTTACTCAAAATATCACAAGTGCCACAAGGGACATACAACCTAAGAGAAGCGCTTCATCCCATAAGCCTCAAGATCAACAGATACTAATGAAGATTCCTTTCTCCCTCACTGAATAGCAAATATTAGTTCCTGCATAACCATTCACTATGCAAAACTGTATCTAAGCAAAGAATTTGACACACAACAACAGACTGATGACTTGTTAACTGATAAAATCCTAATACAGCAAACTAAATGGCACTTTTGTCACCGACAATCACCACATACTAACTGTATGCAGTAATGAAAAGCAGAACTCCTGTTTTGCAGCTGCCCTGGTGGGGGAGATCAAGGGAAGCAGAGATAATTTTCAATTTATGTTTTTCTCTTGCAAACCAGAATTTTATGCCACTGAAGTGCCATACAATGAAATTTCACAATTCTGTTAACTGTTATCAACTGCTCTTACAATAATTTAGTGTGAGGAATCCGGAGTCCTAAATTATATTGACATGTATTCAAAGACAATATTGACATATATGACATGACACTCGCATCTTTTCTCGTTTGTTTATGACAAATGAAGATCAAAAATATTAAATTAAATTTCATCTAATATATTTTTGAAGATTCTGTAAACAATTGATTTTGTCTATTTTGTATAGTTCAGAACTCAATCAAAAGTTAAAACTTTTCTAAAAGACTCAGTTACAGCAAGGAAGCCGGAATGAATCTATCATTCATAACTTCAATCCTGAAAGCTGTATAGTCAACTGGGTTTAAAAAAAAAAAGCATATGGCCAGACAGGTCTCATATGTTGAGTTCCTAACTTCCTATAGAGCAGCATCTGTATACCTTCAATATTGATTGATTGATTGATTGAATGATCCATGCATTGATCATTTCCAATTATTCTTTCTGTGTTACAGAACCTGTTAACACACTAGCCTGCTGTATATACAAACAACAAACTTTTTGAGCATTAGCGTAACTGTATGCCAACTTGGACTGACATGCAGTTAAATGGATGCTAATGAACTACACACTTATATGTGGATTCAAATTGTATACCAGGATACCTTAGAGAGACAAAATAGTTCAGGTGACCTTTTTCATTGAACCAACTGCTATCGGTGAGAGTAGGCAAGCTTTGGAGGCACCCAAGACCCTCTCTCAGGCATGCAAGAAATTTTCTGCTTCCCCGACTCCTTACATGCCTGAGGAAGGGGCTCTGTGTGGCCTAAAAGCTTGCATACTCTCACTAACAGTAGCTGGTCTGATAAAAGGTATCATCTGAACTATGCTGTCTCCATATTTTATATTTGAGGCCAACCTAGCAACCATGCTCTCTCTAGGACAGCTTAAATGTGAGACCACTTCCCTATTCATGAAAATTAAAAATCCTGTGGTGTAGTGGATAAGGTGCTGGACTTGGTTCTGGAAAGTCAGGGTTCAAATCCCACCCTAGCCATGAACTCACTGGGTGGCCTTGGGCAAGTCACAATCTCTCTGCCTAGAGAGCCAGTGTGGTGTAATGGATAAGGTGCTGGACTTGGTCCTGGGAAGCCATAGTTCAAATCCCACCCTAGCCATAAACTCAGTGGGTGGCCCTGGGAAAGTCTCAACCTCAGTTCCCCATTTGTAAAAGGGGAATGTGTGTGTCTGTCTCACCCTTGTTCATCTTAGACTGGCCAGTGACCCGTCTTCAAAATCTGTGACTGTAAAGTGCTGTGTATGCCTAGTAGTGCTATAGAAATTATTATTATTAGTAATCTCATTAATTAATTTAGATTCCGGTGAGGTGCGAGGAAAAATATTTCCTGATAATCATGTACATTTCATTTCGCACTAATGGAGATTATCCTCAAAATGAAATTAACATTAGAAATGAAATTATTTGTCCCCTGCACCCAGCAAAAATGGAGATTCAGACTTCTTACAAAATTTCCATTGCCATCCATGCCAGATGGCTAGGGCTATATTTAAAGCTACAATTCACAAGTGAAGCTGTGCTACAAAAACGTTTACCCACCAAGTGAATCACCTGAGGTTCCATACCTTTGAGTGCTCCAAATTCTTCTCTAGGGACTAGGCAGCTTGAACTGCTGTGGCAACACTCTTAGTGGAACCACCTGGGTTTTACCCTTAAGACTTGAAGTTATTAAAACGTCTAACTTTCAGCTCCAATCACTAAGAACTCCGTGCCAAACAAAAAACAAAACAGACACCGAGCATTCCAAAATAACAGCTATTATGCAGCTTCCATGTACAAATGCACAAACAAATCACTACCTTTACACAAGAGACAATAGCCCTCCCCTCTCAATGACCACAGAAAGCTTCAGCCCACTAGCTTTCCTAATAACGTTGACCATCTGTATATCTTCACTAGAGGATGGGTACTGACTTCTCTGTAACATCCACACACACAATTTCACAGATAGAATCAAGACTGATTGAATTTTAGACCTACCAACCTTTAATACTGACTCTTTAAGCACTGTTCTCATTTAGGGACTAAAATCATGTGACACGTTTCCATATTAATATTATTATAATCAGGGCTGTAAAAACCTATTTGCTGCTTACCTCTGGCAAATATGCTTTTTGAGCTGGCAAATGGATTTTCACAGTCCTAGGCTCCTTTCCCCACTGCAAATCTCAGACTGGTGGTAGGCCTTTTATGCCTGGCCAGTGAATTATTTATATTTTATAGTTCTAATTAAAATTTAAGATAGCCTATTACCATATTCGTATCTGTTCCCATTCATATGGAATAGTATACTTACTATTGTTACTACTGCTTTGTAACTTCAATTTGCTTTTCTCTTTGGCACTCCTGCTAAGCACACCATTGGGCTTCACTTCTTCCTCTGTATCACCTTTTCTCTTTTGCAAATCATTCTGTTTCTTTTTGTAAGTTGGCTTAGGCTGCCGTTTAGTCCTTTGCTCTGACTTGCTCTCACTTTCATCAGAATCTCCACTTTCAGAGCCAGAGTCATAAGTTCTTTTTGCTCTTCTCCTTGTGTGTTTTTCTTCTTTCACCATCTTCTCTCCTAGTATTTTACTGTCTACATTATTTTGTAACTCATTTGACGTAGAAGCTATTAAACTGACAGTACATGGCTTAATAATTTCTGATACATTGTTCCCTGAATTCTCTTTTCTATTAGTGTTTTTATCTTCCTCTGAATGCCTTGTAAGCCAAGCCTTTTTCAGTTTTGTGTGGTAGTTCGGCTGACTTGTCTGGGAAGCTTGCCCACTGCCTACACTGTTTGCTTTGTTTATTGTACTACAGACTATAGTAGTGTCTAGGGAAATGGAGGCTGGAAATATCTGATTTTTCACAGCGTTAGACTCTGTTTCACTGGCATTACTACTTTTAAACTGAGCTGCAGCCAATGCTGCCTTGTGCTTTTTCAAATGGATAAAATCAGATGGGCTGGAGAATCCAGAGTTGGATTGAGCAGCACTTCCTGTCTTGTCACTGGCTGGTGTAACTGGAGCTGTAGCTGTGACCTTGCATTCTTGTATCTGTGCCACCGCCTGGCTTACTGTTATAGAAGAGGTGCTTTCTAGTGATGTGCAGGCTAATACTGTGTTTGATAAAGAGTAAGTCACTTCTGAACTACTCTGGCTTGAAACACTTATAGTTGTGGCTGCAGATGTGGTCACGTCTGTTTTGGTATTACACAGCATAGTTGTGGTAGGCGTGACAGAAATGGGAACACTGCCCTGTGAGACAGCCGGAAAGTTCTTTTCATACTGTGTGAGGGAAGTGTCCGAGTTCGTATTTGGCAGAATGATTCTCCCAGTCTCTCTGGCTTCCGTTGGTTTCAGGCAATCTGTTTGATTTGTCTCTGTTGAAGACCTTTCAGTAGCTCGCTCTTTGGATGCTGACTGAACTACTGACACACTATCGTATCTTGTCCTGGAAGGGGGACGTACAATAACAGATGCTGTAGCAGATGGTGACTTTCCACTGGTTTTCTCAACCTGCCATTCAATGTTCTCATTTTTTGGGCCACTATTACATTTCCAAACATCTGATAAATTTTGTTCAGAAGTGTTCTTGTACACTGTTTGCGCTTCCTTTGGCTCAGGTACCAATGTGGGTGGTTTTTGTAATTCTTGGACTTTGCCACCAGCATTTACTGGCTGTACTGGAGTTAGGGTTGGAGGGGAAAGGTTGCTATAGCTGCCTTCCTTTCTCTCCAGGTTGTGATGGACTGGAGGGTGAAAAACTGGTGCTCGGTGTAAGGCAGGCATACTTCGGAGTGTATTGGAAGATGAAATTGACAAGTGAGTAGGACTCCTACAGTCATTTCTAAAAGAATTTACAGAATGAGATGTCATTTGCTGGGAAAGCTGCTCTGTTATTTTGTTTACTGAGCTTTCACCCTCTGCTTGGTGCTTAATCAAAGGTGGTGGTTTTGAAAGAGATGAAATAAAACTGAGAGACTGGGGATTTGTGGAAGGACAGCTATTCTGTTTATCAACATACATATTTGAAACATCCTTGGATGGGTGTGACCTTGGTGGTTCATTCACTACACTATTGGACAAGGTGGTGAAATAGTTACTTTGCGGCAAACTCTGTGGTACTGAGTGCTTCATCTTATAAAGTTCTGAAACTGAACACTCTGTCTCTTTCTCGTGTTTTATTGCATGGCTTTTGGGGCTAGACGACGATAACTGTGTTGCTCTGGAATAGTTCTCTCTCTCACTCTCAAGTGCCTTGATTTTAGCCGTAAAAGGAGCAACGTCAATACTCTCTTGAAGTATCCGTCTATGTTCTTCTTTATACTTGTTTAGTCTCTCTCCAGTCTCCTGGGGCGGCCTCTGCAGCTGACTCAACATTGGGTCCACAAAATGTCTTTGCAAATGGGTCTCTTTTGCAGTTTGTGTTCTGATGTGTTCCAGATCTGTCTTTGCTGGTGCAGATGGAATGGAATGTAAAGGTTCAATAAATCCTTTTCTTTCCAATTCTCTGTATGAAAAAGGTAAAAAAACCACAACCTGACTATTTTTGTTACAAATTGACTAAAAAATGCAAGACAGAATTTAAGGATCTTTTCATTCAAGCCTTGCAAACAAAATATTTTAATACAACCCCCCCCCCACCCCCAAATTCCTAACAGTATTACTTGAGGCCATTTTAGTCACATATCAATACATACAGAATGCCTACTTACAAATAATGAACTAGAACTAAGGTAAATCAAAACAGAAGATACTGAACACACAGTGTCTCACCATTAACTCAAGCTTAATATACCAAATTCATTTCCCTTCATAACCAGTCACACTCTCTTCCTTCCCTATTTCCATTGATGGTGCCACCACCTAAAAGCTCATCCCCCCAGGCAAGTTGCCTGGGATTCACCTTCATCTCCTCTCTCCCCTTTCCTATTCAGTCTGTTGCTCAGGGCTTCCACATCTCCATGAATAGCAATAAAACCTGGCCCTTCCTTACCCTACTATTTGCCAAAGCTTCAGTCCATGCACTAGTCATCTTGGCTTCAACTACTGCAACCTCCTTTTTCCCAGCCTTACACGCTCTCACCTTCACCCTCTAAGTCTCCTCAAGATCTTGCTCCTCCCCCTCATTTCTTGCTATATTTGTACCTGGGAAAGTTGTTCTTCCTCTGCCACCACCCCCACCCCTCTGAGTTCCATGTACCCAAAAGGGTCTTCGCTTCTTCTTTCATGCTGCCCCTTATGCCTGGAACTCCCTCCCCAGAGACATACTCTCTGCTGCCTTCCTTTTGATCTTTAAATCCCTCCTAAAAACCTACCTCTTCTATCAGGCTTCCCCAAGCTCCTCAGCCTCACTGACTGCTTAATAATTATCCTACCAATCAGGGTCCCCCTTCTTCCCATGTAACTAAGCACATTCACCTGTGTGAATGTCTCAACTTCATAAATGCATTCCTGTCTTTCCTCCTTATACTTTCCTCTCCCTTGTCTCCCCTCTCCCTTTCCATCCCAGACTGTAAGCCCGTTGGCACAGGGACTAATAATATTGCAAGCATTAGCTTATGGATTTAAAGTTAAACAATCAACTTACTCTTTGTGATGATCCGCTATAGTTTTTGACAACGGAGGACTAGAATGTGCTGTCAACTTGAGGGGCCGATGTGGATCTGCACTGGATGGTCTTACAGGAATGTGACTCAGTAACCCAAGACTATCAGCTGAGGTCACAGGGGTAGGTTGGTGTAACCAAGGACTAGGAGTATTCTGTTAATGGCAACAAAGTTAGACTTCAAAATGATCAGAGGAATTTTAACATTGGATCTCATATGCCTTACAGAATCATAGAATTTTAGGGTTGGAACTTCAAGGGTCATCTAGTCCAACCCCCTGCTCCAAAACAGAATATCCTCTGCCTACGTCTTTGCAGACAGATACTTGTCCAGCTGGGCTTATGTCTAGCTTTACAGTGGCCACTATGAAAACAGCTAGTATAAACCAGGGCTTTTTGCACTGAGGATTCATTTACAATGTTTAATATCCTAACATGAGAGTTATCTAGAATGGTGATATAGTCAAATGCACTATGTCATACTTTCCTATAAAAAAGCTAATAATAATAATAATAATAATAAATAATTGGATTTCCATACATGTAAATCAAGAAGAAGTCTAGGTGGTTGAAGAAATTGAAAAACTTTCTTCTGAAAACAATTTATTTAGTTCTATTTTTACCCTGCACCCCCCCCGCCAACAAAAATAGATAAAAATCCAAAATATATAACAAACACAACAGTGGAGTTAGAAAACCCTTCCCCCTCTAACACCCACCCACCCCCGTCTCCCTCACCGAAGGCCTGGTGGAACAACCATGAAGTGAAACTTCCGTCATAGCACCATGTTTCTGCTATATAATTCAGAAGTTTGCTTTAAAAAACAAAAACAAATAGGGACTGTATTACCACAAATAATAATGTTTAACAGTGGAGGTAACTGATTTGGTGGTTGGCTTGAGAAGTAACAAGCCAGACACCTTCAGTAGGTCTCTGAATTCCAATGCATTTAGAAATATCTGAAATGGTGCAGACCTTGTAACCTAACATAAAATCACAATACCCCAAAATGCATTTTTAGTTTTGAAAAGAAATATTTTTAAACTTTTCACTTGAGTGCTTAGTAAATTATTCTACCTTTTAAAAAGTTCTGCAGCTGCTTTAACTTCATTTTTATTTCCACAAAACGTAAAAGGAAACTATTAAAAAGTTTGCTTGTTAATTCCAGGAATTTTTTTAAAAAAGATTTTGAGCCATCAGATTGAGTCTCCACCCACCACCCTTCCACTTTATAGTTTTGTTTTCCACTGGAGATGCCAACATTGAATTTTTCTAATGGCCCATTCAGAGTCTAGAAGAGACAAGCATTTAAATCCTTAGAGAAAGACTGCCTTTACACTATGATGATAGAATGGAACATGGATCTTTTAGTTTGCATAGCTGTAGTTATGACTGCACAACTTCATTAATAGTTACACAGGTATTTCTATACAATTTAGTAAAGACAGAACACACACAAAAATCTTCATCTGCATAGCCAATTATATAGTATTATCTGGACATACAATAATTTAAAAAGTCAGTATGACTTACCCTTCTTAAAGAAGCCTCAGCATTAACAGATGCGTCTGGATGGACCCATTTAGAAGAGGGTAGCCCAAGTCCTGAGTAAGCATGCGTTCCATTTGGATACTGCCAAATAATTGGATAAAGTCCTAGCTGATTATACGAAGCAGAAGGATGAGCTTGTCCAAGAAGATGTGGAGACTGGTGATGTAACATCTGTTGCTGTTGCTGGTGTGCTAATGCCAAATGGCTTAAGCTGCTGGCATGAGCAGTCTCCATTCGTGGATGTCCTCCTAACAAGGAGGCTGTAGGCACTCCAGGTAACACTGCTGGAAGCAGATGGGGGTGATGAACCGAATGGTGGGATGCACTACTCAGAGGATGTGCATTAATGCCAGACAGTGGAGTCTGGTTTGGGGATGCAGCTAATAAATGGGGTGCACCAGTTAACGCAGGATGATGGGTGTTTGGATTTAAGCAGGTTCTGTGGGGTGAGGAATGAAGAGGATAATTATGCTGATGTATATAAGGTGAAATATGGTTAGTTCCTGTTTCTTGTCCAATAAGAGCAGGATCCCTGTAAACTGTGAAATGTTCATTCTTGTCAATGATAAGAGGACTTTTAGTAGCTTCTAAAGAACTAACTCTAGCTGAAACTGGATGGAAGCTAGACCTAGGCAAATCATGCTCAGCTTTATTTGCTGTCCGTGTTACCCCAATAACATGGCTGTTTGGGTAATTAACCTTCGACTTCACAGTATCAGGAGACTGGGTGTTTTTAGGTTTAACATCAGGAGAGGTATTGGACTTGATTTTAGGATGGTCAACTGAACTACAAGGTTTTGACTTCATAGCATCAGGAGCTGAACTTTGCTTATGCAACTTACTTTCTTCTGCTACAGAAATTACACTTAATGAAGACATATATGAGCTATATTGAACTTTTTCTTTTTCAGGATTTAGATGTTCATTCACAGACAAAGTAGTTTTCATAACCCCCGGTTGTATCATCAAATCAATCTTACTGGTATTGCTAATCCAACTCTGATCAGTTTCTTGTTTTCTTATTTCTAGAAAATTTGCATTTGCAAACTGATGTTTTAAATCATTGCCACGTGACTCCATTTTCTGAAATGTTTGCAAGCCAAAGGTGCTTGCAGCATTTTGCTGGCTCTCCTTATCTGAATTGTTTTCATTAGTTATATCAATAACACATTTTGGTGTATGTGGCTTGGCCATAAACTGCTCATTTGGTAACAATTCCATAGTGTGCTTCTTTTCTACACTGCACTCTTGAACATGTGGATCATTGGCATTCTGATCATAAAGTGCCAGCTGCTCTGCTTGATGGAGTGAAGTTTCTTCTTGCAGTTCTAAGTCAGCTGACTCCAGTCTTGCTACCTCTAGATGTTTTTTATCTTACTGTATTTCATCCCAAGGGGACTGCCTATCTATCAGTGTCTGTTCTTCTACCCTCTCATTACTCTGGGATTTTCCTTCTTCACCATTTACATTTGAAGTATTCTTGCTTTTCAACTCATTCTCTGAATTTTGCTCAGAGGAAGAATCTGTTAATCTTTTATTTGAATTTTCTGAGTCACTGCTCTCAGAGTAGTCTGAGATATTGTCTGCCCGCAGTCTTTTCATACTTAGTTTCTTTTCATCGTCTTCAGGTTTTCTTCTTTTACTAAGAAAGTGTTTAGTTTTACTTTTGGGGTTTTCTGTAGAGGAGAAACAAAATTTTATTATATTTTATTTCTTACGGTTTTAAAGATCACTCTCCCTATCCATAACAAAAATGCTCCTACCTCCTCGACTCATACAATCATATTTTTCTTCTCTCATCTTCTCTTCATCAGGCATGCTACTATCAGAGCCTTTTCTTTTATTTGGACGAACATTTCGTTGGTGCTGGTGTGAATTCTGTTTTGGTGTTGCAATTTGGGAATTCATTGCTGGTCTGGGGCTATTTGCTTGAGCACGTGTATAATGACCCTAAAGACAACCAGATAAAAAAGAACTTTGCATGATTCTAATTAGTCCATGTAAAATACAGATGTTTAATATTTACAATAAACTGCATCATCATTTATTTAAAAATAAAAGAATATATCTACGTGGGCTGTGTTGCTGTTCTGGTTTGAACGAGACCTGCGGCGTGATGTGATGCCAATATTTTCACCTTTCAACAAAGAGTGAACAACATCATCTAGAAAGGTCATCTGAACCATAGAAGGATCAACATTCTGTGGTTCTAACACCTGGTTTATTAAAAAAGAAAAAGAAAATCTGTAATCAACAGGTGTGTATACATATTTCCACCTTCTACTTTCCATATGAGTGTCCACTGAAAATATTTTTTTTGTGCCTTGAAAGACTATCTAAAGGCAAGTTCCTGTCAGCCTAAAGAGGCAGGATTAACGTAGGGGTTCTCAGAGAACAGAGGAACTAAAAATCTTGGGTACTACTATTCTATTTTAAACCTGTAATTTAACATTCTCCAAGGTAACTATATGTTCACCTCTTCCCTGAAAAAAAAAATGAAATGAAAAGAAAACCATCAATCATCATTTTTAAAAATTCTAATATACTATAGGCCAAAAACTGAAGAGAAGAGCTGGTGAAAGATAATAGGGAAGTACCAAGCAGGAGGAAATGACAAAGACAATGTTCAAACTTATGAAAAGAATTAGAGTAATAACAAGATAAATTTAGGGAATGTAAATAGGAATGAAAAGAATTAGAGTAATAACAAGATAAATTTAGGGAATGTAAATAGGAAAGGAAGATTTTTCACAAAGGAGAGAACAGAAATCCTATCTCACTGACTTATAATTAGTGCTTGTGGATAACAAAGGGAAGACACCAAGAAAAAGAAACCTTGGAAGTAAAACTGGACTTATGTTTACGTAAACAAAACAGATTGTTTATCATATTAAAACTGAGTTTCTCCTGACATACATTTCTCCATTTATGCTATGAAAATACGAAAGTCCACTATAAACAACAGTTCAAGATCACACTGTTCAAAGTGGACATTTCTAGTTGGCTGAAAAAAAGTAGTCATCAACAAGAATGATAGAAAATCTTGGTGATTGGAAGCAAAACAAGCAGAACTGACACAAACGTTCATTTTTATATAGAGATATTGTCTTCTCTGCCTCCATTTCAGGCATTTTGCTGGACAAGCAACAACCAAATAAGAGGGCTTAAGTTCTTTGAATTACAATTTATTGTTTAAAAGCATGCTGCATACATGCTCAACCCCAGAAAACTAAGACTGCTGATCCGATGAGTTCAATACTATTTCCAAAACCAATAAAGTATGTATTTGTAACAATGTAATGTGAGTAGTATATAAGTAAGTACTAGTAGTAATACGTGAGTAGTAATAAACCCTAGGCTACTGCAAAATTCTCCAAAAATCAATCACCTCTTTTCAACATAAAAATTGTACAGTAAAGGATGAAGTATTTACCTGGTCGTTCATAACAATCATGGTGCGAGTAAAGAGATCATGATGAGTAATAATACCAGTGAACCACTGGGTAGCAGAGTCCTGTCTATATACTCTCACTCTATATCCGTTTAAGGAATATGGACCTTTAAAAGAAATAATTACAGAAACACACTGAGGACGCTGAAGAAATAATACACAGTCTTGAAAAAAAACCAACAACCCTTAAACGTAACTCTCTACCCTCATTTCCCACTATATTCCCTACCAGGAACTTCTCTACTGTCATCATCCTCACCTGCCATAGAATGCCCTGATTCTTAAATAATCTTCACCCCTTTTCTCATGTTGCCCCTATGTCTGAAACTCCCTCCCTTATATCTGTTCTGCTGCCTCCTTCTTGACCTTCAAATTCCTCCTTAAATTTTTTTTTAAAAAATTACCTCTTCCCTCAAGCTCTTCCTAGTTCCTCACTTTGATAGCTTACTGATGTTTATACTGTTGCTTGAACCTTCAAAGGACCGTAACCTCCTCCCCTTGCAAATGAACTAAGGATGGTCACATGAAAAGCTCTACTTCATGAATATATTCCTGTCTCTCCCTACATGCCCCTCTCCTTGCCCGTCTTAGAATATAAGCCCCTTGAGAGAGGGATCTACGGGTATAACCACAACTGAGCAGTGTCAAGAACATTGTTGGCATTATGTTCACGGGTGGTTTCTTCCTAAGGGCACCAGGGTGCCAATCCATCAAGTGCTCCAGTGCATCTGGTACCACTGCCGAATTCAGTACTGCTTTTGCGGCACTGAAATTGGCGATGCATGATGGCGGCTACCCCTCCCTCACATCAGCGCTGAAGCCACCATCACCAGCTTCAGCACTGCTCCTGCAGCACTGATGAGAGGGAGGGCGTTCTCCACATGTGCGCAAAAGCGCATAGCACTCTGAGCTTCTGTGCATGCTCCTCAGCTTCAGTGCAGTGCACTGAGATATGAAACAGCTGAGGCACCCCAACCAAGCTGAGGAGCACGTGCAAAAGCATACAGTGCCTTTCAAGGCTATGAGCTTTCATGCCTGTGAGGGCCCAGCTGTGGATGGCTAGCTTGGAGTCAGGCGGGGGCAGGAAGAGGGAGAGCAAATGGGGGGTGGGCGGAGAATAGGGGTGGTGAACCAAGGGCATGCAAGGCCAGGTCTGGTTGAGTGGGGGGTGGGGGGGAATGGAGGGAGCAGCAGGGAAGGGTCAGAACAGCACCCTCAGGAGGGTGCCTTCCCTTGCTTTTGATGTACTGATGTCCAGAGTGCATCTGGGATGGAGACCTGTGGGGTGCCAGCGCACTAAAATGAAGGGGAGGGGCTGGAGGATGAACTATGAAGGAACTCAGCCAATTAGGGTGGTTTTAGGGCACCTTTTCAAGGTGCCCTGAAACCAAGCAGAGCTCTGAGCAGTTGTCTCTCACCCTCCCTTCTTTAGGAGAGGGAAAAGGGGAGGGAGCAGAAGACACAGCAGCAGCCTGGAATCGGTCTGGGTCAGGTCAGAGGCTGCTGCTGCAGAGACCAGACTGGATTGCTCTGCTTTGGTGAGTAATTTCTTTTAATTTATTTATTTTCATTTAAATTTTATTTTTAATTTATTTTTCCCCTGACTTCCGTTGCTCTTCGCTATGGTACCGACCCTTTTAATTGTTCCCCTTCCCTGAGTGTTGTATTTTATTTTATTTTGGATTTTTAGGGTTTTGGTTGTTTGGTTTGGATATTTTGTGCGTTACGTTACTGAATATATTTTTGGATATATTTTTTTACATTTTTATATTTTCTTTTTGATATTTTGTTTTAAATTTTTTTAAAATTTAGTTTGGATATTTGATATTTTCCTTAGATATTTTGTCATTGTTTGAGTGCCTGTAGGGAAAGGAATGCAAACAGAATTTAAAAGTTCTTCTAAAAGCTTTACTTGCAGACATCTTATGTTTAATATTTTTGCAGCAGTGTAATTTTGATGGAGAAAGGAGAGGGAAAAATTTACAGACTTCTTGTGTTCGATCTTTCTCCTGCAATGTGAATACTTCAAAAATACTTGCTTTGCAGTTTGCATGCAGCCGTGTGTGGTTTTAGTGTTTTTGAAAGGGAAAACAGTGCCCTTTGAAGTTTGTCCTCCACTCTACAAGCAATCTGATGCTACTGGGAATTTGGGATCTTAAGGATTTTTCCATGTATTTTTTTCTCTTGTCCACTGGTCTGGGAGCTTGGAGGAGGATACTAAAAGTGCTATATCAGAGGTGAGGAACTGAAAAATTAGAACAAGCTCTGAGTGTCACATAAAAGCTGGAGGCAGAGGTGTCTACAGAGTGCACTCAGGAAGAGGAGGGTCCACATCATGGATCTGTGCCCTGGATCGGACACTTGTGTGCATGCCCTCATCTCTGCTCCCTTACGCTAAATTAAGATTTTCACTTTTTGAGGGTAGGAACTGGATACAGGGGCCAGATCCAGAAACTGGAAAGGGGCCAAATAAAAACTTGCCATAGGCCACATTTAGCCACCAGGGAAGGGCAGCAGGGATGGGAGAGGCAGGTCTGAGATGAGGGATTAGAAATGCAGCACCATCAGCGTGGCTTAGTAGCTAGGCTTTTGGTTTACTATACGGTTTGCTAAAGCATTCTGTCCCATGCCGACTCTTCTAGTCATGCCTTCCTCTCTGCAGCTGAGTTGGGGATGGGAATGAGGGAACTGTTTAGGTTCTTTCATGCATCCTAAGACTGAAGTTCATACTAAAGCTTTTCCCCCAGTTAGGCGTTTATAGGACTTTTCCATGGTAGCGTGAATTCTCTGGTGTGTACTAAGGGCTGAGTTTATCCTGTAGCATTTGCCAGTCAGGGCACATGTAAGGGTTCTCCCCTCTGTGTCAGGGTCTCTCTCCTGAGTGGACTCTTCTTTTTAAACAGCAATTTTAAAAAGTGAAACAAATCATGCATACATATAATGTCCCCTTATTTAAAACAAACAAAGCCTTGAGCTGCCAATTACTTTTCTACCACTTGAACTACAGGAGCAAATCTGTTTTCCCCTTTTTTATTTTTTCACACAGCGCTTTGCATTTTGGTCACTATTGCATGCCACCACCATTGTGTAGTTTCTCGTTTTGCATATGCTGGGTTTTTTTTCCATTCATTGTGTGTTCTATTCCATTGATCATGTAAGTCTGCTTTTACAGAACTTCATTCTGTACCACAAATCGTATAATGTTGTCTACACTCACATTCTTAACTTCATTGTATGAACTGTATACAGTTTGTATACATGTAAATTACAGACTTAATGCACTCTGAAAAAATTGTTCCTTGTCAAATTATGATAAACGAAAGTTTAATAATGGAAAAATGTGAAGTTTGGTTATTGATAAAAATGAATAAAAATATGAATGGAAAGGAATTAACTACATATATGACATGTATGTTGATGAGGATAAAATACTAAATATTGCTCAAATTCAGAAATAATTTCCACGTTTTTTGGCGTTTATGTTTTGTAGCAATGTATGGAGTGGAATGTTTTTTGAATTGTAATTGTACTAAATTTGGGGGTTTTTTTGTATTTTAAAGAAACTTGTGCATTTAAGGTTTCTTTAAACTGTTAAGTTTTTTGGTTTGGCTAATTTCTAGGTTTTGTAGGATATGATATATGAGGACATAAATATATACATTGTTGTGCAACTTTTAAGTGAGTTGTGGATTTATGTTAACTGAAGGAAGTTTTGCTGTATTGTTTCATTGGCATATGGCAAAAGCTGTGCCTTAATAAATAAATAATAATAAAAAGTTAACTGAATAGAACTAAGGATGATAGGAAGAGGAGGAAGGTCTGGGGTTATGGAGACAAGGTGACAGGTAGGGGGTGGGGGATCAATTTGGGGCAGTGGGGGATCACAGGTAGAAGCGGGAGATGGGGCTAAGTGGGGGGTTGGAGATGTTTTGCT
>QEPC01015466.1:1790393-1903468 GCA_003113815.1 Sphenodon punctatus | reverse complement strand
GAGGGCATTCTCGGTGGTGGGGCCGCGGCTGTGGAACTCCCTTCCGGAGGAAGCTCGCCTGGCCCCAAGCCTTTTAACGTTTCGGCGGAACTGTAAGACCTGGCTGTTTGCCCAGGCCTTTGGGGGAGGGCAGGGAGGGTTTCTTTTAATCCCCTACCCTGTTTAATATTTATATGGAATATATGTTGGTTTTATTGAATTTTAATGTATTTTATTGTTTTAATTATTTTATGTTGTGAGCCGCCCCGGGCTGCTTTGCAGGAGGGGCGGGATATAAATGTGTTGAAATAAATGAAATAAATAAAATAAATTATTCGCTCTTTTGGTTTAGCACCTCTTTATATCCATGTAAAGCAGCAAAGGGGAATGGAGAATTATCTGCAGCTAAATGTAAAGGTTAATTTGCACAAAGCTTTGACTAGACTACGCTTTGAACAGATGCCAACCACTATTGTGGAAGGGCGTAGAAAAAGGACACCTAGGGAACGCAGATTTTGTCCTTGTTGCTATATGGTTATTGAAGACATAGTACATTATTTGCTAGAATGCCCAATTTATCATAGGTTGCATTATTTGCTTCCCCTTCCTCTCCATATTGGGGCTTTTCAAAATTGGAGAAAACACTTTGGATTTTACAACAGAAATCCTTTATTTTAAGATTACTAGCCTTGAGGCATCAATATGTAGTAGAATTGATAATGTTATTTTATGTTTTTTATGTTATTTATTTATTTTGATGTATGTGTTTATTGCCATGTTTGTACTGGTATATGGCGTGAGCTGACCTGAATAAACTTGAAAATTACAAGTCCATCTATTTATCATGTCACCTACACAATTTTTCACAACGCCTTAACTCTGTCCTTTTGTGTGGAATTTCATTCTATAAGTGATTTAATTGTATAAAGCTGTATAAACTTTCATTGTAAGAATTTCATTCTATAAAGTTTATACAATTTCTATAAATGTAATGGACAGAGTTACAGCATTTATTTATTTTCAAGTATTTTTAACCCGCCTATCCTGCCACAGGCAGGTCTGGGTGGCACACAATATCAAACAATAACAACATTAAAAACAACTTTAAAATATACAAGGGAGGAATAAAAAAATCCCAACCACCCCACACCCTAACCCATTCCCCCCACCCTACCCATCCTCCCCTAAAAAAGCCAGGCGGAACAGCCATGTCTTGCAACAGCGTCGAAACAAGGGGAGATCCAGGGCTGAACGGGCCTCCACTGGCAGGGAGTTCCACACCCGCGGAGCGGCCACTGAGAAGGCCCTCTCCATCGTGGCCACCTGGCAGACTCGGGGGACCTCAAGGAGAGCACCCCCAATGACCGCAGGGGCTGATCCAGAACCTGGGGGGCGAGGCGGTCCCGCAAATAAGTCGGGCCAAGGTCAACACCTTTAATCGGGCCTGGAAGACTACAGGCAGCCAGTGCAGACCAAAGAACCAGTGTAATGTTCCCGGTGGCCCAATCCCACCAGGAGATGGGCCGCCGCATTCTGCACCAGCTGCAGTCTCCGAACCGTCACCAGGGGTAGCCCCACGTAGAGCGCGTTACATTAGTCAAGCCTAGAGGTGATGAAGGCATGGATGACGGTGGCCAGGTCAGAGTCCGAAACATACAGTCTAAGCCAACGCACCAGATGTAATTCACGGAAGGCACTCCTTGCCACAGCCTCCACCTGAGCATTCAAGCGGAGTTGCAAGTCAAGGAGCATCCCCAGACTCTGCATCTGGGGAACCAGAGGAGGGCAGACCCCATAAATGATGGAGGTTGTTATCCCTGCCGCCTTACCCATCAGCTTCACCTCCGTCTTGTCACAATTCAGCTTCAGTTGGTTCACCCTCATCCAATCCCCCACAGCTGCCAGGCACCTGTTAAGCACCAAGACTGCCAGGCCTAAGTCTAATGAAAAGGAGAGGTAGAGCTGGGTGTCATCAGCATATTGATCTACTGCAGGAAGTCCAGTGTCACAACCATGGTAAATCGGAGCGATTTTATCAGCAAAATAATTCACAAACAAGTCACAGCGGGCACTAGGTGACTCCACCCTAAGGTGGAGGGAGGCTGGACTGACCAGCCCCTGCATCACCCAGAACAGCTCCACTGGATGGGATTTAGCAGACACTATAAGGGCAGAAAAGAACTCTTTCTTTGCTGTCTGCATAGCAAATGGCATAGGCTCGTAAACTCACTTTGTGCCGCAACCTGTCGGCTTCAGCATGTAAGCGATGCCACCGTCGCTCCAACCACCTTCCCTCCTGCTCCTGCACCTGCAGGAGCACCTGCAGCGCCTCCAAAAACCAGGGAGGACTGTGGTGCTGCCGCCTGGGAAGTGGACACCTCCTCCATTGCTCTTCTCCTCCATTGCTTCCTCCTCCAACCCCTCTCCTCCAGCACATCATCAACCTTTCCCTCTCTACCGGCTCCTCCCCCTCTGCCTTTAAACACGCCACTGTTTCCCCCATCCTCAAAAAGTCCACTCTGGATCCCTCTGAACCCTCTAATTACCATCCTGTCTTGCTTCCAAGCTTCTGGAACGGGTTGTCTACTCCCGTTGCCTCGACCTCCTCCCCGCCAACTCCTCCTTTGATACCCTCTGATCTGGCTTCCGCCTCCTTCACTCCACTGAAACCACTCTTGCTAAGATCAGCAACCATCTTTTTGTGGCTAAATCCAACCAGCTTTATTCTGGACCTCCTTGATCTCTCTGCTGCCTTCGACACTGTTGACCAGTCACTCCTGCTTGAATCGCTTAACACTCTGGGATTACGGGACTTTGTCCTAGACTGGTTCTCTTCCTACCTTTCTGACTGCTCCTTCAATGTATCTTTTCCTAACTCCTCCCCCTACTCCTATCTACCCCTCTCGGTCGGGGTTCCACAAAGCTCTGTCCTTGGCCCTCTCCTCTTCTCTATCTACACCCATTCCCTAGGCAAACCCATTGCCTCCCACAGTTTCCAATACCACCTCTACGCTGATGACACTCAACACTCTCCACCCCTTCCCTCTCCCCCTCTGTTCAAGTTCATCTCACTAACTGTTTCTCTGATATCTCCGCTTGGATGTCTCAACACCAACTCAAACGGAACATGGCGAAAACTGCTCTCCTTATCTTCCCTCCCAATCCTTCCTCTCCCTCTTTCCTGACAATTGCCATTGACGGGGTCTCCATTCTCCCTGTCCCTCAAGCCCGTAGCTTGGGCTTCATCTTCAACTCACACCTTACCTTCAAACCCTATATTGACTCTGTGGCCAAATCCTGCTGCTTCTCCCTCCACAACATTGCTAAGATCTGCCATTTTCTGTCTGTCTCCTCTGCCAAAACTCTCATCCATGCTCTAGTCATTGCCTCGACTATTGTAACCTCCTCCTCGCTGGCCTTCCTGCTCTCACCTTTCTTCCCTCATCTCTCTTCAAAACTCTGCTACCAGGATCATCCTCCTAGCCCGTCACTTTGACCATGTGCAGCCTCTCCTCTCCTCTGGCTCCGCCTTCCTGGGCGTATTCTGCACAAGCTCCTCGTCTTCACCTACAAAGCCCTTCACAGCCTCACCCCCCACCACCACCTCTCTGCCCTGATCTCCCTCTGATACCCTGCTCGAGCACTCCGCTCCTCTTCCATCCCCTCCCTCACCCTCCCACGCCTCCCCCCCTTCTCCCTCGCTGCCCTGCACGCCTGGAACTCCCTCCCTGCCCACATCCGCCTTGCCCCCTCCCTTCGTATCTTCAAATCTCTCCTCAAAACCCACCTCTTCCGCTCTGCCCTTCCTAATTCCTAACCATTCCCACCCAGGATTATCCTCCACCTGTTATCTGCAAACTCCCAATGTACTGTAACCAAGCAAAGAACATGTACCCGAGTTCTCGCATCCTCATGATTGTTGCATCTCTTGTCTCTCCCTCTGTTCCCCGTTTCCCCTCTCCCCGTCTTCAGATTGTAAGCTCTTGGGCAGTGACCATGTCTATCTTATTCTCTGTAAAGCGCCAGGTACATCACTGGTGCTATACAAATGCTAATAATAATAATAATAATAATCCTGCAGACACATGGTTTTCAAGGTTTAAAGACTGGAAAGATGAGAAGCCAGAAGCTGCACTGCTCCCATTCCTCCATCCCCTAATACCAGCTAGCTTAGCTGAACCTTATAAAGAGTGCACAAAAATTCTCCAGTTTGATTGGTTGATGATTCTGTCTTTCTTACTAAGGAGAGACAAAACCAAAGGCTTTGCTATAGAAGATTCAGCAGTAGAAAATGGAATTATCATATTTATATTCGGAGCTGAAGGAAGTATGAAAAAACAAAGTCCAAAAGGCAGAGCATCAGTATCTTCCTTATATTTTAAGCTTTTAGAAAATTTAGACTTTGGAAAGTTTCTTCTCCATCATAACAATGCTCTCATCATGATGCTTTAATGCATCAAAGACATTTCCTTTTAAATAACTGTAAGAATTCATTTCATCTGCAGTGTTTTACAAAAAAGGCTAAGTAGATTTTCCAGTCCTCACAGAGGTCAGCAGCACATTAGTCCTTGCCATCTGTAGTTTAATTAACTACAGCTTCCACTAGCTGCTTAGAGATTTCGTCATGGTTCAAGATCTGAATTAAATGAAAACTGATATAAAACATGATGGAGAAAACCTTAAAATAAATCAATGCATGAAAGAGAAGGAACTAAAACATATGGTTCTAAAATGAATTTTCAGGCTTATAAAAACAAAAAGTTTCCTGAATACTGTGACATTGCCAATAATTAATTTACAATGTTTTATATACAGTAAGTGTCCTTGAAGAAAATCAGCATTTCCTAAATATTTAATTATTTATATTTATAATAAAATTTGTATGCCGGCCCCTTCTGCTAAAAGCATCTCGGGGCAGCTAACAACAAATTAAAACAAGTTAAAACAGCAATAATATGATTTTAAACACTATTAAAATACAATATAAAAAACAACATAAAAAACAACGTACCCCCCCACCCACCCTAACCCAACCCATCCACCCCCTCTCCCTCAGGAAATTAGCATGGCGGAACAGCCAGGTCTTACATTGTCTACGGAGAGAGGGGAGGTTGGTAGGCGGACCTCCATATTGACAGGGTAGGGTCTGAGCTGCATTCAGCAAATCATACAGAGGCATAAGTTTCAGGCATGGTGTTAACTGTGACTACAATGCAATTATGCCCACTTGGGAGGTAAATTTGACCCACTGACGGTGCCTTGTATTTCACAGCTTGAAGCTTCAGTGTGAATAATATGAGAACACTTTGCATATGCTCTTTCAAAAATCTATTTTCTGTCCACTATACTCTGAAAGAGGCACTATCCAACTAGCATTATTTTTAGATAATTTTGTTATGATGTTCATACAGAGGTACATAGCTGCACCACGGTGTGCGCACACATTTTGGCAAGTCCACACCATGCTTGTGGCTGCTGCATATGTAGAGAGACAAGGAGAGAAAGAAAGCCTCCAATTACAGATCTCCTGAACTTTGGGGGAATGTTTACTAAGAAGGGCACAGAAGGCCAACTTTGCTTCTTACATGTCTTACCCATTTCCTTTTCAAGCAACACACTGCTCTGCAATAAGGAACTAGAAGATGCTACCTCATTTAATAAATAAGTTAACAGAGAAGTAGCATGACAACAGTAAACAGAACAAGAACCCAGCATTCTTAGCAAGAAGCATCAATGCTCTGCTACCCAGTCACATTGCTACTGCTGTTTCAGCATCCAGTAACGGGCAAAATCCTTCTCTAGAGTGGCTGAATGGTTTAAAAAAAGAAAGAAACCCAGCAATCGCTTCCATAGCTCAAGTGGTAGAACTTTGAAAAGGAAACCTTTGAAAAGGAAAGGAAGTCAGAGGTTGAAATCTGGATTATGTGAGGGGATGTTATGAGTGTGTGTGATTGGATTTTTAGGGTTTTTAAAGTTTGCTTTTAGCTGAAAACGGTTTCATTTGTTTTCATCCTAGCTTCAAAATTAGGCAATAAAATTGGCTTAAATTCATATAAATCAGATGCATGTGAAAATGTACAGAAGTTTTTTTGTATGCACACATCTGCTTTGTTTCAATATATGCTTCAACATTGCATATTGTTGAAGCTTCAACATATGCAATGAAAGCACAATGGGATTCAGAGGAAAAAAATTAGGGCTGTACCAAATAGTACTTTTGAGTACTCAGGCTGAATACCAAAGTTCTGGGTAATTGGCCCAGGTATTCAGTGACCCATCAGCGCTGTTTCTGAAGTTTCGGAATTCGGACATGCAATTCCACATCACAGAAAACTTCAGAAAGTTGTTGCAAAGTTCTTGAACCCACATTCAACGCACTACCCAGAAATTCAAGCTAGCAAGAGTGGGAAAACCACTCCAGGAGACAACCCCACAGAAGTGCAACTGTGTGCAGAAATTAACAAAAAATCCAACACTAGTGTACCCACAGCACGGTCCACCATCAGCAGTGAGTGCACCCACTTTAATCATTATGCCAAACAAGCAGTGCACAAAAATACAGGCTGAAATAAGACGTTCGCTCAAGAAGAATACAACAACCCTGCAAAACAGTCTGTAACTGCATGAAGAAATAAATCCCACCAAAAGCCAGCAATACCCAGGCCCCAGCAGTCACAAAATTAAGAAACCAGACATTCACACACACCCCACACAGAGGCACCCTCTTGGCATGGCATTGGTACTGTGGCACTAGAAACTTGAACAGACCAGGCAGGGGGAAATGGAGCCAGGCAGAGAGATCCCTCTGACCTCAGGGTGACAAGTGCAAACCAAGCAGCAGGCAAAACTAGAAGCAAAGTGGAACCCAATTAATAAATAATAATAATAATTATTATTATTTTTAAAAGCTGCATGGCATTATAAAGGTAAACGTAACTCTCCACCCACAGTACTGGCCCTATGGACAGGACAGGTCAAACCAGGTCAGGCCAGGCACCCTACCCTCCCCCCTGGTCAATTATTTACAGACCCAGAAGCACTGTAGCAAACAGCCAAATTCACCAAAGAGAATGGACAAAATGGCTGCCAGCCAATTAAAAGCTTGCCATCTGGCTTGCCATCACTCAACTGTCTCCTCCCATACCACCTTCCTACGAAATATGGAACTAAGTTTCATTTCCAGAAGCAGCTCAACTGCCCACCAGACCCCCCATGCGTGCAGCAGTTCCCTAGGTTTTCCGAATTACAGCCTTGGTCTTCGGAACTTCAGACTTTCCAAACCAAATACAGTAATTTTCAGCGATTTCTGAAGCATTCCAAAGACTGAGTTGCAGTCCATCCCCTCCCTCCACCACCACAAATGTTAATGCAAGGTTCAACAGTTATCCTCCTTGGCCATGGCGAAAGCTGGTGCCGGCAATAAATTGAATTGAGTTTGTTTGTTTGTAAAAACATCTTCTGACAGTGTTGTTTTCCTGTGTAGAGGAAGTAGTGACCTGAATGGGAATTAGCTGATTGAAGATCAATATGGGAAAGTAAGTTTAAAATAAAAAATAAAAATAAAAAAATAAGTTTAAAATCACTACATCTTAAGCAGAAGATGTCTGTGTCACTGTCAGATGGTCCATAATTTCAGCTTCCTATTATTACCTTGTGCGTGCTCCTCCGCTTCCAGGCAGTGCCAGTTTCAATAAATGTCACAGTTAGTCCTCAACTCACCAAATGTTTGTCTCCTAGCTTCTTTGATGCAATTCTTGCCATTAGGTGCAGCGCAACACCAAATTTTAAAATGAGCTTCCATTGCAGAAAAAAAGTGGACCAAATAGAGATGCAGGTCTTCCTGTTACCAAGAAAGGCCAAGATAGGGTTGCCACCTGGCCTTTTTTTTGTTTTTTTTTAAAAGCCGGTGGTACGCTTTTACCAGCAATATAAAAGCTGGTAAAAAGCCCAGGGCTGGCCCAGACAAGCTCCCCTTAAGGAACCAACAACTGGAAGCTGAGCTTGCTGCCCCAGTGTGCAGCTGCTGCTGCTGCACACCAATCTCAGCACACAGGAAGTAATCAGAAATGACTTCCGGGAGGGAGTAGCTGCACGAGACAGTCTCTGCAGCAATGACATGGTGCTACAGGCAGCTGCTGCTGGCAGGGCCGGCCCCAGGCATGTGCGACATGTGCGGTCGCACCTGGCCCTGCGGGAGCCAGGAGCCCTGCTCCTGGAGCCTGGTCTGTTGCACTGCCAGAGCACACTGCCATGCCTGAATTAAAATCCAGGCTGGCCTGGCCCCGCTGCGGGAGCTGCTGGCCCCGTCCCTTCCCATGCACAGGCAGCGGCGCTACTGTGCCCTCCCCCGCCCCCAGCAAAATCGGGAGCCAGGGCCCCGCTGTCAGAGCTTCTAGTCCTAGCCAAGCTCAGCTGTAGGCCCGCAGAGTGCGGCCCCTTCCCTCCCCTGGCTCACCACTTGCAGTGGCTCTGCTGCGGGGGGCCCACACACAGACAGAAAAATTGGGAGGCGCCCGCCTCCTCCGAACGCCAGGGACTTCATGTTGATAGTGAGTACAGTGGCTTTATTATTTTCCAGTATATCGGAAATAAGCGACTCTCTAACCAGAGCAAGAGAGCAACTTAAAGGAAAAGTAGATAGGTTAGATCCTAATTCTGTCAATAGGGATGCAATCCCAGTTAAGGACAGAGTTACAGTTGAAACTGGATATTCTGGAAAAAGGCAATTTAATACCAACAGATTGCCCTATTCCAATCAAGCTCAGAATAAACTAATGTGGGTTAGGGCAATTATTCCCAATGCTGTCTTGTTTAAAGTTACAAGGGGCTATAACAACAGTATTCCATCATGGGAATATGATACGGAAATTATTTCAAATTTATCATATTTGTTGGGCAAGGAGGTTAATCTGGGGGTGATTGGGAAAGTTGAGCATCTGCCTCCTTATAGACGGGGTTATTATTTAAAAATTCACTTCACCTCAATAGGATGGGTCAAAGATATATTTAGGGCTAGGAAATATCTTAAAACCAGGAGGGTTTCCATAGATAGGGTGGTCTCCATCCAGCGGCCAGTCATGTATCTATCGTGCGGTTGTACCCCCAGCCCAGAGAACACAGCCCCTCCGTTTAATTTCCCCCCTCTGAGAGTCCATAGCCAGAAGGCGGTTAAGTGCCTATGGCGGTGAGGAAGGTAGACGTTTGCCATACCGCAATCTGCCCCATCCGGAAGTGAAGGAATCTGTAGTAACCCCAAATGAACTGACAGTGCAAGGACAGATATTGGAGGGTTATCAAAACCTACCCACCGATTCTGTGCCTGGTATCCACCGGAAGGCTAGAGAGGTAGAAGAAAGGAACAGCAATGACTCTATGGATCTAGGGGGTAGACCCATATCTCCAAGTATTCACAGTAAGGATATGATCCCTACTAGTGGCCAGGAGTCGAATATGGGGCCCCTAGGTATTGCCACCAGTAAGCAACTTTTGGTGGACGAATTGAGTGCACTCTTATTAGATGCTACTGGTTCCAAAGATACTGCCTCTGCACATAGGCTATTTTCACATCTGATGGTAATTGATCAGGATATTATATTCCAAAAATTGGATCGATTCTGTAAGAATATCCATACAGAACCCGTTGATACTTCATACAAACCGAAACATAATCCTATGATCTTAACTGCTGCTCGTTACTTAGATCTCACAGAGGAAGGGAGTTCAGCTAAAAGGAATGAAGTAACAAGCATGTTGGACCTCCCAGTGGAAGGGCCTCAAGATAGAAATTTAATGCCGTTGGGGTTTCCATTCCACATTAAACAATTAAGCTCTCCCCTGTCCCCAATATGAAACCAAGCTTTAAGTAAGAGTCCGTATAGCGTAGCCTGACTCAACATCAGCAAAAACTCTCCCTCTAGGACTGTTACAAACATATACTCCAAGAGTTATGATCATTTGCATCATGCAGTCACTTATCTGACCTTTATGCCATTTAGAATTGCATCCTGGAATATCGCGGGTACTAAGAGTAAACTAGGGGACCAGGATTGGATAGATTACAATCGCTAAGTTTGATTGTGTATGCCTACAAGAAACCTGGTTGGGAGAGGGGGAGCAGCTACATGGTGATATAAGTAACTTCAGGAAGGAGTGTCATGGTGGCAAAAAAAAATGGCAACAGAGGCTAGGTCTCTGGAGGCTTGCTGATGTTGGTAGCAGAAGCACGAGTAAGCTCTTTTAGGGTCCTCCCTTCTGACAATCCAGAATTTCAGATTGGGCTATTCAATATGCGAGATCAGGCCCAATATATTATTTACAATGTGTATATTCCTCCCCCCGCTTCACCGTATTATAGCTACTATATGGTCTACATTGGGGACATCAGTTACCATGTTGGGAGATCAATTCCCTAGAGCCTGTATTATGTTAACCGGAGATTGGAATGCCAGGATAGGGACTAATAACGGTGGCCCAGATTTGTGTGTAGAAGATAGGAATAGTGGCCTCCCACTGCCCCCGGACAGACAATCCATGGATAAGGATTCAAATGACACGGGCCGTCTATTTTTCGCATTTCTTCAAAGTTCGGATTTATTAATTGTTAATGGTAGAGCAGTGGAAAATCTAGTAGGAGATTATACCCATGTAGGACCACATGGCCAGAGTGTCATCGATTATTTTCTCATAGACATGGCATACTGGGAAAAGATACTTAACCTTACCCTTGATGTTCGACTCGAAAGTGACCATAAATTGTTAGAATTACAACTTAGGAAGTTGAATTGTTTCGATGCTAATAAGGACAAACCTAAACAAGCATACTATGGTTGGAGGACTAAGAAATGGGATTATATAGAGTTAACTGGTAAGGTATTGGATCTCTGTAATACTGGAAAATTGATAGAACTTAGAAAGGTTTGTCTGAGCAATCAAAGTGCTGACATCATAATTGATAAATTTACAGAGATCACGAACCATTTTATGGAGGTTCTATTTCTGAGGACGTTCTATCCACAGGACAAGCAAAACATTCCCTGGTTTGATGATGAGTGCCGGATAACTAAAAGGTTACTCACGTTGGAGAGGAAGAATGGGGCATCTAACCCAACCTATATTAATGAGGTTCCCTATATAGATTTGAACAAACAATATAAATGCCTCTTAAGAACTAAAAAGATGGCTTACTATAACAAAACGTGGGCCATTTTGGTGGTAGCCGGTAGGACTGTCGATCTTAGCCTCTATTGGAAAACCCTTAATAGGATAATAAAGCCAAACCAATGATCTAGGGCAGTACCAGTTGTCTGTGCCTTGTGAGGAGTTTTTTTGAACTCTTTATGAGGAAAAGTGCCTAGATAATTCGAATTTAAATAAGAATGTTGACATCCAGCCCAGTCAATTGACTATAGACATAAGTTTTCAGGAGACTGAGGTAAAAGAAGCAATAAGGGCATTACAATCAAATAAAGCACCAAGCCCAGATCTGGTGAAAGCGGAACTATTTCAAGCTGCCCCAAACTGGTGGGCTGAAATTTTGATAAGACTTTTTAATAAGATACCTGAAGAGTGCAAAATCCCAGCAGTTTGGGGGTCTAGCTGGATTGTTCCGATTTATAAAAAGGGAGATCGTACGGACCCGGCAAGCTACTGTCCCTTAAGCCTCCTGTCAGTCATCTTACAGCACTTGCAGAATTGGGCGGAGATCAATTATAAAATTCCAAAAGAGCAATTTGTTTTCCGGGCTAATTGATCCACCATGGATTGTTGCTTTATCGTATCACACCTGATTACCAAATATGTAAAGATAAGGAGGGGAAAGGTTTACTTAGCCTTTATAGACTTCACCAAGGTGTTCGATTCCATCCCACGGGAAAGACTATGGGCTAAGCTTAGAGCTATGGGTATGGATTCTAAATTACTCTAGCTGGTGATCCAACTGTACAGTAATAACACAGCGAGGGTGAAAAGTGGAGTAGGTAATAAGTTGAGTGCACCAATTGCCATAAATAGAGGGGTTCGCCAAGGTTGCGTTATAGCTCCTCTATTGTTTAATTTATCTGTGGCAGACCTGGTGGAGTCTATAAGGAAGCCTGATTCTCACCCTCCAAAAATTCAAAATGAGGCTATCTACGCCCTCCAATATGCAGATGATCTGGTTTTATTTTCCCAGACTGAAAAAGGATTAAAATATTCTCTAAGAGAATAAGAGAATATTGCCATATAAATGGTCTCGTAATTAATATTGGAAAGTCAAATATAATGCTAGTAGGAGGTAAGGTACCACCCCAGAATGGAAAGCAGATGGATTTTCCTTTAAATTAGTACGTTCTGTTACCTACTTGGGGATTACTTTTACCTCTAGAGGGACTTGGGTGGCCCATATTAAAAACAGAGCCACTCAGGCCAATGGATTACCGCTTTCGAAAGCAGCAATCGCCTCCTATGGCGTGCCTATTTCAATAGTATTACGAACCTTTTGTCAAAAAACCCATCCTATGCTAATTTATGGATTAGAGGTTATTCCTCATCCGGATATTATTGTACTCAAAAGAGTACAGAATCAGAGTTTGCGTAGGTTACTCAAGGTGGGTAGCAGCAGTCCCAGTGCAATCTTGAGGGCAGAAACTGGGATGCTCTCTATTGACCATTTTGGGAGAATGGCCCTGTTAGGCTTCTGGACAAGACTGCTTAGTCAATAACAGATCACGCTCTCGGTACAGTGTGCCATAGAAGAACTGGCACACACTGGGCGCAAGGTTGTATCCCTGGGCAAAGTACCTGGGGTCTTTGTTAAGTAAGTTGGGATTTTCCTTTTTATACTTTCAAGGGAAATCCAGCCTACATATTAAAAAGGAGCTAGCTCTGAGATCTCGAGAAATGGCGGTACAACAAGATTTTGCCTCTATTAAGAAATGGAAAGTATCACCAGAATATGGCTTAATAAAAGCTAATTCAAAATATAAAAAAGAAATAAAAAAAGAAATAAACAAAACCCCATATCTAACACTCATCTTAGCAGTATATATGCTTAACGAGCTAGAAAAAGGGGGTTAAGCCATGAATAAAACAAATAACTAAAATATAACAACAATGGTTAACGTGTCCTCTCAGTATTATTAAACAAATCTATTCGCAGCCAATTCCCAGGGGCTACATATGTAAATATCATCATCATATTACCTCTATTCAGCAGATAATAATATACTTTGGAAGTCTAGGAAAGCAGCACGAGTCTTAACAGTTTTGCACAAAAATGAGCTACCTTCTCCAGAAATCCCCGATCCTGAGTTGACAAAGATCTGTAGCAACTCCAAGTCAACTCGTCCTGGGTATTGATCTAGATAAGGTTGCAGCAATTGATATCTTAAGTCTGCATACAGGTTGGATTCGAACATAATATGAGCCAAGGTCTCAATCTGCTCATAGTCAAATGGGCAGAGACATTCTTCCATAGGTATTTTCTCCATACGCCCCTCAAAGACCTTAGATGGAAAAACATTTAAACGAGCCTTAAATAGGCTCCGACCAAGAGCAGAGGGAAAATCTAATTTCAAATAATGAGCCATGCCCCCCTCGGCAGGCAATAGCTCCAAATAGTTCCCCAGAGAGTGTAGATTCCTAATCTGGGTTATGTCTTCCTGCCGCGCTACATCATTTGTTCTTACTATGAGTTCAGTGTTAGCCACCCCCCCACCTTTTGAGGCAAAGTAATCTGCTGAGAAGCCCAACTATGCAATTCTTTCCTTTATCTTGCCTCTCCAGGCAGATTGAAAACTGTCCTTTGCAAGACAGAGGAACAGTTCTATCTGAGGAGCCAATTCAGCTCAAGTCCACAAGGAAAGATCTAGTTTAGATACTTTTGTTTCCCAGCTTGTTGTCCCATTCTCCCGCCTAATAGCCACCGAGGGAGACCCAGCAGGCAAACGGAAAAGTTTGCGCAAAAGTGTAGACTGTAGCCTGTTGAGATTGACCGATCGAATCGTGGCCCAAACTGCTGCGCCATAAAGTAACTGGGAAGTAACTTTAGCTTCTACCACTCTCAAGGCCATTACCTCTCTCCCCATCCCTTTCCGTTGGAAATAATTCACTATTGCTTATCCTGTGTCCCTAGCCTTATTTGTTGCCACTTTGGCTTGCAAGGCCCAGTTACTGCCCTTATCCAGCATAATTCCCAGATATTGGAAGTTGTTTACTTGCTCTATCCTTTGCTGCCCGATAGTCCACGTGTATTGTTTCCTACTCTTCCCAAAAAACATTATTTTGGTTTTGCTATAGTTGATCTGGAGGTCACTTTTGAAACAAAGGTTTTCAGCAGCTCTAAGCTGCTTCACCAATCCTATCCTCGGCTGAGATAGTAACACCGCATCATCGGCATACAGCAGGGCTCCAATTGCCCTAGTTGCCAGCCGCGGGGGAACAAAATCATCAGAGGAGACTGCGGGAACCAGATCATTTAAGTAATAGTTAAATAAGCTAGGGGCTAGCGTACATCCCTGCCTTAGCCCAACTTGCAAAACTTTGAGAAGGAATTATACGCTCCTTCGATTTGGCTTAATTGAGACAGCGGTCTCAGAAGGTCGGTACAATAAAGTTCAGTACGATCTCCGTTACTGTACTTGTTCTTTGTGGGAAACTGAAACAATAGAGCATTTTATGTTAAAATGCCCGTATTATCATACATTGAGGGATACATGGGTAGCCCCCCTATTGGGAAAAGAGAGTAGGATAAAGGTGGCTGATAGATTTAGCTTCCTGCAAAAATCGTCATTGGTGGAAAATAGAACAGCAATGGCAACATTTGTTGGTTTGTGCACAAAGAAAAGGAAAATGATAGGGCTGCAATTTGAGACCCTTTGCCAATCTTCAAGTAATGAATCTCTGCCTAAATCTAGTGAGTAGGCAGTTAGCATTTCCTCGGCTTGGCTACTGGCTTACCCAGCTGTATTGGTCATAGAGATATGTTTATTTGAGTATTTGTTAGGGTAGTCTGTTGCACATTATTGGGCAGCAGTATAGACTATCTAAAGGAATATATATTAAACCCCATTCAAGCTTGAGGTTGTTTTGTTGTGTGTTTCCAGATTATAGATGGTTGGATATTAGCCCATTGGCTGCTAGCAGAGGCATGATTGTTTGACTGTGGGTAAGACTGATAGTAAAAAAGCCTCTTTTATTTAATCATGTATTTTGTTCCTGTATCTTGTATTTCAATTAGTTGTAATTATGAATGATTTATGAATGATACACTTATTGTGCGTTGTTCAACTAAGTATTTTGGGGTGTTGGCTATGCCGAAAGCTAATACCATAATAATAATAATAAATAATACTACTACTACTACTACTACAGGGGATGACAAGTTTGGTATATTGCCAAGTTTAGTGTGTTCTATTGAATTTTGGTATCGATGACATGGTGGAAGCCGCAATAAATAGATTGTATTGTATTGTATTGCGTGTAGGGCAACAGCTATAGTTTAAAATCCATTTAAGGTCTTGAAACAGCTTTGATGATGGTTGCAACCTTTATTTTAATTTGTTTATTTATCATGGTATTAATGTATATTTTGATGTATAAGACCTTTAGGTCTGTGTATGTGATTTGTTTGTGGTTTGGCTATGGCGAAAGCTGGATGCCTTAATAAATTTACTACTACTATAGTACCGTGTCCTTTTTCCATCACTGAGACCATGGCCTGGCCTCCAGTCGAGCAATCTGTAGTGGCTGAACTTACTGACCAGCTCAAAACAGGGAACACACCGGGTAAGGATCTGATACCAGTGGAGTTTTTGAAATCCCACAGAGATTGGTGGGTTCCCTTCCTGGTGGCCCTTTTTACGTGAGTAAATGAAACCAGTTTAATTCCGCTGGGCTGGAAGGAGGCAATTGTGGACCCAATCTATAAAAAGGGGTCTAGAGATCTTCCTGGGAATTATCACCCAACCAGTTTACTCAGTGTAATAGGTAAAATATATACCAAATTGCTTGCAAGGCAGATTAATGATCGGGCAAAAGCGGTAAATATTATCAACCTGGAACAGGCCGGTTTCCAAAAGAATCGCTCTAATACGGATCATATTTGGACTCTGTCACATTTAACAGAAAAATATACTTGTAAAAATAAAAGACTTTTTGCTGCCTTTATTGATTTAAGGGCAGCTTTTGATACGATTGATAGAGCATTGCTGTGGGATAAATTAAGTCAGACATCAATTGATAGGAGGTTACTCTTTCTGATTCAAGCTCTCCATTTTAACACCTCTTTAGAGATTAAACATAATAATTTAGGCAATCTTATGAAGCGAATTTTTACTCACATAGGCGTTCACCAAGGTTGTATTTTAGCTCTGTTTCTTTTAAAAATTTTAATCAATGATTTAATGCTGATTGTTTCAAGACCAGAATTTTGTCCTCCTAAACTTGCCAAGCATTCATTGGAATTTTACTGTACGCTGATGACACAGTTCTTTTGTCTCTGATCCAGCAAAGCTTGAGAAATCAACTGTTGGCTTTAGAGGACTATTACTATAACAATAAGCTCCAGATTAATTATGCCAAAACAAAAGTTATGGTTTTTGATAGGGAGAAGAAAAACTATAGATGGATCCTAGGCCCCCTTATTATCCAGCAGGTTAATCAGTATAGATACTTGGGGGTTAACTTTCATAACTCTAGCAGCTGGTCCAATCAATTCAAAATGGCTTCTAAACAAGCCATGTGTATCAAAGGAACCATTCTACGCTATTTTTACCAAAAGGGGACCAATAAAGTCCCAATGGCCATAAGTGTTTTAAATGCTAAGATCCAGGCCCAACTTTTATATAAAGTGGCGATTTGGGCTGTTATCCGCCCCTATAATTTAGATACTATTCAAATGGAATTTATAAGTATTCTTTAAATTCCAATAGGAATTCCATATGCGGCTTTACGAGTAGAACTAGCTCAAGTAAGCTGGAACAAGATAGTGTTACGGTATGCCCTCTATCTTTGGTTAAGACTCAATTGTGATCAGTCGGGATTCTTTAGAGATCTGGCTCAAGATTCCTTTAAATCTGCTTGGCTTGGGATGATGGACTTACACATTCATAGGTTGGGATTCTCTCCATCGTACTGCTCCTCGAAAGGATTTAAGGCTGCTAAAGCCGAAGTGAGTGCCAAATTAAATATCTCGTATCAATTGGACCTATCAGTTATTGGTGCAATCCCTTCATTGGGCCCCTTTCGGGCTCTGGCCCCAGTTCAAGGAATAATGGCTGCCTATTGGAAATATTCCCTTACTTCACTAAAGGTGAAATTATTTCTTCTCGCCAGACTAAATGCTTTACCCATGATGTTATTGGAAGGGCGCCGGAGGTCTATTCCATTTGAACAGCATCTATGCTCATTTAAACAAATGAATGTTGAAACAGTGGGTCATGTTCTTTTTGAGTGCCACCTCTATCGGGATTTAAGAAACCAATATTTATCGCCGTTGTTGGATAAATATTCTGGAAGAACAAGCTCAGAGCTCCTCCTTGTTTTCTTGGCTGATATGGAGTCAATTTATACTAAGACGGTGTCAAAATCTTTGGTCCAGGCTTTTAATAAGAGGAATAACTTTCTTAAGTTTAAACTGATATAGTTTAACTCTTATAGACTACAGACTCTACTGTTACGGGAATGTAACTTGAGTGTATATGTCTTGCCCCAAATGATAGTTTGGGCAAGAATGGGATCTATGCTCTTGTTGGAGCAAACTAGTTGTATTGGTTGTATTATTTTATCATTTTATATATACTGATGTGAATAGTTTGAATTTTATATTTATAGATTTGGCTATGACCAGATGGTTACGTCTACATAAACTTATTTGTATTTGTAATCTGCAGATGACACAAAACTGGGAAGGGAGAAACAAGATTCAAAATGATCTTGACAGGACAGAGATCTGGGCCAAAAAAACAGAATGAAATTCAACAGAGATAAATGTAAAGTTCTGTATTTAGCTAAGAAAAATCAAATGCACAAGTATAGGATGAGTGATACCTGGCTTGGCAGCAGTACACGTGAAAAGGATCTTGGGGTTGTAGTGGATCACAAGGTGAACATGAGTTAGCAGTGTGATGGAGCTGCAAAAAAGGCTAATGCAATTTTAGGCTGCATTAACAGAAGCATAATATCAAGCTTACGTGGCATCATAGTTCCACTCTATTCTGCACTGGTCAGACCTCATCTGGAGTACTGTGTTCAGTTCTGGGCACTGCAATTTAAGAAAGACATTGATAACTGGAACGGGTTCAGAGGAGGGAGACAAAGATGGTCATGTGTCTGGAAACCAAGTCCTATGAGGAAACGTTGAAGGAACAGTGTATATTTAGCCTGAAGAACAGAAGACTAAGGGGAGACATGATTGCCATCTCCAAATATCTGAAGGGCTGTCACATAGAAGATGGAGCAGACTTGTTCTCTGTTGCTCCTGAGGGCAAGACTAGAACAATGGGCTCAAATTACAAGGAAACAGATTTCGGCTATACATTAGGAAGAACTTCCTAATGGTAAGAGCTGTTCGATAGTGGAACAGACTAACTGCCGAGGGTACTGGTGGGTACCCTCGGCAAGCGAGGGTACTCCCATTTTCAAACAGAGACTGGATGGCCATCTGTCAGGGATGCTGTAGCGCTGGATTTCCTGCACGGAGCAGGTGGTTGGACTAGATGACCTCCAACTATAAGATTCTATTATTCTAACTACCTTAAGGGGGAAGCCCTCTTTTTTCCATAAGTCTCACCTTAGCCAGAAACTCACTGGATGACTGAGGGTAACCGTCACAATATTCTCTCAGTCTAGACTACCAGTGACTTCCAAGTACCCAGTGTGTATGCAGGGTATTGAACATGAATCAGTCTTGGTGTGTATCATTTCACATAAGTTAATATTAATAATTATTAATTATCTGCATATGCAAATTAACAGGCCAGTATTTTCCCTTGGGAAAGGTGGCAACTCTAGGTCAGGAGCAAGTTAATAAAGTGAGGGACTTGTGGGTCAAGGTTGAAATGTTCTCTCAAAATCCTATCAAGTGCATGTGCTTTCTTGTTTCTGCTCTCACTCTATAGCCTTAAAAATAACAAAACCTTATTAAGAAGTAGCTGAAGACCTCCTGCAGAGAGAGAAAGAAAAAGAGAGCGAGAACATCACAGGCTGCCTGTGGTGGTGAGTGAGTGGGTGGAGAAAGGTCCAGGAGTAAAGGAAAAGTACTGTGTTCAGTTCACAGTACTCTGTTCCTCAGCTTCCAGCAGGCTGAGGAACAGAAAGAAGAAAAAAACAGGGCTCTATAAAAGGCTACGGTTACTTGTAAATTTTCCAGAAGAGAACAAACCAGGAAAAGAGCAGGGTAAGCACAGAACGAGTGCTATGGCAATGACCACCACACATCAAAAGGTTTGAGCAGTTAAGAGTCTTTGTAACAAGAATGAGCAATGCAGATTTGTCTCTCACGGGTCCCTACTCCTTGTCTGGCTCCTGAAGGAGCCAATCAGGGGGCTAATCCAGGAATCCAAAAACGGAATGGTGTGGGCACAACTTTGTCTCTCCCATTCCTAATCTATACTACTGGTAGGAGGGAGCTAGTAAAGGGGCACTGGAGGGTAAAGAAGAGAGAAGGAGGATGAGAGAACAATGAGGCGTGGTGAGTCCAGCACCTGCACAGAAGAGCAAGTTGCTTCCTCTTCTTTTCTCTCTCACTAAAATTCCTTGGTGATGGGTTGGGGCATTAGGATGTAGATTTGCTGAGGTTCAGGGAGCAGAGAGAGGATAAAAAGGAAGGTTGCTGGGACTCAGCAGGCTCAAACATTATTGATTCCTGCAAGCCACAAAGTTTGCATGAGCTGGCAAGTCAGCATACGAGTATAGGCATTTCCAGAAAACAAGATAAGGTTTCCCTGAGTTAGAAAAAAATGGGAATGGTAAAGTGGAGAGGAATCTGGCCCATTAAGCTTTTTCTGACTTTTATAAAAGGCTAACAGGAAAAGATAGTTGGAGCACCCTACTATAGTTTTGAATGTAATTTCTTAGTTTTTTTCTTTTTGAAAATAGTACAAGTAAAATTGTAAATTTGTAAAAGTATAATAGTATGTGAAAACGTAATCTGTAACAACCTCTCCAGCATACATCAGCATTTGTACCATGAACCTTCACCACCACATCACAGATTTTTACCACTTGAGAGCAACAAGATTAATTGTGTTAAGAGGCAGCAGGAGAAAAAGATTAGATCCTTGACAGGGGAAATGGCAGGCCCCTACAACCACATGGTGGATGGGTCTGCTGGGATTTGGAAACGGTTAACAACCATCTTCCTCCTAACTTGCATAAATGATTTCCTAATGTAAAAAGAAAACAACTAATGCTGCCATATGCACACTACCAGTATATTTTAATAAAGGAACACAGAACAGAACACAGGAATTTGAGTGTATAGCTATGGAAAGCAATCCAATCAGAATTGAAATGAAGGATAAATTCTATTGGATAATTCGTTAATTGTGAAGAATCTATCACAGATGAAACCCCAACTGAAAACCTCGGGTATCTATTTTTCTGAATTCAGGAACTGGTGAGGTTGCAGCTCATCTGCATACTCTCCCAGCTGCCTCAGCTGTCATCACATTAAGGATGCTGCGACCCTCCTGGAGCTTGGCCTTTCTGCTGCCCGGGTTCCAGCGACCAGCGAGCCAGGAACTGGTGAGGTTGCAGCTCACCTGCATACTCTCCCAGGTGCCTCGGCTGTCATCACCTGAGGGCACCGTGACCCTCCTGGAGCTTGGCCTTTCTGCCGCCCAAGTTCCAGCGACCAGCAGGCCTTACGGCACATTTGTCAGCAGGATACTCCAACATCAGCTAAGGTTAAGCCTAAGCGTACTTCGGCCACCTGGTAGCTCGTCAGTGGTTAGTAAGTCAGCCACTCTCCACCTCATTCTCCTCTCTCTCTCCTCTACTACTGTCTCTTATACACATCTAGATGTGTATAAGAGACAGATCTCTTCCTCTCTCACTCCCTCTCTCACTTCCTCCAGCTCCTTGTCCTTACGGAATCTTGGATCTCCCCCTCCAACTCGGTCACCCCTGCTACCCTCTCCTTTTGGGTTCTCTCCTTTTCTCACAAGTCCTGCCCCGAAGGCCGGGGTGGTGGCATGAGCTGCCTCCTCACTAATTCCTGTTAATTCCAACCGCTTTCTCCTCTCCCCCTCTCTCTCTCCTTCCCTTCCTTTGAGGCTCAACTTCCACCTTTGGACCAACTCCCCCACCCACACTAGCGGCCATTCTCTTGACCTCGTCTTCTCTAGGAACTGCTCTGTCTCTGATCTCTTCTTCGATCCTCATCCCATCTCTGACCACTTCCTTGCCTCTTTCAATGTCTTCCACTGTCCCCCCTCCTCTTCCTCCTCTCCACGCCCCTTCTGTGACCTGCAGGCCATTAACCCCCTGGACTTTGCCTCCTCCCCTCAGTCTCCTCCTCCTCCTCCCCTGACACTGCCATTTCTGCTTTCAATGCCTCTCTCTCCTCCACCCTTGACTCCCTTACCCCCCTCTCCTCCCGCCCTGCTCACTCCCACAACTCTCGTCCTTGGATCACCCCCAGTATCCGCCACCTCTGCTCCTGCACCCGTGCTGCTGAACGCCTCTGGCACAAATCCCACTTCCATGCTGACTTCTTTCACTTCAAATTCGGTCTCTCCTGCCTTACTTCCACTATCTCCCTCGCTAGACAGCATTACTATGCTTCCCGCATTGAGTCCTGTTCTCAGGACCCTTGCCACCTATTCTCCACCTTTGACTCCCTCCCTTCAAGCCCCCGTCCTCCTCCTCCCTCTTCTCTTTCTGCTCAGGATCTTGCTTCCTTCTTTACCTCCAAGATAGACAAGATCTGCCTTGACATCGCTTCCTGCTCCTCTCCTACTCCCTCCCCTCTCCCTCCTCCCCTCCTTCCCTCCCAGCTCCCTTGAGGAAATCTCCTCCCTGCTCTCCTCCTCGTACCCTTCCACTTGCCCCCTTAACTCCATCCCCTCTTGCCTCCTGACCTCCATTGCTTCCACTGTTGCCCCTTCCCTCCTGCACATCATCAGCCTCTCCCTCTCTACTGGCTCCTTCCCCTCCACCTTCAAGCACACCACTGTCTCTCCTATCCTCAAAAAGTCCACTCTTGACCCCTCTGACCCTTCTAACTACCATCCTGTCTCACACCTTCCTTTTGCTTCCAAGCTTCTTGAACATGTTGTCTATTCCCGCTGCCTTGACTTCCTCTCTGCCAACTCCTCCCTTGATCCCCTCTAATCTGGCTTTTGCCCCCGTCACTCTACTGAAACTGCTCTCGCTAAAATCATCAACGATCTTCTTGTGGTTAAATCTAATCGCCTCTACCCCATTCTTGTCCTCCTTGACCTCTCTGCTGCCTTTGATACTGTTGACCACTCATTCTTGCTGAACTCACTTCACTCCCTTGGCTTCATCCTCGACTGGTTCTCCTCCTACCTCTCTAACCACTCCTTCAATATGCCTCTTGCCAACTCCACCTCCTCCTCCCCTTCCACTCTCTGTTGGTGTTCCCCAAGGCTCTGTCCTTGGCCCTCTCCTCTTCTCTATCTATACCCGGTCCCTAGACAATAATCGAGGCAAGAGATGACCAGGGCATGAACAAGTGTTTTGGCAGAGGAAACCGAGAGAAAAGGGCAAATCTTAGCAATGTTATGCAGGGAGAAGCGACAGGATTTAGCAACAGAGTCGATGTAGGGTTTAAAAGAAAGGGGTGAGTCAAAGATGAAGTCTAGGCTATGAGCTTGTGGGACGGGAAGGATGATGACCCCGTCGATAAGGATTGACAGGGAGGAGGAAGAGGAAGGATGAGGGGTGGGAAGATAAGGAGTTCAGTTTTAGCCATGTTGAGTTTGAGTTGATGTTGAGACATCCAGGTAGAGATATCAGAGAGACAGCTGGTGAGGTGAGCTTGAACAGATGGAGAGAGAGGGAGTAGAGAGACAGAGTTGAGTGTCATCAGCAAAGAGGTGATACTGGAAGCCATGGGAGGTAATGAGTTTGCCTAGGGACAGGGTATAAATAGAGAAGAGGAGAGGGCCAAGGACAGAATCTTGGGGAACACCAACCGAGAGGAGAGGAGAGGAGGAGGTGGAGTTGGCAAAAGACACATTGAGGAAGCCAAGGGAGTAAAGTGAGTCCAGCAAGAGTGAGTGGTCAACAGTATCGAAGGCAGCAGAGAGGTCAAGGAGGACAAGAATGGAGTAGAGGCGATTAGATTTAGTCACAATAAGATTGTTGGTGATCTTAGTGAGAGCAGTTTTAGTACAGGGAAGGGAGTGGAAGCCAGATTGGAGGGGGTCAAGGGAATAGCTCAAAGAGCTTCCCCTCTCACAGCAGAAAAACCCTTTCTTGCTTTTGTATTGGTCTTTTTGCTGAGAAACAATATTTCTGGGTTGTAGACAACATTCCGGGACCTTGCAAACATTTTGTATAACCCCAGATTAATGACCCTGTCCACACTTTGTGCTGCTATTTGCCATTGCAAGAGCTCGCAGTACAGAAAATGTTATTCCGTGTATGCAAGAGAAGCACTTCATTTGTGGTGTCATCCGGCGCTTTCAGACATGCATTGAAGTGCACTTACAAGTTCGGGTGGTGGGATGTGCATGCAAATTAGGCATGACTTTGATAACATCAGAAAGGCACCATGAATGACTGAAACTTTTTGGCACACTGGCAAATGTGCTGTACCAAGCTGAAGTTTGCATTTGTCAGTGCACCAAAAAGCTTTAATCATGTGCAGTGTGCCTTTTCAATGTTATGGATGTGGCACCTAATTTGCATGCGTGTTCTCTTACCCAAACTCATAAGTACACTTTAATGCACGTCTGAAAGTGCTCATCATTTCTGATTTTTTAGCACGTGCATTGTGCTGGTTCGGTCTATTCTGTGCTACGTGAACTAGTAGCCTTCGTAACTCAGGCCCCTTTTCTCCCACCATGCTTCCCAATTACACAGTGGTGTATCTTAAAGTAAGAGGAGAGACCAACAGATGTTTTGTGCTGCAACGTGCGACTCCAGCACACGTCACAATGGCCCTCCCCCCTACTCAGTGCTGCCATCTGTGTAGCAAGTTTCATCACATGGCCTGGTCAGCAGCATCTTGAGCATTCTGCAGTTTACTTTTCCATTCAGTTTTTAAGGTGTGTTTACAGGAAAGCTCTTCACATGAGGAAAATGCAGTGGTGTTATGAATAGAAAATGCACCCACGACTGACAGATCCAACAGCCTATCTGATTAGCTCTTTTTGTAGTAAATTAGCCTAATGTTCCTTATCAGGGCTCTAATATCTGGGACTCTCAGCAGTCTTAAGTATTTACTGTGATCCTGCACTAACATCTTAATACTCCTGGCCTACTGCTTCCAAGTGGATGTGGTCAAAAAGGAGGCTGTGGAAACATCTTCCCTTTTGAGATATTTCTTAACGTAAACTCCTGAATTCCTGGTTTGTACAGCAAATACAAGGTTCAGACCCTCAATATTTTTCCTAAGAGAAAGTTAAAACAAATGTGTTCTCAGTACTGAGAGCAGAGGATAATCCAAGATCTACTACAAGTGCAAAAGCAATTCCTCCTCCTCCATACTCATCCAATGACCCTTTCAGAAACAGTGTCACTACTAGTCTGTTGCCTGGTCAACTCTTCTTTCTCAGGACCATCAATTATAACTCAAAGAAGGTATTAGATGACAACTGTTCTGACCAAATACCATTTTTTGTGGGATTCAAGTCACAATATCTCTTTCTAGAATGAAAATTTCAAATCCCAACATAGGGTGAGAGAGCACCGGAACATTTTGTGAGCATAAAACTAAGTTCTCTTTAGAGAATTTTTAAGTCAGCAAAAATGGTTGTACGTTTTTAAGGTTCTTGCCTCTAAAACACACATGCACACACTCTGTGTGTCTCAGGAGCCATGTAGCTCTCAAGCAAGTATGGCTCTTGGCCAAGGGCTGTTATAGGATCCCTTAATGATCCTATGGCCTATTTCATTTCACTCTCAGCTGCTCAATCACAGCTTTTCCTCAAAAGCTCAGCAGCCAGGACTGCAAAGCATTGGCTTTGCCACCAATCACACAGGAGGAGAGATGGGGGTGAGGCTCAAGTCTGGAAGATGCTTCAAAGGCGAATGCACACAAGTGTACATGTATCTTGTGGTGCTCTGACACACAATGATTTTGGTATGCCGTTCTTGTAGTTGGGAACTTTAGTCACACTACTAGTCACACACTAACACAAAAAAGAATCCAAGAGACTGAGTACTCTCAGTTGTACCTGAAAAAGCCTGCATTTGCCACTTAATCATTTTCTTTTTAAAGGAAATAATTTTTCATGAGTTCACTTGCAAAGAGTGCTTGTCCACACTACCTGGCCCGGTGAAACCTCCCAGTGCAGAATCTCATGGCGGGGATCCTTACGCTTATTTCCAAACGTGGGCACATAGCTAAAAACATCATCAGTTGGATCCTGTGGCGTTTTCTCTTACGAATGACAGGTCTGGATTTTGAGCCCTGCCATTCACGAGAGAACATGCTTTAGGACCCAGCTGATGACACTTTTACCATGACACCCACGTACGGAGGTAAGTGTGAGATTCCGCGCCAGGAGTTTTGTCAGGCCAGGTAATGTGGGCAAACAGCCTGAGTGTCTGTAGCAAATAACCAGCAAAACTATCAGCAGTTGGGCTTTCTGCTGCACCTGCCTCCAAAGTACGAAGCATGCTATATCTATGTGGTGTTAAACAGTATGACTGGCTGAAGCAATATTTATTTAGGCAACATGGGGAAAAGCAGCACAAGCAGGGTTCACACTTCAAGTGTATCCAATTTTGCAGGACATCCACTTTTTGTATCAATTAGCTTGCCTGTCTGCTGTTCTGCCAAAGGTAACGTTTTGGAAAGGGGAAGAGAGAGAGCCAGGCAACAGTACGACACACTTTACTTGTAAATACTTTGTAGCCCAAGAAAAGTGCACTGAGGTTTAACTTAATTCTTTACAAGGACTCTTGTGGCCCTTAAAACCACTTGATCACTGTGACACTATAAAACTGATTAATATTTTGCATAATTCCTGCAAAAAACAACTTTACGTTCCTACTACTGACTGTAAAGGATAACTAAAGCATTATTTCCAGTAACCAGCTAACACATTCAAAGGAAAACACACAAGTTACAGCAACATTAATTTCAATTCCATTCAAAGTACAGGAAACATTTGTTTTCTGAAGAAGATAAAATCTGTATTTACAAACAATGGCAAAAAAAAAAAGAGCGAGGTCCATGTTTAATTAAGTAGTGTTCTTTTTAAAAAGGCATGAGGTTTTACCAGGAAATGTATTGTATTCTAAGTCTTCCACATCAAAACAAATACTGCATTTCTTGTTTTGTTAGTAAAGTCATGCTAATAGTATAATAATAATTTTTTTTTTAAAAAAACAACAACTTGACTAACCATTCTTGTTTTCATTAAACAAGCTTAAAGTTTGGATAAAATTACTTAAATATCTCCCCAGATGTCTGGCCTGCAATCAAAATTCCATAAACACGTGTGTCATGTGTGCATGCACACACAGAGATCATTTAATATGGAGTTATTACAAGTCTTAACTGTAGTAATCCTATAGTGAAAAAATAGTACACTTATTAAGTATAATTTCAAAATCTATTATAAAATGAAATTGCTTGCCCCATCTCAGGAGTTAATTTTAATATGCTTTAATACATTGTTTTTAATGAACGTTATTTATGCCTTCAAAAATCAAGGAGTCTGACTTTTTCCATTTATACTTCTAAATCACCATCTCTCAAACACAATTTACTCCATTTTCCCTCAAACATACAACTCTCTGGCCTCAAAATATCTTATTTTTCTAAAACCCCTAAAAACTCCCCTAACCAAGAAATCTATGGAAAAATACAATTTTGTTAAATGCAATTTTAAATTTTGTTAAAAAAACTTATGTACATATTACCAAACTTAGAATAATAGCATGAAGGGAAAGAGCACTGCCACATCCACACAGCATTTCAGAGAACCTATGACTCACTGAGTTTCTTCAGAGAGATGTCTTGACAACACTTGAAGAGAGTCTTCTAGCCATTTTTAGGCTGTGACCCCAAAGAGAAACAAAATCCTCCTGGCCTCAAAACTTTGGTTGTCTATGTAACTATGTAGATCCAGTCTCATCAGGTCCTCATTTAACTATGGGTGAAACGAGACGATGGCCTTTTGTCATTCAGGTTTGGTTCATGCAGCACCCACTCGTGTTTAGCATGTCCAGCCAAATAAACAGGCAGCCCCCCCTGTGTGTATTTCATGTGCTTGCCGGCAGCCCCTCCCCCCCCCCGGCAGTCCCAGAGAGAGCAGCTAGAGGGGCAGGAAGCGGTCGCTCCTTGAATGCTGTAGGATTTTCTCTTGCGACACTATGGTGCTGGCAAACCTGTATGCATGGAGGTGCTGCACGCAACTTAACTGACGTGACAGGGACATGTGGGCGCATCTTAGCTTGCATTTGCCTGCATGGTGGGTTCTACATTCTCTAAGACCCCTCCATGAGTGGGGACTGTGGGTCTGGTGGGGGAAAACCCCTAATAAATGGGCAGGTGGACACCCACCTGGTGTGGGCTAATGTGGGCTAACATCTAGTTTGTTAACACCCTATGTGACAACCCCACTTGGTGTCCAAACCACTAGTTTGGCAATGCCTGCCCTAGAGAAACTATGGATAGCACGTACCTCAAAGTCAGAATTACAAAAAAATCAAACTATTTTCCTTACCCAAAATGAACAAAATAACAAAAGTATGAAAATAACAGAGAAATGGAAATGAAAGTTCTGGGTTTTTTAGTTTCAACCATTTAAACATGTATTAGTAACAGTGAAGGAAACTTTCATAAACACAGAGAATAAAAAGGCATCATTTCTTCAATTAGAAGATTTCTTGGATATTTTAAATCACTACAAAGCTAACACTCATTATCTGAGTTATTGTAAGCTCTCGGGAAGGGACTGTGTCTATCTTATTTTTTTGTAAAGCGCCAGGTACATCACTGGCACTGTATAAATGTGAAGAGGAAGAAGAAGAAGCTGTGCTCTCAATACTTGTACATCCGACAGCCCAGAGGCTGTTTTTTATGCTTGTTCCATTTTCTGACGAGATGGACAACTTCCAATGTGAGTCAGATAGCAAACCACCACCACCACAGTGTTCATTTACACAGAAATCTCCCCTAAAAGACATTACAACAAAGGTTCTAGAACATAATTATGTAGCTAAATTAACACTAACTCAGAGATGGGTAATTTACTGTACAGATATAGAGGAACAAACCTTTCAGGTTGATTTTATGTACTTGTATCACCACCAAATCAAATTACCTTTGACACACAAAGAAAACCGATTTGACTGAAGAGAGATGTGTTTATTTGGGTTGGTCTTTAATCTCGTGAGCTACATTTTTGGACATTTGTCTTTTCCCTTTATCTCCCAGAAGAACTGAACTATTAACTGAGGAACAGAGCCAAATAACTCAAGAACTTGACTGATCAGAATCAGAAGTAAAAGGACAAGGAAACCAGCAGGACATGAACCTTCTTTTTCTATTTTAGAAAATTGATGTACCAATGAGGGGGGTCAGCTGTTATAGATTTGATCCTGACCAATGGGAAGCCCTGTCTAACCCCCCCAAGATACCTGGATTGTTTCTGTGGCAGGGTAATTAGGTGCAAAACGAACCTGCATTGTATTATTACAGTGAAGTTTAATCATGAGAAACAACAGATGATGGTCAATTGAGGTCAAACTCAATTTATGCTTAAGACGCTCCTATCAACAGTATTGAAAGCTGATTTTAAGTTGACAAAACATAAATAAAGTCGAGATTTACTACGCAGGGGAGTATACTTGGCAATCAGTCGCTGGAGGCCAAATACATGGTCCAAAGTGGACTGGCCGTCGCGGAAACCCACTTGTTCAGGAACAATCGTCTCATTTGCAGTGAGTCATGCTTGAAATTTCTGTAACAGAGGTTTGAGTAAAGCTTCCCAATTACGCTCAAGAGGCTTATTGGCCTATAGTTAGAAGGGAAGGCTGAAGGATCACCTTTTTTGTGAATCGGGACAACCAGGCTATTTAGCCAGCTGATAACATGATAACATATCGAGGATATTAAAAAAATCCTTATAGGGGTTAAGCAAGATGCTAAGCAAGATAGGGAGTTAATGATGAGGGAGTTTAATAAATTTAATGCGAAGTTAGAAGGAATGGAAAAGAAAATGGAAGGTATTATTAAAAGGGCTGCGGTAATGCAAGAAAGGATGATGGTAATAGTGGAGTCTCCTGCCAGAATCATACACCTAGCCCGTTGCTTTGACCATGTGTAGCCTCTCCTCTCCCTCTCCTCTGGCTCCCTCTTCCTGAGCGTATTCTGTAGAAGCTCCTTGTCTTCACTTACAAAGCCCTTCACAACCTTGCTCCCCCCTACCTCTCTGCCCTGATCTCCCTCCGAACCCCTGTTCGAGCACTCTGCTCCTTTTCTATCCCCTCCCTCACCCTCCCACGCCTCCCCCGCCTCCTTCGTCCCTTCTCCCTTACTGCCCCACACGCCTGGAACTCCCTCCCTGCCCTCATCCGCCTTGCCCCCACCCTCCACACCTTCAAGTCCCTCCTCAAAACCCACCTCTTCTGCTCCGCCCTTCCTAACTCCTGCTAATCATCCCCACCCAGGATTATCCCCCACCTGTTATATGTATACTCCCAATTTACTGTAACCAAGCCAATAATGTGTACCTGGGTTCTCGCATCCTCATGAATGTCGCATCCCGTCTCTCCCTCTGTTCCCCCTTCCCTGTCTCCCCTCCCCCTGTCTTTAGAATGTAAGTTCTCAGGCAGGGACCGTGTCTATCTTGTTTTTTGTAAAGTGCCAGGTACATTGCTGGCACTATATAAATAATAATAATTATTATTATTAATAATAATAATAATTTGGAGATGGATGCTCAAGTGCATTTACTCCATCTTAGTGTTATTATAGCTCATATTATAAATTTTCAGGACAAAGATAATGTTATGACTGGCACACAAGAGAACTGTATTAAATTACCAGGGTCATCAAATTAGGATTTTGCCAGACTATGCAGCACAAACAAGAACGTCGGCAATGGTACAAATATATGGAACTCTTCATAGAAAAAGGTTTGCAACCGTTTATTAAATACCCAGCGGACTTGTGTATCCTCCACCAAGGAAGACAAAGAATATTTAAAGCTCCTGTGGACTTGGAAAAATTCTTACATAATCTCCCTCATACTACAATGCAAATTTAATTATTGTAAGGGATTATGGAAATTTATGGGTGATTATTTGTTGTTGGGTAAGGAAGGATTTGTCATTTGTATAATCGAAAGAATTATTAGGACATAGTATTAAACGGGAAGAGGGGGAGGACTGCATTATATTTAGTGTATTTGCCTTTCAATAACTTGTAGGTATAGGACTAATATATTATGCTAGGGAACAATTAAGGATTATTACTCTAAATGTAAAAGGGCTCAATGAGGCCATGAAATGTAAAAAGTTGATGAATTTCCTTAGGGAACAAAAAATTGACATACTTCTTCCAAGAAACTCATTTATTAAATAAAGATGTTTTTAGAATTAAGAATAAAGTATTTACACAAGTATATAGAGCTTGCACAACAAAGAAGAAAGCAGGGGTTGTGATAGGTATTGCAAAGCACTGTAAACTCTTAGTGGGGAAAATCCTTAGGGATAGGGAAGGGAGATTTCTCCTAATCCAGGGTAAAATAGGACCACTACAGATTACTCTGGTTAACCTGTATGCTCCAAATGATAATCCTCTATCATTCCTAAAAAAATATATATTGAAATTAGTATTGAAAATGCAAGTACAATATTGATACTACAAGGGATTTGAATGGTGTCCTACAAGAAATTGATAGATTAGGCAGTAAAGGGAAAAGAAAGCATGATAGGAGACCTGCAGAACTCTTAGATCAACATGCATTAGTGGACTTACGGCGCTTTAGAAATCTAGGAGTTAAAGATTATACTTTTTACTCAATTCCTAGGAAATCCTTTTCAAGGATTGATTATTCTTTAATTAATAAGAAACAGATAGTCAGATGTTTACAATGTAAAATTATACCCACGTTGATATCAGATCATTATGAAGTTAAAACAAATATTAAGTTACAAGAGACTGTAATTAACGGAAACAGGAATAGAACATGGATGTTAGATAAAAAATTACTTCGGGAATCAGAAGTGAAGGAAGAAATTAACACAGCACTTAAAGATTACTCTGATATTAATAAGACATCAGAGATTTCTATCTACACGTTTTGGGAGGCCAAGTAAAGCTGTGATGAGAGAAAAATGTATCAAATTTGAAGCTCGGATTAATAAAACAAAAACAAAAAGGAATTATATCAGCAACTATTTAAAATTGAACAATTTCAAAAAAAGTCTATCAAAGAGATATCACCAACAAATGATTAAAATAAAAGAAGAAATTAATACATTAGAAACAGATCAAACAGCTAGTCAGCTTAGGAGAATAAGATGCTATTATTTTGAAAAAAATAATCCAACAGATAAAGTTCTGGCAAGTATGGTAAAATCAAAACAGAGGAAAGCACATATTGCTATACTAGTGAGGATGAACACAGAAAGATTCAAGAAAGGCTTTATCAATATTTTCAGAATTTGTATTTAACTCAATGTCCTGATATAGACCAAATCAGTATGTATTTAAAAGATTTACTAATTCCTAAACTTAATCAGGAACAGGCTGACTTTCTTAATGAACCATTTCCTTGTAATGAAATAAAAATGAAACAATTAAAACACTTGCTAAGAATAAGACTCCAGGGTCAGATGGGTTGCCATCTGAATATTATAAAAGATTTGCTATGAAATAAGCCCCCATTCTTATAGCAATATTCAATGAGATGCTTCAACAAGGAAGCATGCCGGAATCATTTAATATGGCTATTATAGTTTTATACTTAAAACCCGGCAAAGACCCTATGGAATGTTCAAATTATAGACCTATATCGTTATTAAATTTGGACTACAAGATCTTTACAAAGACCTTATGCGAATCAATTAGCCCAAATAATTAGACATTTAATTCACTCCGATGAGGTGGATTTTATTGCAGGGTGTGGATAATATTAGAAAAGCAATAAACGTAATCGAGGCTGCTACATGAGGCAAGATACAGACAGTGGAAATATTGCTTGATGCTGAAAAAGCGTTTGATAGAATAGAAAAACCATCACTATATGCCATTTTGGAGGCCATGGGAATGGGAGGTAACTTTATCAAATTGATTTATGCTATATACAAGTCACCTAGAGGTTAACATTTGGTGAATGGAACATTAACACAAAGCTTTTCATTAGAAAGGGAAACACGCCAGGGATGTCCCTTGTTGCCCTTGCTCTTTAATCTGACATTGGAGATCTTAGCTATAAGATAGTAATATTCATGAGGTAAAGATTGGAGACCAAAGTTAAATTATCTTTATTTGCGGATGATATGTTAGTTTATTTGACCTCACCTATGAAATCAATAGGAAACTTAATTCGGCAGACTGGGAAATTTGAAAAACTGTCAGGATACAAGATTAACTGACAGAAACCCTCAGCGTTAGTTTTGGTTTAGGAAAATAAGTTAAAACAAGCGATTATAAAAACCGTCTCCAGGAAAAGGTTAAATATCTTGGGGTATGGATAGCAGCAGAACCTAACAAATTATATCAATTTAATTATACCGAATTAATAAGTAAAGTGAGAGAAGATGTAAAAAAAAATGGACTACAATCACAACTAGTTGGTTAAGTAAAATGAATTTATATAAAATACTCCCAAAAATATTATATGTTATGACTGCACTACCAGTTACAATTCCTAAGAAATTTTTTATTCAAATGGATAAAATTATTGTTCAATTTATATGGCAAGGGAAACAGCCTAGGATAGCAAGGAAGGTGTTAAGAAATAGTAAAGAAAGAGGGGGCCTTGGATGTCCAGATCTAAATTTGTATTACTTGGCTTCAATATTAAGAGGGATTAGACAATGGTACTGCCAAAAACAGGATATTCAATGGGGCCTGATGGAAAGAGATCTAATGAATATTAGAGACTTTAGTGATTATTTCATGGATGACGTTAAGCCAGATTGGAGGAAATGGAAGGAACATCCACTTGCAGAACCAGAGCTTAAAGTATGGAATAATATATTGATGAAAATTAAATTTAGGAAAGGGATATCATCTCTCTCATTAATTGAATCAAGTAGAATAAGGGAAAATAAATTAGCAGGTAGACTGAGCTATAATTTAAAACAGAAGGTTATATATAAGATTCAAGAGCTTATTCAGGGTAATAAGTTTAAATCAAGACAGGTAATAGAACAATTAAGTGGGACAAAAATAGATATGTTGGAATATAATCAACTGAGAAGTTATTATACTACTGGAATGAATAGTAAAGATTACTTGCGAGAACCACATACTTTTGAAAAATGGATATTGGGGAAGGCAGATAATAAGGGATTAATTTTTCAGATTTATCAATATTTAATTCAAGTATGGTACCCGATACATAATGTACATTTAAATAAATGGGAATGTGATTTGAAAGTAAAATGGGATGAGAAGCAAAAAGCCCATATATATACATAATAGAATGTATCATTGTGCATATTTGTTAGAAATTAAAGAACCCCAAATTAAAACGACAACAAGCTAAAGTTAACAAAATAGGGTTGAATTATGTTGGCACGGATGTGGGGAAATAGGTTCATATTTCTATTGTACATGGCAATGCTGTAAAATTCAAAGTTTGGGGCGAATAATATGGAATGCTATCCACGCAGTAACAGGTTTGATTCTTCCTTATACTCCAAAAAAAGCTCTATTGGGAATTTATCCAAAACATTCATTAGTGAAGAAATATAGAGAAACTTGTGGGGTAATGCTACTGGTAGGAATATATGTACTGGCCAGGAACTGGAAAAGTCATGTGGGATTTACTGAAGATAATTCGATGAAGCATCTATTATGCAACCCACTTCTCCGATTGAGTGCCCTTCTTTGCAAGGCGAGAATTGTCCATTGCCCACGCATGGAGCCATCAACCAAAACAGTGATGGCTCCATGCACGGAGATCGGTGGAGGTGGGTGTGCGTCCGTGTAACAGCTGCCCACGTGCCACGGCACACACCCATCCCCCCACACCACAGCCTGTCTGAAAAGTGCCTTACTGTGTCCAAACTAAATTTCAAAAATACAAGACTATCCACCTACAAAAAGGAGCCTGAGTTTCAAAAAGGGCCATTTTAGGTTTTTTTGTTATTTTTTTTAAAGAAGAAAACACATTTGAGTTACCCCAATTTTTAAAGAGAACAGTTGAGTTTGTTCCAAAATGGCATGGTAGTTTTCTCCCCTTCCCATGCCTCTGAATGGGGAGACAACCTGCACAGTCCCGGATTTCATTCCCTGCAAAAATATCTGGCAACCCACACAATGATAACAGTCTCTGCTCCCACCATGCTAGCCAAACTCTCCCAATGCACTGGATGGTCTCTGCTGCTCCCCCCCCCACTACAGGATTCTTGCAGCATGTAGCCCTCAAGTCCATGATACTTCCTAGGGCTCTGGGAGGTACTGAGGCCTGGCCACACACATGTTCAGAGGAAAGATCAAGCCTGCAAGGGTAGCTTCTCAGACACTTCCTCTCAGAAAGTCCAACTCATCACACATTTCAGCCACAGCTGAAAAGCCGGTAAGTAGAGGGCACCAAGGCAAAGGTGCAAGGTGAGAACTATGGCTGTGAGAGCACAGGAGACAGAGTTGTGGTTTTGCAAAGGATGGAGCACCTAAAGGGAGCATAACTCTCTACTGTCACTTTGAATCCCAGACCCAAAGGCTTCTGATACAATCCAAGCTGCTACAACTACACACTCAGCCAAAGGAAGGTTGCAGGAGGAAGGGAATGTCTGGAGCCTCAGACAACTCCTCACCATACAACATTCCTTTGCAGGAGTCTTATTAATATTTCTTGTTAGGTTTCTATGCCAACGCTGCCAAACATAATTTCTTTCAAAAAGAGAAATCATACTCAGAATATCTGTGGTAACATAATTAGGGTTTTCTGCACTCTGCAAATATTAGTAATTCCTTCTATAAACAGTACAAAATGGACTATTTTTCATCATTATTCCTTCAAATATTAGCTTCTTCCTTCTGAAAAGTCATAAAAAATGAACAGAAATTCATTAGCAAATATTTCATTAAATTGATTAACCAATATTCATATTCCCTTTCAATATATGCCAACAACAAAATATATTACACTGTATGTTACCTCTCCTCTGCCACTTACATAAAGCATATACAATTGGACAGACCACCTATTTAAGTGCAAGTAGCACGGATAAGAAGTACAAAGAATTATTAGGCAACACTTTGTTTATGAGTTTGTAAAAATGATATGTGATTTTTACATGCAATTCAAAGATACATTCTCTACACATTTAATGGCATGGCAAGAGATACAGCGATTGCCAGAGTACATGAGATGGAAGATTTCTAAACTATCATGGGGGGGAACCAGGGTGGATTTGATTTAAATCAAGTCAATTTAAAATCACACTGGTCAGGAAGCCTAGATTGAATCATTATTTGCATTCTTGTTGTTTGATATAACCTTAATACATATTACTCACAACTAAGAAATAGATGCAAGGCACACACACCATACGCTTTAAAGCAGTGATTTATTTTTATATTCTTCAGATTAATTTTTCAGCTACATCAGAAAACTGAAATATGATGTGGTTATTTTATTTACCAAAGTTAACTGATGTGAAGTCATTGGGTATTTTCAAACGTGACGCTACCACAGGTGGCCACGCTTATCCCGGCGTGGCCACCCATAGTGGTGTCACATTTGTTCCTGCCTGTCAGATGTTTATTGCAGGCAGGCAGAAGATATACCCTGGTCCATGGCAGGATTAACTCCAGGTTGTGTGCTGGGCTCCCTGTCAGCACACATCCCGGAGTTAGCCCTACCATGATCTGGCATAGGGCTGTCATGTATGATGGCCCACTCTACTTAACACCAGCTGGTGCTTTTCTGGACCACGTCCGCATGTCCCTTCCCCCCCCCCCAGCCGCCATCGTATTAGTTTGGCGGCGGAGCCAGATCCTGCCCAGGGTGAGGGCTCTCACCCTGGGCAAGATCTAAGCATGGCGACACCTAGTGCCATCACATGTGAAAATACCTATTGGGGGGTGAACCATCACTTCTGTGAACAGGTACCTGGGGGGTGGGGGTGGACTCTAGAGTAATCATGGTTATTTGGGAGATATTTTTGTCACACTGTATTAGGAGGGCAATAACAACCATCACCAAACCAACAAATATCTTTTAAAAATTATTTAATTAAAACAAGCTTATGTGTTTTGGATATTTTTATTCAAAAACAAATTACTTTAACAAAAAAAGCTTATGTATTTATTGGAAAGGCTCTACTCAGAAACCTGTCCCTTGAAGACTTCTAGAATATTCTGTTCAAAATATTTTTCTTTTGTTTCTACTGCCTCTCCCTCGCCTGTATCTCCAGACTCCTCCTTGCAGTGACGTAGTTACCGTGGCGCGGGAGGGGTGAGGGAGCCAGTGCCGGGAGTCCGGCAGATCTACACCGGCTCTTTTCCCCACTGCCTCCTCCCCGCTGCGTCTCCCTCGTCCCTCCCGCTGCCACCACCGCCAGGTGAGAATGCAGCCTATGTTTTTCTGCTGCCTCCCCTCCCTGGCTCCAGTCCCTATCCCTCACCTGCCTCTGCCTCCTAGTAGCTGCAGCATCAGCAGTAGCAGCAACAGCGGGACACAGATCGGGGAGATAAAGCTGTTTGTTTACAAACAGCTCCTCCCCATGTGCTGACCAGAAGGTTGCTTACCTTGTAAAGAAAGTTCTTCAAGATGGCTTCTATCATTCTCACAACTGGATTGTGCACTCTTACCCTATTCAAATAATAGACCACATGATGGTCTCGAGCTCCTCTAGTATAAAAAGCACTCTCCCCCTCAGAATGACAGTTCCTTCCAACCCTTTCTAGAAATATAAGGAAAAAATTCCATGCAAGGCTGGAAGGGTGGGTGTTGTGAGAATGTTAGGAGTCATCTCAAAGAATCTTGTTTACAAGGTAGCAACCGTCTGTTCTTCGAGTGGCTCCTCACATGCTATTTTTACATGGCTCCGCCAGGTGGGGGAGGTCCGTGGACGCACCAGTGCATGGACAGGACATGAATATGGCTGCACATGCATCCCCACTCACCCCCCACTCATCCACACTCACGGAGTAACTGCCGTTTCCCCCGGTTGCTCCGTACGTGGGGACGAGTGGGGGTGGGGGTGAGTGGGGATGTGTGTTAGGTGGCTGTGTATGCACCCACACACACCATGGGTGCATGCACCACATTGTTCACACGGGGCTCCCCCACCCATGAACACACAGAAGTCTGCGTGTTCATGGGTGGGAGAGGCCCATGTAAAAAGGGCCACATTCTCACAACTGTCTTACTTATACTATCTTAGGTTGGAATTAAGGATGTAAAACAATATATATTCTATCTTGGAAAATAAATCTGCAAATATGGTTCTGAGATTATTATGGCTGCTATTTCACTAACTTTTCTTAATGAAGTTATTGCTAACAGGAATACTGTCTTTAAACCTGCACCCCATTACCAGTTCATTTGCACCCCACATATAATCAATTCACGCTGCCTCAGGGGCACAAATTAAATGGTTATGGGTGGGGGCAGCATGAACTGATTATGGGGGCACAACTGAACTGGTTATATATATATATATATATGGTTAGTTTCTTTTCGTGGCATAATGCACTTAATAAGCTAGCTACATTTTGGGTGTCTGGTGTGTTTGATAGCAGCACCTCTGGACTGGCTGCACCGCATGCGTACACAAGCGGCACCGGCAGCAAGACGCAACAGGCCCTGGAGACCAGACTGGCTAAGCTCACTCCCCTCCTCCAGTAAGGCAGTGGACGCAGTCAGTCTCTCTGTGCCTGCCTCACTGCCCGCCCGGCTGCCCCTGCAGTGGAACCACTCCTGGGGAGTGGTGGTAGACGCTTGACTGGGGAGGTGGGAAGCATTGGGAGGCCATGCTTGTCTATGGCCACAGTTATAACTCCTAGCCGCTGGATTTTGTATATTTAGAAGTTGTCAGCAGGCCCCGCCCCATCCCTTAAGTCCTGCCCCATCCCTTAAGCTCCACCCACTTTGGGTTTTTGGAGCTCGCATGCGCTTTGCACGCACACACGAGGGGCCCATAACTGAGGCTTGAGCCCAGGCCCTTCTCAACCTTGCTACACTCTTGCCTCCTTGTCTACATCCACTTCACCCCATTCTTGACATTTTGCACTTTTAGAGAGAAGTAAGGATTTGAGTCTGTGTACGTAAACTTGCAGAAACATCCAAGAGATGCTTAATGGGATCTTCTCGACTGAGCACAGGATCCTCTCTTTAGTGGCTTTCTTTAGTCTTTCAATCTTCAGGGGAGCCTCTGGGAACCCCATAAGATTGGGCCTGTAATACAGTCCATGGCCTGTTATGACATTTATAAAGCTTTTCTAAAAAGGTTACATGACTATATTGTCTCAAATAGTATATAATCAGAAGTTATAATCCTTATTCCATTATATCTTGGAGCTTTAACATCTCTTAGATTTATCTTTATGTACATTTATTGTTTTTAAAAAGCATCTAACCATTTTAAAAAAAATAATCTAATTTAAATAAAGAAATCCATTTTTTATTTATTTTTTATTTTTTTAAAAGTTGATTTTTATCCACCCTGTGGGGGATAGACATTGCTCTCTCAGGAGACAGTTGGGTCTCCTTAATGAGATTCAATGTCCCCCCTTCCCAGTGTTTCCATCACCCCACCCCTGAGAAACTGACATCAAAGTAATAAATCCAGTATCAAATTTCACAGATTTGTGACCTGGTGTGAACTTCCCTGAAAAAAAACTGCAAGAAGGGAAAGGATGGGAGTTGGTGAAGGAGAAGCAAGAGGAAGCTGGAGCCAGAGCACAGTTGTCACTATTCCTGATTTGGAGCAGAGGGAGGGTTTGTGTGGCTGCCTGGCCCAGAAGGGGGACCTGCCGGAGGAGGGTTGAGCAGCCAATCACACCTGCACCCCTCCCCTGGAGCCCGAAACATCAAGCCAGCGGGTGGACCCGAGGACTCCATCCACAAGCTTTGCCGGCTGTTGGGACAGAGGGGCTGAGTGAGTACGGGGGAGAGAGGACTGTTGTAATTGAGACCCCGCCCCCACCCCGGCTCACCTGGAACCAGAATTAGCGGCCTCCATTTAACGGAGTCACCGGCGGCCGCAAGCCAGTGGCCGCGACCAAAGGGTGCAGCTCTTTGGGGCCCTTCGGGACCAGGCGGGGCCAGGGGCCTGGTTAATATATTTGGGGTGGTTCTAGCTTTTAGAGGTCACGCTCCGCTAGGCACGGTGGTAGTAAATCCTCCTGAGGTTAGGTATCTGAGCAGCCTTCCTTGCAAATCTTGTTAGTGCTCGTGGGGTTGTTTGTTAAGAAGTCTTGGAACTTGACCTGCCATGGGAAGGCGAAAAGGGAAGGAGGGGGTCCTCACCCGAGCCAAATCCAAAGCGCGCCAAGTTTCACTGTCAGATTACCTACGATCCCCTGATGTGGGTTACCAACTAAATGGAGCTAAATTAATGGGCACCCCTGAGGAATCCCTGGCATTGGACCATACCCAAGGAGTAACCCAGGGTCCTCCGGACAATGCCCTCCTTCTATCTCAGGGTTCACCCTTAGCAGATTGTTCTGCAAGTCCCAAGGGCTCTCATCTCCATTCTGAAGTCTCTCAGGGAGACGGTGGTCTCAACCACCTGGCAGTTCAGAGTCTTGCCATAGGAGATATGGTTTCTAAATTATATGCCCAGCTCGAGAGCATAAATATGCAGCTCGAGCTCCAGAGATGCCAGTTGGGAATTCTTTCTGATAGGGTCAATCTATTCAGTTTAAGTAAACCTTCCAAGTATCGAACCCCGCTGCTCCAGAGCTTCAATTGGCACTCAAGTCACAGGTAGTGACTTTCCTAACCAGACTCCAAGTTCTGGGTGTGTAAGGAGTAGGCTACCTAGAGATGACATCTGTCCCTCTTTTCAGCTGGACCCTAGAGGGCTGGTGCTTAAAGTAATTCCTCTTCCCTCAGGGTATCTGCCCAACTGGTCGTCTAAATTTAATACTAGACGTCATTTGTCAACTATAACTGGTATTACCCTCAGCGCAGAGGCAATACTGGATTACAACTTTTTACCATCTGACCCCCATATGTATCCTTTAGTGATACATTTTTCTCTTCCTTCACTAGTAAGAAATTTATGGCAACAAAGGCAATTGCTTGCAAGCCAAGGGGTTTATCCTACAAGGCTATATTTTAACCCTATCAGAGCACTGCTTTTGCCAACTGTCCCCCTAAGACCAGTTATCTCCCGTACTCCCTGTTCTCCGCCATTTGAGCCAGGGACTAAGTTTAACTCTACGCAGAGGGATGTAATGGGCCATACTTTGGTCCGCAGTCATTTGTCTATTACATCGACAGAACCTTCAAAGGGGATTGCTGTTTGGGCACCACAGCCCCAGGTTTTATTCCCCAATGCATTTCTTGAGGCAGAGGAGGCTTGTCATACGTTGGTGGAAGAAGATTTCCTTTCCCCACCTAGGGTTAGGGAGAAGGCTAACCTAGGGCAGAATATGTCTGAGGGCCTAAAAGGGATGGCATTAAGTCCCCAAAAAGAACACCGGCCTAGGGCTATATCCATGCCAGGGGACGGTGTTACTAACCAAGCTACAATTGTTGCTGACTATTCTTCGGGAAACGCCTTGAAGGCTCCCAAAATAGACCACCAGACCCATAGTCCTGGGTCCTTATTAAGTTTAGCAGATATGTCACAGACCCAAGAGCTGACACCTTCCCAGATTAATAAGGGCATTTTAGGGTTGCCTCATTCTGGGAGACAAAAGTCTCCGCCAACTCTTCCCTGACTAGCTTCAGACCTGTGAGTTGGAAAGTTGAGGCTATGTTCATGGAATTTGGCTGGATGGGAAAGGCATAGAAGGGACCCAGATTTCCTGAATTACCTGGAGAAATTTCATATCATTGGTGTCCAAGAAACATGGACTTTAGATCCATTTGACTTGGATGGCTTTAAGGTATTCAATTTACCCATCACCAGATATCATTCTAGAGGCCACCCATGTGGCGGCCTAGCCCTCCTTATCTCTGACATGCTGCTTTACCAGGAAATAGAGCTTATTAAAGAACCAGCTCTAGCCTTGGCTTTAGTTCTTTCCATCGGAAAGTCAACCTGGTTGATCATAACTATTTATATCCCTCCATGTAACGCAGGCTCTTATAGGGACACTAGCTGGCATAAACTAGAGTCTCTAGCGGATTCTCTCTTAAATAAATATCCTAGCGGGTTGCTGGTAATCATAGGAGATTTTAACGCTAGAATGGGGTCCAATGACTTGGAACTCGCGAGCTACTGCGATTCTTTACTGCAGGACCCCTTCAGGATGCTGTCATCTAGAGTTTCTAAGGACACTGGAATTAACTCTACTGGAATTAGACTGGCCAAATTTGTGATTAGAGGTAACCTATATGTCCTTAACGGATCAGGTTACGGTGACACTGAGGGAGAATTCACCTACCTGGGGTGTCAAGGATCCAGTGTAGTGGACTTTGCCCTAGTTTCCCTTTCTGTTATCCCTTACTTGCTGGATTTTCAAGTGGGGTCAGCTTTGCATAGCGACCATGTCCCCTTGGAAATCGTTGTGGGTATGGAAACTCTTAATTGCAATCTGGAACAAGGGACACCAGGTGACACAGCTGACCTAAATAAGCTGGATCGCCATTGTTCAATTAGGTGGGACAAGATCCCTGTGGGTTTTTGCAGTTCCATTGTCTTGGATCCTTGTATCCAGCACTTGCGGGAAGATCTTCTCGCTTCTAGGGAGGATATGACCATCATAGAGCTGTATAACCAGCTTACCGGACTGTGTGGCCATTCCCTAGCAGCTTTATAGCTAAGTAATCCCGGACAATCTAGTCAGCCCAGTAGGACGTGTAACAAGGCTTGGTACGACAAAGAATGCAAGACTCTTAAAAAGAAATTGGGAACAATATATGGGGAATACAGGAGGTTAAATAAGTCCAAACTTCCAGCCCTTTATTTTACAACTAAGCTGGAGTATAGGACATTATTAAAAGAGAAAAAAAGGGCATACGATCAGGACTGTTGGGATAGACTGTTGGGGGCAGCTGAGCAGAAGAACAACAAGGCATTTTGGAGATTGATTAATGCTAAACTAAGCCATGGGCGCGTGGCTACAGTGTCTCCCATCGCTCCAAACGCCTGGATAGATCATTTCCAGGGCTTATTTAACCCCAATTTAGGAGACATTGAGAGGGAGGTTTTATTACCTGAAGAAGATTTGGGCCCACCTTGGCCACCAATCACCATAGGAGAAGTGGAATCACTGGTAGATTCATTTAAGGATGGGAAGGCTACGGGATGTGACCTGATCCACGTAGAGTTTCTTAAGACTCATAGGGAATGGTGGTTCCCGATGTTGGCCGCTTTATTTACGGCGATTAACAACACAGGGACAATTCCACCAGACTGGAGTAGAGCCGTAGTAATACCAATCTTTAAAAAGGGAGCCAATAACGATCCGGCAAACTATAGGCCCATTAGTCTGCTCTGTATTGTCGCTAAAATCTATGCCAAGTCCCTGCTGCGTAGACTCACAGAATGGCTGGTGGGAGAGAAGGTTATCGCACCAGAGCAAGCTGGATTCCAGCAAGGTCACTCTACCATCGAGTTGTGTTTAATTCTCTATCACATAATCTGTAAGTACAAGGCCCAGAATGGATCATTGTTTGCGGCCTTTCTGGACTTAAGGGCCGCGTTTGATTCCATTGACAGGGCTCTTTTGTGGGAGAAGCTGGCAGGCTCCACCACAGACAGACGTTTGCTCCAACTAATCTATGTTCTTCATTCCCACTCTTCTTGTGTGGTTAAAATCAATCACCAGGGGTACCTGACACCTCCTATACCTTCTACCAAAGGTGTTCGGCAGGGCTGTGTCTTGGCACCAGCCCTGTTTAACTACTACATAAATGATGTAGCTTCTCTTATGGCGGAGTCGAGGTACTTTCCTCCGAAAATAGTGAACAAACCGGTAGGTTGACTCCTATATGCCGATGATGTGGTTCTTCTGTCCCAGATGCAAGTAGGCCTGAAACGTCAACTAGCGGCCTTTGCGTCTTTTTGTGAAAATATTAATCTCTCCATCAGCACCACAAAATCAAAGGTGGTGGTATTTTCAGCCATGAGGTGGATATACAACTGGGACATAAAGGGGAAAACACTTCAACAGGTCCAAAGTTACCGCTACCTAGGTTTATTGTTCCACCAATCATCCTGGTGGAAGCCCCATGTCCAACGTGCCATAATGACCGCAAAGTGCCCCTCTAGAGCATTGCTGGGATTTTTTGCCCGGGCAGGTAGGGCGGCCATTCCCCCAGCCATACAGACGCACAATGCAGAAGTCCAGGCACAGGTCTTATATGGGGCAGAACTTTGGGCACCATTCCATGGCAAAGATCTAAACTCCGTACAGGCAGGGTTCCTCCGGGCCCTTATACATGCCCCTAGAAGCACGCCATATGCGGCTATAAGAGCTGAATGCGGCCAGCTTAGCTGGCAGCTAGTCGCTATGGGTCGTGCCTTTAGGCTATGGACCAGACTGTTAGATCCGCACTCTCCTGAGTTGCTTCATGCCACAGGGTCAGATACCTATCAGAATCCCTGGCAGGACAATATACAGAAAGTTCTGAATAGTGTAGGGTTATCACCAGACTACCTTGTCCACAAACCCTTGAACACCATTGTAAACGAGATCAGTCATAGGACCCGTGATATTTATCAACAGACAGAAACGGGACTAATTGGAGACTCCCCCCATATGACTTTATAGCTCCAATTTATACCAGATTTTGGACAGATGGCCAATTATTTGCAGGCCCAGATTTCACCCAGGGGCAAACACCTTATTTTGGCTGCTCGTTGTAATGCCCTCCCTTCCCAGGTTCTGGAGGGGCGGCTGGCGGGCATTCCTTTTTTCTTAAGATTGTGCCCCTTTGACAGGCAGGCAGTGGAGACAGTTGGTCACATGCTTCTCCACTGCCACCTTTATGATGAATTGAGACAGCAACACTTAAAGGTATACTTAGACAGACTACCGGGCCGGTCGGATAGTGAGATTTTATCTCTTTTGCTAAATAGTTCTGGAAAATGTATAATAAAATCAATGGCTACTTTCTTGTCTCTTATGATTGCAGCCAGGGAAAACTTTTTGAATTTTAAAGTAATCTAACCTAAGTTAGTTACGGATTTTATGTTAAGCTTTGATAAACAGATGAGTTTTGACATATGCTGATATGTAAAGTTCTTGAGGAGATGGCTTGCTGTAGCAGTTATTGGCCAAAATCTCCGTACTGTAAATGTTATTAGACAAACGCTATGGCTTGGCTACACGTGATAATAAATGAACTTGAACTATTCCTGATTTGGTGGCTGGTTGCTACATACCACTATGCCAACTCTACCATTTCCTACTTCCTCCAAGAATCAAATTCCTCCTCATCACTTTTAGATACGAAGCCTTGCAAGAGCCTCAAAAGTTTAAAATCTCTCTCACACTTCTTTATACAAGTATGTATCCCTTTATATTTGGGATACTGGAAAAGGAAGCAACTCCGTTTCGATCTCTCTCATCTGTCATACAGTTTGTGCACTCTCTCCAATCTGGACTTGAGGTGTGCTTTGTGCCTGTTAATTTTCACCTCTAGATTGTGGGCACTATGGATTCTACTTGGTAAAAATCTGGAAAACCATCCCAATTTTGGTTGGCAATTTAACCCAGGCCTCCCAGATGAGGCGCAGAACTTCTTTACTAATGCTTGTGCATACAGAAAGGTGTTGTAGAAAGCAGGCCTGAAAAATTAGTGAGACATAGGTGACTGTCGACAGTGTAGGTGTGTGTGTGGAGGGGGAACAATTTAATCTGTTTTTTTAAAAAAATAATTGCTAATGAATTAGCAGTTAATTTTTAAAAAATAATTTAAAAGTTAAAAATAAAATAAAAAGTTGCTAATTAATTAAGCACAATCAAGGATGACAGCAACAAGTTGTTTCAGACTTTTACCACAAGAGACACTGCCAGGTAGGCCAGCTGTGGCTGGTCCAAATATTCAAAATATCTCAGAATCTTTTTTTTTTTTTTTAATTAAGGTAGATTTTAGAAAACTTTTGAAAGAAAATGTAAACTATTTGCAGAGGAAACAAAACTGAGAGCTGAGCATATTATGGCTGTGAATGCCAGCTGGCTCTCACTAAATGTTCTCAAGCTGCCTCGGTCTTCAGTGGCTGGGACCAACTCAAAAGCCCCTGGGGATGCCCAAGAGAAAAAAGTAATTTTCCAGTTACAGCAGCTATATTTAACCCAGAAAGAAAGAAACGTACACATTATGATTAGAGACTGCTTGAAATATTCTATCCTTCCCTCCTCCACCGATACACACAAATTCCACATTTTATTTCACTGTGTACTCCTTTTTAAAAAAAATGTATGTTCTATTAAAATAGAACTATCTACTCCACTTTGTTCTAGTTCTAAAATATCCTGTACTACCTCAAAGCTGAGAGAGAGAGAGAGCGAACAGTTGAATACATGCAGTCAGCTCTACAGTTAAAAAAAATAATCCAGAATGTAGAATAGCTGTACCTGAGGCTGAGTAGAGATTTTATCAAAGGTGAAGCATTCATTTTGAAAGCATGTTTTCTGTAATCATTATAACAGAAAACAATTTAGAAGATAGACCAAAAAGGTAATCTATCAACACCATTAAATGATAACCTTTTTAAAATGCTCTGCAACATAGGCTAACTTCTTTCTATTTTTCAGTTTTGGGCACTGTCTCTTTCCCAGACACGTTCTTAATACTTCATTCTGATCTTTAAATGCCTCGTTATAAGGGTGGATGTAGTTAGAGCTAGCTTTATTTAATTTATTTATTTAATCATTTAATACCCTGTCCCTCCTGCTCCAAGCAGCCCAGGGTGGCTTACAATAATATCAAAACACATAAAAACAATAAAACCATAAAATACAATAAAAGAGAAGGCACAAAACAAACCTCCCCCTCATCTCCCTCGCCAAAAGCCAGGCAGAACAGCCAGGTTTTACAAATACGACGGAAGGAGGGGAGATCTGGGGTCACTCAGGCTTCCACCAAGAGCGAGTTCCAGAGCCTAGGTGTGGCCACGGAGAACGCCCTCTCCATAGTGGCTCCCAGGGCCACGCCGGGGGCCTCGAGAAGAGAGCCCCCAGTGGACTGCAGAGGCCGTTCCAGAGCGTGGAGAGTGAAGCGGTCCCGCAGGTAAGTCAGGCCACAGCCATATAGGGCTTTATAGGTTAAAACTAATACCGTGAATCAGGCCCAGAAAACTAGGCAGTCAGTGCAGAGCCTGGAGCACTGGTGTAATGTGCTCATGGTGACCTGTCCCCGTAAGGAGACGGGCCACAGCATTCTGCACTAGGTGCAGTCTCCGGACTGTCACCATAGGTAGCCCCACATAGAGTGCATTGCAGTAGTCAAATTTTGATGTAATGAAAGCATGGATGATGGTGGCCAGGTCACTATCTGAAATATACAGCCAAAGCCATCGCACTAGATGTAATTGGCAAAACGCAGTCCTCGCCACAGCCCCCACCTGTAAATCCAGGTGGAGCTGCAGATCGAGAAGCACGCCCAGACTACAGACCTGGGATACCAGCAGAGGGTGGACCCCATCAATGATGGGAACCACCACATCCACTGCCCTTCCCACTACCATCACCTCCGTCTTGTCGGGATTCAGCGTCAGTTGGCTCGCCCTCATCCAATCCCCAACAACCACCAGACATTGGGTAAGCACCGGGTCTGGACCAGATGAAAATGAGAGGTAGAGTTGGGTGCCATCAGCATATTGATAACACTGCATCCCATACCATCTCACGACCTTGCCAAGTGGCTGCATATACACATTGAACAAGAGAGGGGACAGAATAGACCCTTGCGAGAAACCACAGGTGAGGTCCCGTGGAGATGAAGAACAATCCCCAAGCACCGCACGCTGAGTTCTCCAAGTAAGGAAGGAGTGGAACGAGTCAAGGATGATCCCACCCACTCCAGCTCGATCCCGCAAGCAAATCACCAACATTTCATGGCCAACAGTATCAAAAGCAGCTAACAGATCTAACAGAATTAGCAAGGTTGAATGACCCTGATCTAATTCACGGTAAAGATCATCAACCAAGGCTACAAGCGCAATTTCCATGCCATAGCCCACATGAAAACAGGACTAAAAAGTATCCAGATAACCAGTGCAGTCTAGATGCCCCTGCAGCTGCTGGGTCACCAGCCGCTCAATAACCTTCCCTAAAAACGGAAGGTTAGAGACCGGCTGATAACTGGCGAGGGGATCAACGTCGTGATGGGTTTTTTGAGCAGAGGCCACACCACCGCCTCTTTGAGGCACCACTCTGCCCTCCCGAAGGCAAGCATTGATCACCCCTGCCAGCAGCGGCTCCACTGTCTCCCGGCTGGCCTTCACTAGCCAGGACGGGCAGAGATCAAGTTCACAAAAGGTGGCCCTAACATCCCCCATCCCGGTGGATGACACCAACTGAAATTGATCCCACAAAACCGGACAAGGCAGGGCTTCCACAACCTCTGGTTCACCCACTGAAATAAGTGAGGCGTCGAAGTTGTGATGAATCCAAATGATTTTCTCTGCAAAATAATCACCAAACATGTCACAGCTGGCATTGGATACCTCCTATTCCAGGTGGAGGGAGGGAGGACCGACCAACCCCACCACCACCCGGAAAAGCTCTGCTGGACGAGATTTTGCAGAGGTTATACAGGCAGCAAAAAAACTCCTTTTTGCTGCCCTTATAGCTACAGCATAGGCACATAAACTGGCTCTATGCTGCAATCTGTCAGTTTCAGCACGCAAACTGCACCACCGTTGCTCCAACTGCCACCCTTCCCGCTTCAGCAACCTCAGGCCCTCCGGGAGGAGCTGTCGCCGAGGAAATGGATGCTGTGGAGCTGTCTGGTCGATGGCCTCCAATATCCAGCTATTCCATAAAACCACGAGGTCATCGAGCAGGCGGTCATCAAGATCAGAGGATAACTCCCCAAAAGCTTTCCGGAACCACTCAGGTTCCGTTAGTCTCCGGGGGCGCACCATCTGAATCGGTTCTACACTCCCCTGGGGGCAGACATGCGCCAGGAGACATGCCCACAGGAGGTAATGATCCATTCATGACAAGGGTTCTACCGACACCTCCCCCATCAACAAATCCCCCACCTCAAAGCCGGTGCAATAAATCAGGTCCAGGGTATGCCCTCCATCATCTGTTGACAATTTGGGACAGGCCCATGGTTGCCATGGAGGCCATGAACTCATGCTCTGCACCACCGAGACTGGCGTCAGCATGTATGCTGAAGCCTCCCAAAACTAGTGTCTGGGGAGCACAACACCACATCCGACACCAGCTCCTTCAGCGCAAGTAGGGATGCTGCTGTACAGGTAGGTGCACGGTGTACTAGCAACACCCCCAATCTGTCCCCCGCCAAATCAAACACAAGATGGAGGCCCTCTACCCTCGATATAGCCTGCTATTGACAGACAACAAATCCTTAAAAAGATCCACACACACCCCGCCAATCCCTCTGACTGAGGCTGATGCTCCTGAGGGGGATCTCACACCTCCCCCTCAGGAGTACCCGGCCGACACGAGGTCAGCCAAAATAGGCCCTGACTCATCGTCCGGCCAGGTCTCCGTAACGCACGCGAGGACGGCATCACAGTCCAGAATGAACTGTAATGGATTTATTAACCACTGCCCTTGTGTTCAGCAGCATCAGATTCCAGCCAGGAGTCCTCTGATCATTAACCGCTTCATCACCTGCTTGGGGGAGAAGTGAGAGGGACAGGCATCAAACACCTGACCCGTCTCACAGATTTCACCCCCCCGTAAGAACTATACCTCCCCTGCCTCATCACGACCCCAATGGCTACGCCCCACCCCCTCCAGCCAGACATCCGCCCTTCCCAGCTCCTCTGCCCACATGGCGAGGGAGATCCCTTGCCCACCAGTTCCCCCATCCCACCCACTCACATCGGGCAGGATCTCACACCTCCCCCTCAGGACCCTTCTCCCTCCCCCCCCCCCGGTGGAAAAGATTCTCTTCCCCAACCCACTGCCTCTCCAGCCCCCCTCATATAGAGGCCAGAGAAAATCCCCAACCTCCCACATCATCATATTCCCTACCCAAAACACATAACCCCACTCACAAGCTTTCCCTAAACAAGTACCAAGCCCACCATCACACACCCCACAGTCCTACTGGCACATGCCCGTAGGCACGTGGCCTGCAGGGCGTGCCTAAGGCGCTGCAGAGTTGCATGTCGCTGATATCCCCCTCCAACTACCAGCAGTCCATGCGCGAGGGCTACCCCGTCCCCTCTCCTCCCACAAGGAAGGGGGGGGGGGAGGTATCACCTGGGGCCGAGAGATGTCTATCCCAGTGGGCGAGCCCTCCAAGGGGCTCCCAAGCCCTGGACCATGACCCACGTGGAGCTGGCAGCAGCAGGCTTATCATGAAATACTGTGATATAGTCCTCAACTAAGTTTTGGCTGCATTTTTTCCTCACATGTATTCTGCTTGATTGTTGAATTTAAAGAACTTGGTTTATAAAGAACGAAGGGCCCCACTCAAGATAACCGGTAAGGCTTATTCAAAGCTTTTTCCCTCAGCTGCTTTTTTTTACAAAGAGGAACTTTAGGTTGTGTGCACATTTTCCTGTGTGGCGAAATACCCCTGCAGGAAATGTAATTAATGTGAAGAAATGGCTGCTCAGCTCTCTTGCAGTTGAGCAGCCAGTCACTGTTTGCTCAAGTGTGGGGTCATTCTGTGGTCAAAAACTCGTTGAGTAACATTTAACCTATAGGGAAAAGGCTACAGAACAGTATTTGCAGGTCTGGCAATAATCGTGCTGCTGTCTTGGAAGCAGCAGCCAAAACAAGTACTTCTAGCTCTGGTTACTAGGCAACCAAAAGCAGCACGTGGGCTCACTCTGCTCTGTTCTACCCAGAGAGTATGTTACGCATGCATGTTGTGTAATAGAAAACATGTTTTAAGGGATACTTTTAAATTTATTTTCTTGTCTAGAGTATAATGCAACTGAAAAAGGCCATGGAAAATTAGAGCCTGAAATAACAGGCTTCAATAATGCCAGAACTACGTAACTAAGCAGATTCCATAAAGTTGTAAAGAAAGCTGTAAACACTGTTGTGATTCTGGACCTTTTCCTAACAATGGGTTAAAATGTATATTTTATTATGTGGTATTAAAAATGAATATTCTGTAAATAGGTATATGTTTTGTACAGTACTTCAGAAATGTGCTTTCAATTTTAACTTTTAGTATTTATTAAACTGCTTAATCTTAATTATGCATCTCCCTTTACCTCATTATTCCAAATTTTATAGATGGGGAACTGAAGCAGAGAGAAAACGACTTGCCAAAGCCCACCCAGAGAGCTCATGGTAACTAATATGGGATTTGAATTCTGGTCTCCCAGGTTTAAATCCTATACTGGCTGTTAATGCACATTCACACGAGATGTTTAGCATGACAAAAAGCACTTCCCCCACACTGATGAACATGTGCATGGTTTGTGTCGCAGGATGCAGCAGGATGTAAGGTGGATGAAGTGTAAAAAGTGAAGCTGGAAAAAAAACGGTTTGACAATTATCCATCTCCTGCATTTCTGGTTTCATGTAAAGGGATATATCCACATAGCAATCAGCATTACTTGTTGTGCACAGGAATAAATAGGATTCCCCCCCTCGGGGAATAAATCACCACTGCCTACCTGGTGGGACACATCCTCCATCATGGCAGTCCCAGCATTAAGTTTTGAAGGGGAGGGAACTTTGGAAGCCAGGGAGGGAACATGGAAACAATTAAAATGCAGGAATACAAACTCCAGCATCAAAGGGTACACCTGGGAGAAGACTCTCATATGACCTTGTGTGAATGCATCCTTAGAATCTTCCTCTGCTCCACAGTCACTCAGCTTTCCCTGGGGGTTTCAAAGGGCTCTGGTTCTAGGTGGTCCTCTTCTCCCTGTAGACCAGACCATGCCATTTATGGATGGGATCGTAATCCTTATGGATATTTGATATACTTAGCACCTTTATCACTGTCTGGGGTCCTGAAATTTTATTTAAGTTTCAAAATGGAGTCCCTTAAATAAATAAATCTCTGAACTTCAGGTGTAAACACTGCACTTGGATGGTTTCCTTCAAAAATATAACTTTAGTAATCACCTCTGTGTGGACAACTTGCAAATCTATCTTCCAGCAACTCTCCTTTCATCCAAAATTAGTCATTTGACATCTTCTCCTAGATATTGAGCCACTGTTTTTGAATAATTTCAGATGTTACGCAATCACAGTCAACCACACTGAATCACAGTGGATTCGGTGTGGTGGCTCTGATCGTGCGAACGTCTGTTTGAGCCCCGCCAGATTTTCACCACGGTGAATTCCTGGCAGGGTTCAAAGTTAACCACAATTCTGGAGGTGAGACCGGCCTCACCTCCAAAATCGTGGTTAGCTGGACCACGATCAGGAACGGAGCGAAGGTAACGTCTGTTACCTTGCCCCGGTACTGACCGTGGCCCAGACCGCAGTACGGGATCGGACACAGCGACCTCATTGGTCGCTGCACCCACCCGTCTCCCCGAGGGCAGGTGGGCAATGGAACATGGGGCTGAGAAGTTGCACGTCGCGTTGTGCAGCCCCGCCCCCTTCCCGCGCAGCCCCACCCTCTCCCCAATCCCTCTCAGAGATCAGGCCGTCACGTCTAAAGGACGGCCGGTCTGATCACGGACCAGGATCCGAAACGGTTCTCGGTCCAGGGTTCAGCGTGGCGGGCCGAAAGGCCCGTCACGTCTGAAATTACCCTTAAACTCAATACAGCTAAAAATTGGTGCTTAAAAGTCGGTCGGATGGATGGAAATTATAGCAAGAGGGTAGGCCTATTCCAACCATTTCAGTTTCTGAAATAATTAAAATTATGAACTTTCTGGAACTAAATCAGTGTTCAGTTCAGAACAGAAAGAATGAGGACAGGTCAAGATGACTAAAGCTCTACTCCTTTGTAGCTTCACTCACTTATTGTTCACAATGGACTGGGGAAGGTCCAACCACAATAATGAGCACGATGAGCAGTGACCATGCCCATCAGCTGAGCGGGATCGAAGATCACCTTTAAGTTCAACCCACTTTAGTTTCAAGTATAATTTTAGTAGAAGAAAAGAAAAGCACAAGTCCTGGTTTCCTGGTCTTTGCAGGTAACAATGCTACCCACAGCTAAGCAGAAGTAGCCCTACACAATAATGTTTCTTACGCATCCAGTGCCACTAGCTGGAGTCTGTGCAGGCGTTGGTTCAGGTGAAGCTGGAGAGATGGGCTGCTGGGGTACAATGAGTGTGTGATCCATGTGTGCGATGTCAGGAAGGGAATGACACCACGCGGTTCACTGCTGATGCTAGTGACCACAAGCTGCCATTCAAAGTTCCATCTGTTCAAACTAGTCCTTATATACTTTTTAGGTGCTGCTGTTAAAAATGTGGAGCTGAAGGGGCTGAGGCGCTTGCTTCACAAAAAGATCTGCAGGTGGGTCTGTGAGAAAGAGGTGATGTTACTCTTCGAGTCCTTTTCCATTGTTTATGGATTGTTGAGGCTTAACAGTAGTTCTTTTCATGCCCAATTGTTGTAGAGAAAAGGGTGAGTCTCCCAGCTCCCAGACTTCTGAGAACATTAGCATCTTCCTGGCACATTGTTCTCTCCTGACTTTGAGATGGCCCTCATCAGGAACGAATGGCTCTGGGCACCTCCTGAGTGGAGGAGTCAACAGTCTTGCTAATGGCTTCTGTCCTTATTGGGGCTAGAGTACTCAATTGTCCATGGATGGCAGGATGTTAACTGTTGGATTGGGAAATACCTGAGTTAGGACTGTCTTTGTCTCCTCACAATCTCTGACAATACTGATACAAGACAATCTCTGGCCTCTTTTCTCCCTCTTCCACTCCTCCAGTCTGCTGTTCTCAGAGCAGCTCTCAATACAGAGTCTTTGGGTCTAGCTTCCTTCTATCTTCCTTTCTTCATGGCAGGACAACGTAAAATACTAATAAAAATATATTTTATTGCCATACCTTCAGGTTGGGGCAGGGAGAAGAGGGGGGAAGCTGACTATTATGGGCATTTTCAGACAAGACACTCCCCGCCCACTATACATGTTGCAGGCCACCCATACGGCAACACTGCAGCCGGCAACATGTATAGTGGGTGGGTGATTTTGGTGGGTAAAATGCCCTATGTTCCAGACTATCACACTCATCATCCTTTTTAGAAACGCATCACAACGTAACTCTCTAGGGACATTTCTGTGTTCCTTCCACGACCTTATGCAATCACCTGAAATCCTTAGGGACCTTTGGGACATCAAATCATCACTGGATCAAAAATGTGAAAATCCTTCTTATCTTCCCCTTCTTGTGTCTCTTTTCTGTCCACTCCATTTCTCTCTCTCTCTTTTACAGCTTCTTTGGCCCGATCTTGAGAGCAGCGCCAGTACCTACCAGCATGACAAGCAGAGACTGTCAGCCAGCCTTTCCAGAATAATGGGGACTGGTGATTAAGCCAGAACCCACAGCATAAAGTCCCAGATCAGAGAAGAAAGTCAAAGCCACAGGTGCACATATGCGGTAAAACTAACACCCTGGCTAACATGAACCCAGATTCAACAACCAAATTAACATTTTTTTGTCTCTCAAAAAATTAACCTTTTTTGTCTCACAAGGACCTTACTTAGCCAAGAAATATTGATTAATCCACGCTCACGTAAGACACTTGTCTTGAGTAACTGTTCCTTTTAGTTTGAAATATTTCCTAAGTTTTTGTTTCTCTGTTCAGTTCTCTTTCCTGTTCAATAAAATTCTTATAATTTGCATGCATTGTGTGTTTTTCCCATGGTTATTAAGCTAATTCAGGCTTTGTGCTTCAAAAATGCAAACCATGGTAAAATTGCCTTAGGTTGTCCAATTACAGGGATATAACTTAGGATCTAAAAATTCTAATTTCAAAACACAGAATAGATCAAACTAGAAAGTGGAGCACACATGACTGACCCCTTTGGATGTTGGGCTATGGGACAAAGGATGGAAGGAATCAACGACACATGTAACTTTCTGGTTCCACTTACTTTAAGCAAGTACCATTTGGTTCTGTGTTTATAGACTGCCTAGTACAACAGGGTTCTGGGTTCATGACTGTCATTAGGCACTACAGCAAAAAAAATACATACATACATACACACACACTATTGAATGATGAAAAATACTGAAAAACTGAAAATACACTTTAATCTTTGTAAGCAGCTTTAACTTTCTATATTATTAGTGGCTTTATATCTCCATAGTATTGGGGATATTAGTGGGCATTTATTTATTTTTAAATAAAAACTTGGTTTTTTGAAAAACAGCAGCTTTCAAGCTATTTATATTTCTCTAGTACCCAAGTTATAAATTATAATAGGGTATTGTACCCAACTTCTCTAGATTACAAATTCCTCACCTAAACATTTTAGATTCATGGCATTTTATCACACCAATGTTAATCTAAGATGACAACTGCTTGTTATATAAAGTCTTCCCCCCTCTTCTGACACATCCTGGGGAGGGTGGGGGGGAGGCTTAGCATCTCTGGCATCAAGTACATGGTCACTGACAATCATAATTTGTGAATGTACCATTGATTTGTTTAAATAAGAGCATGAGAAATGTAATTTAGAAGTATTTTCACACACACAAAAAAAGACAAAAAGAAGCTTCAGACACAGCTGCCCCAACATTTGACAGACTTGTTATTTAAAACAATTAGTAAGCCAAACTGAGTGTGGCATCATAGCTTCCTATTGATGTAACTTCTGGGAACGTGTACAGCTTATGTAAATACGTTTGCTGACATAAGTCCTAGAGGAAAACTATGAAAATGGTGCCGACTAAACAACATCCACCTGATGATTTTGCTTCATGAGAGCTCAGTGCAGATCTGAGAGCAGGCTTTGGAAAGTACTGCCCAAGCAGAAACGGCTCTTGTGCTGTGCATACCACAAGTTCACATTCACTATACTTTCTTGCAGCAGGTCACGTTGTTACACAAACTGTAGGTGTGGTATGACTATACATAGTGCTGGGGTCTGCTTCTGTGTCAACAGTGGAGAATGGGAGGTGGACAGGGGGGGGAAAAAATCACACACACAAAGTCATAAGCAATGAGTTAAGATTGAAACTTGGACATTACTGACAGGAAATGAACATGACCACCGCTTGAAATAGATTGAAGTAGTTCCCTGTCCTCCCACTCCTTCATCCTAGCTCTTTCCTGCAGTCAATTCCCTTTCACAACCCACAGAATTTTCCAAATTTGAACAGCAATTATAAAGTCTTAACTCAGGCTATAAGAACCTTGCAGAAAAGTGAAGGAAGAGGCAGTGAAGGAGGGAAAGGCAGGAGATTCCTTCCAACTTAACTGGTGGATCTCCCCTATTGTTGTTTGAAACTGGGATGGAAAGCAATTTTACTTTCACTTACATTAGCTGTAGGTTTGTTTGTGTATGTAAATGATATGCTAATGAAAATACAAACAGATAAACAACATACATTCCAAATTTTGGATTCAGAACTGAGGTTTTATTTTGCATATCACATTTAAAATGAATATTTGCTCATTATGGATTTACAGCATAGTACTGAATGTAGAGCAAACATTTCTATGAGCATGCACACATGTACCAGTTAATGTAAGATGGAGAAGTTTTCATATCATTGCTAGATCTGTTTCTCTCAAATCTTTTCTTTAGACAGATGATTCCCTACGCAGAAAAAATAACCTTGCAAGTTGCAGTAAATTCCTGACTAGCCGGTCTGATCATCTCAGATTAATTTGAGTCTTATTCAGTCACCCAAAATGTAAAAGGTAAAACATAATACCTTCATAATACCTCCATATCCTCTATGGAGCAATCAAGCTAAAACTCAAAGGTGTGTATTTGCAGGCAATCAAAAGTCATAGGCCGATATCTACAACACTGAATGGTCAAAACGTGAGCACAAATAGTGAGTGAAGAATCTCAAAAGCAACTTCTTGTTAGTCTGTGAAGGAGAAGTGGGCTGAGTTCCAAGCTCGCGCTCACTCACTCTCACACTCTAAATAAATATATATTTATTATACACACACACACGCACCTAAAAAATGGAAATCCATGCAAACCAAGAAATTTTACATGCTAAAAGACTCAAATTTCAGCATAGCAAGCATATGTCTAGGGATGTAGAAATCCACCGCCTGCTTGCCTCTAGCTAGTATATATTTGGAGTTGGTGAGTCATTTTTCACAGCCCTGAGTACACTTTGGCACTGCAATTATCAATCTTGCAAGTAGGTAACGTAAAATAAATCCCTTGAAATATACACAGTATAAAAAAATAAAATCTAGAATTCACTGAAGACTGCTCCCCAACCCTATATCCCTGCCTGCAAAATGTCTAACCAAATAGACAGGCCTCCAAAATATGCTCAGGCTTGAGTTTTGACAAACTATATGGGGAAGAGAGTTCCAAAGCTGTGGAGGCCCCCACTGAGAACACTTCTCTATGTGCCCCTGCCATTCAGACATGGTGCACTGACAGGAACTGAAAGTGTGCCCTGGCAGTATCAGTCACAAGTTATCTGCTCAAGAGTTACACCAGAACACAATAGGCAAAAGGCTCTAGTTGTCCATTTGCAAATACTAATAATGCAGTGAGTCTGCATGTTACCCTTCTGGCGGTAGCAATAGCTGAGTAGACTTTGAAACTCAAAAAGGGCTCCGCTGTACAGACTTGATTTTTGCTTATTTAGATGAGGGAGGCTCAACTTAAAATTGTTGGATGGGCCACAAACTCATCAACCCCAACATTTCCCACCCCTGACCCAAGTTTAATTTATTTCCATTTAAATTTAGTCAAATTCAGTTAAACACTACTGATTGTCACCACACACACCCAAGTTACAAACACCATCAATCAAATGCTGTCACACTCCCATAGATGCCAAGTTAAAATCAAATTTTATGAAATGGCCACAAATTCTCAGATTAACACCAATGCCAAATGCTCCAAAATTCTTATGTTAAATGCAATCGAATACCCTTATATACCCCTATTCAACAGGGGCCACTGATATCACAACTACCCACACAAGCCCACACCCACAGTCACTACACCGCCCACAGCTGCACATATAAGCAGGAGCGCTGAAACTTCACTTCAACTTAAGGGCAGTCTCTTGGGGGCCTGCAGCTGCTGCCAGAGTCACCCCCAACTGCGAAGTTCTACAGTCCCAGAGCTACCATGACAGTCGGCCTCTGGGAGCCACCACAGTCTCTTTCCACAGCAAAGCTGTCACACTGGGAGGGAGGGTTCACATGCTCTTCTCTTCCGGGATTTGAATTTACCACCCAAATGCTGGCAGGGAGCAATAGCTTCTGGGGTAGAAAGAGGCTCTGCAGACAGCAGCCTCACGGACGGTACATTGAGCAGCTCCAGGCATAGACCACTAAGAATTTCAACCCCTTAGATGCTCTTTCCATGGCAACATCTAGTCTAAACATTTCTATACTACTAGGTTTTTATGAAAATTCATCAAAAACATTTAAAGATTCCACACTAAAGCATATGCTGCTAGCAGCATCTAAATCAGAAGATTAATATATTACAGAATGATTGAAGTTGTTTGGTCTCTGAAAGCCTGGGTTATTAAATCCTCTGTTCAAAAACAGGTTCATGGTACTGTAAGTCAAAGATCACGGGGGGGGAGGGGTCATTCCATATGAATCCATATAACATATAATCTTAACTTCCTTGACTCTCCATGGTCCCTTTGCATCTAGAAAGATGAAAGTTCTGCATTTTCCCCCCAAGTGAAAATGTGAATTAAGCAACAGAGGGGGCATGTTGTTGTGTGATGAAACCAAAGGGTATCTACTCACCTGGAGCATCTCCAAAGGTATGAATTCTTCAGAGTGTATGGTAAGCTTTCATTTACTCCTATCTCTTACTAGCATTTACACATTACATTAGTAAGGGAGTGGTGGTAACCACATAGACCTCTTTGTGGAGAGGGAATGCATGTCTAATACCGCTAAGGATATCGCTACCCCTTATAAATGTAACATGTGAACACTAGTAAGGAATAACCATTCTAAAGATGGGAGTGAGTGGTAACTTAACATACACACATACACGGAAGAATTAACATGTTTGGAGAGAACACAGGTTCTTTTACTCCTCAATGTATCTATCACATGAACAAACACCAATTTAAAACTAACTGCATACTCCTAGAAGAGAATACCTTGTCATCCAGATTTCCACAACGCTAACTTCACTGTCAATAATCAACACAAAACATACTTGTCAAATCTTTCAAAGGAAAAAAAGTTTATTTAGATTTAAAGTTCACCATTCACTGAATGCTCAGGTCTGATAGCACATATATAAAAACATGCATAAGATAAAACCAAAATTAAAAACCCAAAACTGTATAAAAATATACAAATTCTCAATTTAAAACCAGTATCCCAAAGCCTAAACGAATATCACCACTCAGTGGAGCAAAACAGTAAACGCCTGAGCAATGCATTAAGATTTCAGAGAAGGAAGCATTTATATTTTAATATTAACATTTGCATATTGCAAACAATGTTATTTCTTTACAATCATAACAATGTCCCCCTTTTGAGGCAGGAGACTGGAAGTGGAAGCTGTGACTTATGAATGATATTTACAAAATAAATGCCAGTAGCAGCTGCGCATCTCCATTTCAGAATTTATGCAATCATTACAGAAGTGGCATTATTGAGCACTGTATTCTAGTACAGACTCACATGAACCATATAACTCTTATCCAATTATTTCCAGAATTTAAAATTCCATCATCATCTAGAAAAGTTTCTAATTGTAATGCAAGATTAAGAAAATGAAATATCTCCTAAAACAGACAGCTCTAGAATAAGCAGCCCCAAATAAAAGCAAAGTCCTAGTTCCAGTATGAATAAGAAATTCCAAAATCTGAAACCACGTTGGGTGTAGTCACATGAGCTATGGAGGGTCTGATCCCCGTGTGCCCCGATGGCACACAAGTGCAGTCGCCAGACTACGGGAGCAGCGCGAGGAGCTGAGCAGACAGTCAGCCCTCCAGTGGGCCAGATGGGTGGGCCGCTGTAAGATCCCCTGCCATGGCTGGAGGGCGAGGAATCAGCCACACAAGCGGACACCCAGCCCCGCCTTCCTCCTCTGGCCTGACTAATATCCCGCCCCCGGCCATGACATGACCATGCGTGATGGGTGACAGCACCCACCACTCAAAGCCCTGGAGCATATCTTGCTGCATGGCAAGGCAGACGGGGTCTAGACTTGGGCAGCTTCACCCCATTTTAGAAAAGGCTGCTACTGCATCTGAGAACTTTTCTGAGGACACAGCATGTAACAACTAGCTGCCCACCACGCAGTGGGGTAAACATCTGGTGGGCACCAGGCACACAATGCACTGCATCACGTGGTAAGCCTGCCCGTAGTGGGGTAAGGCTACCCAAGAAAGTGCATTGTGTGGCTGCACCCCTTCTTTCACTTCCAATTGTCTATTTAAAAATTTAAACAGAACCAAACATACAACCATGAGATACTGAGTTCAACATTTTCTATACTGTGATTAATAAAGTGCTAGTTATATAATATTAATTAATATATATATATATATATATATATATATATATAAATAAGCATGGCAATACGCCATTGCTGAAGAAAACACAAACATAAACAATACATTCATAAATAAAATAATTTATAACATACAACATAGGAATACAAATGTATAAAACCAAACTGGCTCAAAAGCTCCTAAAAATACAATTGCTTGGTCAAACAAGATCAAGAGAACACATAACCACTAATTGCTAAAAAACTATATCTACCCTAAATCATAAACAGTAACTAAGTAAATAGACATTCTAATAAAATCAAGGAAAACCAACATAAACCCAATACCCAATCCATCCATATAATAACCAAAATACCTTGAAAGAATAACCCCTATTCAAAAGGAATGGGGAGTTTAAAATCTAAGAATTGTTGTCTCCTTACAACCACTGCTGTCAAGAATTTTGCCACAGAACAGGTAATTTCCAGGTTTACATCGGCTAATAGAAATTCCGCACACCTTACATCAGACCATCCAGAATACCTTTTGAGCAAGGGACCCAAACAATTAGACCACAGATGGTCATAAAGGTGGCATCGGAGGAGTACATGGTCGGTTGTTTCTGCCTCAAGGTGGTCAAAAGGGCAGAGACTCTGGGGGAAGAGGAACCTTGGCAAGCCTACCCATCCAAAACTAGGTTGGCAAGGCATTAAATCTTGCTGCCACAATCAACCACTTCTCTCTGGCCGAATAGCTCTCAGCAAGATACTGTGCTAAAGTATCGATCTGGGGAGCCATACTCAAATAGTTAGACATATGCGAGGAGGCTGCCACCCGACCCCTCTCATTCTGAAGATCTACATCTTCCCACCTATACTTTACTTCCACGGCCGCCACCACTAAATCCTTGGATAAAAGGTAAGTCCTGGACAAACCCAAACTAGCCAAATGGGCCTCAAACTTCAGGGCCCACTGACTCCTAAAGGCATCTGCTTGAAAATAGGGAAACAGGCCTCTCTGGCTCAGGTCAATGGACCTAAGCCAAAGCTTGTGAGCCATGGCCCATGCCCGAAAGAACCACTTCCGCTGGCCCAGCTCTAATTGGATAGCAGCCCCCAGGGTGCCTCCCAGGGCCCTAAAAAGGGCCCTAAGAAAGATAGACTGGACACTATCTACATTTGCTTGAAAAGAAGGTGCCCAAAGTTCTGCACCGAATAAGAACTGGGCAGTAGACTTGGCATTAAAGGCCTGCAGAGCCATTTTGTAAGCGGACCTCCCCGAGGACAAAAAAAAACTTTTGAATGGCAAAAGCTGATTGTTTAGCCACTACTGATGCCCCCTCGATATGCTTGTTCCATCCCTCTGAATAATGAAAGGTGATACCCAAGTACCTAAAAATCCTTTACTTGGGAAATCTGGACCCCCTCCACCTTCCAAGAGTGCCAATTAGACCTAAGGGAGTTGGCAAATACCACAACTTTATATATAGACAGATTCAAAACCAAATCATTCTCTCTGCAGTAACACGCAAACGCTTCCAATTGCCAGCTCAATCCCACCCGAGTCTGGGATAGGAGAGCAAGATCGTCAGCGAATAGTAAGCAACCTATGGCTCGCAAGGCTAAACGGGGGGGGGGGGGGGGGGAGGAGAGGAGAATTGGGGCAAGACCATGCGTGGGACCACGTCATTGAAAAATAAATTAAACAGGGTTGGGGCAAGCACACAACCCTGCCTTACCCATCGTTTTACAGGGACCTCCTCTGAGATACACCCCGAAGGTCCCAACCTAACCACCAGCTTCGAATCTGCATAAAGTAGTCTAATTAGGACCAAAAGCCTGCGGTTGACAGAAAGATTTGCCCGTTTGGACCACAAGATGGATCTACTCACAGAGTAAAAGGCCATCCTGAGGTCCAAGAAGGCCACACAGAATCTCCGATTGCTTTTTATGTACTTCTCTATCAAACGTAGAAGGATGAAACAATGATCAATAGTCGATCTGGCCTGCTGGAACCCTGCTTGTTCGGGGTGAATGGTACTCGACTCTTCGAGCCAGGTAGTAAGCTTCCCCTACAGATGCTTTGCATAAAGTTTACTTATCACGCAAAGCAAACTGATGGGCCTGTAATTGGTCGGGTCACTACTGGCGCCCTTTTTATAAATGGGTACCACGATGGCACGAGACCAGATAGGAGGAACACACACCGATTGGTCAATTGCAGTAAAAAGCGCTGTTAGCATGTGCACCCAGCATTCCTTATACTTTTTAAGAAATTCAATGGGAATAAGGTCCCACCCTGGGGCCCTATTACTTTTACATGAGTCAATCAGCTCACTGACTTCCTCACGGCACACTTGGGGCCATTCAGGGATACCCTCCAAACTACACGAGGTCCCATCCAAGTCAACCTGGGTGGCTGATTTCAAATACATATCTAGAAAATACTTAGTCCATACATGGGCTGCAATAGGGGACAAATTTCTAGAAATACTGGCCTCGGAACCCGTGTTTAATAATTTCCAAAACTGGCGAGAATTGCCCTTCGAAGCAGCCTCTATTACCTGCTTCCAAGAAGACTCGAAGTAAGTTATAATTAATGGCTAGATAAGCCAGCAATTTGTGGGAGAAAGGACACACTCTGAAATACTAATACATTGCTTATTAATTTTCCAAAACTAAACTTAAGCTTCCCCTCCTCCACCCCTCTATACAGATAAAACCTTGTTGGCAACGACCCACAACACTGATGAAACTAAAACAGTTAGAGCATGTCCAAATGACTGCAAACTGGGCTGCTGACAGACTGTGCACTAAAAGTTACATCTTCCTCATGTATTCACTTTTGTATACAATTTTGTGATACTGCCATATTAGAATCCATAGCAAACTAATGTCAAAAGAAACAAGCTCAATCCTCACAGAAATGAGTAAAATCAAAGGTAATAGAATTAGAATACTGACACACATTTAACCAGATATTGCCTTGCTACCATTATAATGATTATCATCCAATTTATATCCCGCCCAACCCATCTGGCTCCAGGTGGCTTATAGCAGATTAATAAAATATAAAACACAAATAAAACATCATCTCAACCCCAACACTACCCACTCCCACTCTCATGCCTCTCAAACAAGTTACCGCCCACTTCCCCATCTCTCACTGGAGGGTGACCCCATGCCCTACCTTTTGTTCCCCACCTAAATCCATATTCCTTCCCCCCCTCCCCCATGAGAGGTTGCAGCTGCCTCCCAACCCATCCAGCATACCTAAGCCTAACGCAGTTGGAAGGAAGACAAGATGCTTGAACTCTGATATAAAAGCTTTTCAATTTGTTTATCTTTCCAAAATATTAGCATTCAAGAGTAAAAGTATAAATCAGTAAATAAACAAAGACAAAATTTTAGCTACAATGTACAATTTTAATTTCAGGCACAAATATCAGAAAAAACAGAGTAGCTTTGAAGGTGGTGGGTAAACTGGTGCAGCAACAGACCTAAAACCATCTCTCCCCAACTATGTCAATATATAATTGTCAAGGTCAGGGCCAGAGAAGGGAGTCCAGGATTGGGGTTGTAGACTGTGAATTGAGAACCAGACACCAAAGCACAGAGGCATGGTCATGAGCTGGTGCCAGGGGTCAATCTGGGGAGTGAGTCTGAGGGAAAACGAAAGGAAGGAAACGAGACTGGAGAGAACAAAGGGAGGGCAAGGTAGAGAATGTCAAGGAGCCAAAGTGGGACCAGGAACTGGAAATGGGTAGCTGGCAATCAATCAAGAAAGTAGGAGGCATGGCAAGGGCTGGGGGCTAGAAGCCTATCTAAAGGCAATAGGGGTGTGGCTCCAGCAGCCAAGAAGGGTCTACAAAGGGGGAAGAGCAAAGGCCCACCACACCCTGGAGCAACAGCAGCACCAGTAAGCAACCACCACCTAGGAATCCCAAGGTGACTGGTTTGACACCTGGTACCTAACGTTAACCTTTGTATAATAACCCATTGTATTTACTTTCAGCCTAAAGTGACAATGTATAGCAACTCTGCTTGGGTCTGATTTGCTGCTGGCCCCACGTCCCCCCCCCCCAACCACCTTTTTAATAAACAAAAAAAAACCTTTGTTTTTATAGCAGGAAGACAAAAAATAAAAACCAAAAACTATCCAATACATTTGCAGTACTTGAAGCTACACAGCTTCAAAAGGTTACGCAATGACTGTATACACCAATATTACACAGTGTAAAAAAAGGAAATTACTAAAACAAGGCTTGCACCTCTAAAAATATTTCCTACACCTCATTTTACATTTCAAAGTAAGAGAGTTCCTAATTCCTTGTTGAAAGGAAAGGAAAGCATTCCTTCCACTGGATGCAGTGCAAGCTGACAGAGATTGCGTTGCAGACGCAAGTTCATGTGTGTTGCTGCCTCCCCAACTGCAAAATAAGTTCCCTGGGTTTTCTCTGCTGCCAGGGAGGAGCAAAAAAAATCTGAGTCAAGAAAAGTCATAAGGACTTTTACACAATGAAAAGTCCTCCTCCTCCCAATGTTTACCTATATGGTACTATTATCTACTTTGGTACTATATGGTACTATTATCTAATTTGTAATAAACTGTATTGGTAAATTGATTATACATTGTATACTGCAAGTGGGCCTTTAACGGTGTTTCTTTTTCCAGATCTGACATTTGCCTGATCCTTGCACATCCTGTAAGATGCTGAGCACCCTAAAGTCCTAATACACAACCAGAAATAAGTGTGTTCTGTATCTGTAACTACTGGTGCCCATCAGTATCAATCTGAAAATAAAATCTCTGGGTTTCAATTTAGCTAAAGGAGTTGTACTTATATTTCTTACCTGATAGGGCTGAAAGGCACTATCTTCAGTTACAAAATCCAGTTGTTTGTCCACAAGAAATTCTACTGCAGTGACTGAACAGTACCCACTTTTTCCAACCAACGGTTTGAATGTCTGGGGGGGAAAAATGATAAAAGCTAAGCATTTCAAAAGATCCAAATAAGCTGACTTTTTTCACTCTTGCAGCAAACAAAGTAACATTTATCATCTTATTTAAAACACCAGCAACCAAAGGACAACTTAAAATACGTCTTAAACAAAAAAAGAAGTCAAATCATTTGCAGGTAATCCCAGTAATTTCGGGCAGCCCTACCAGATGCCCGAGGGCTGTTCACATGTGTGAGACTCTGACAGACTGTTCAACACTGCAGAGATCTCTGCAGAACCACTGGAGAGAACTCTGCATGAGTAGAACCACCCACCTCACCCCAGATTACCTACGGGTTGCAGGGGAGCTCCAGGCAGTGACAAAGGAGTTAGTTCCAGGGGGTTCCAGGCAGGAGGTGGGACGGCTGGGCAGCTATTTGGGGGGAGGGGGGGGGAGGGCACGCTTCGGTTAAGAGGGAAGTCCAGGTTTAACTTTTAAAACGAACAGCCAAGCCAACTAAGCAAACGAGCCGATGCAATAGGCTTTAGGGAAATGTAGTTTCTCAGTAGCCTCTTTGTGGCTGAAAAGGCTTCTTGCAGACTACACCTCCCAGAATGCTGTGCACCATGTTCTCTAATTAGAAAGAGGTCACCAATTATCTTTCACCTCCTCCCAATTGGGGACATATTAAATCAAATGACAAAGAATGCCAATTGGAAACTAATAGAGACAACACAAATGCCAGTTGGAAGTAACGGGCTTTGTGAATATCAATAGCACTTAATGGGTAATAAAATGGAAGATGCTTATCTGAAATAAAGGGAGTGGGGAGCACCTGAAATGCCAAAGAAGGGGAGTGGGGGAGGGAACTAGAAAAGGCCAGCATGGGAAAAAAGGTGAAAAGAAATGGAAAGGCGGGGGCTTGAGAGGTTATCAGAGATAGGAGGCCATCAGGAGCGGCTGGAATGAAGGAGGACTGGATTTGAATTATGCGTAAGAGACCAGAGGGAACAACTGAATGAAAGGTGGCTGGATAGAATGACAGGTAAGGAGGTCTCTAGAAGTAGCTGTAAAGGCAGAGTGGAATGAGCCATCGGGCAAGAGCCATCGAGAGTGGACGGAATGATCCAATTCCCCACTATTCCAGCCGCTTCCTGCAGCCTTCGTACCTGTCATTACACCTAGTCCCCCCACCATTCCAGCCACTTCCTGCGGCCTCTTACCTGTCATTCCACCCAGCCCCCTCCCCCATCTTAACATTTCCATTCTGCAGCTTCCCCACTTCCCACCCACCCACCCATCCTGGCCTTTTCTAGTCTCTCTTGCCCTCACCCCCCCAACACCCCTTCTTTGGCATTTCAAATCATCCTTGCTCCCTTTGTTTCAGATAAGCATCTGCTATTTTATTGGTTTACTGCCCATAAAGGGCTACTGGCATTCACAAAGCCAATTACTTTCAACTGGCATTTGTGTTGTCTCTATTGGTTTCCAACTGGCATTCTTTGTTGTTCAATTTAGTATTCCCTAATTGGGGGGGGGGGAGGGGGGAAGCTGAAAGATAATGGGTGACCTCACTCTAATTAGAGGGCATGGTGCACAGCATTCTGGGACATGTAGTCCAAGAAGCCTTTTCAGGCACAAAGTGGCTTCTACATTTCCCTAAAACCCACTGAATAGGTGCATCTGCTCAGTTTGTTTCAGCAGCCCTCCTCCCTCAGAGTGCTTCCCCCTCTCACGCTGCTGCTCAGAGCCCTCCAGCGACCACAGGTAATTTAGAGCTGGGTGTTAGAAACAGCAATACTGATGGGAGGGCAGCTCCTCAGGCACCATGTGAGCAATCAATGGTATTTGTCCTCGCTTTTAACGAGTTTGAGTACTGTGGATTCTATGGGTTTACTCGTTTTCCCATTTCAGTCCTACATTAGACTGCTCCCTTACTTACTGCCGTATTTTCTCATCACATCCGATTTGTTTTCCCAGACCTGCTCCTCTGTGCTGCTCCTCTTCTCCCCCTCCCTCCTGCATTTATTTCCACAGTTACTCCTATCCACACAAGCAGCCATCTGCTTCAGCAGCACAGCCAAAGAGCTGATAGCCTTTGAGGCTTCAGCACCCAACTCCTTTCTCTGCGTGCAGGCAGCAGAGAAGGTAATTTGCAACAAGGGGAGAAAAACACCACTCTCAAGATATTAGCAAGAATGTGTTTAACCCTAGACTAAAACTATGTTGAGACCTCATCTGGCCTCAACATATTTTCACACACTCCCATTTGGTGAGAGAAAGCACATCTTGCACAAGTAAGTGAGAAAAGGTTCTCAGGAATGACAATATGGAGTTAAGACTCATGGTAATGGGATATTATGGACCAGAAAAGTCAAAGCGTTTTTGCACAAAAAATAAATGAATTAAAAAGCAGAAAAAAAGAGTAGGAAGGAGAAAAAAAGAGAGAGAATACAACTGTTAGGAAATGTGAAGTCCATAACACAAGTGGAGAAGAAAAGGAAATGAAATACCAGAGGAGGGGAAGGAGGGTTATTGTACAAAAAAGAAAATTAAGAATGAAGGGAAACAGACATCTCCACACTTCCCCTACTTAATATTTAAGCTCATGTAGAAATTTAGTACTGTTTACTTAAAATCAAATAAAAACATAAAATAGAAGCTTCCCATATAGATGTTTTCATAACATTCATACATAAAAACTGAAGAAAAACAATTCTTTTTGAGAAAAGCATTCAGTGTCAACTACACCCCGCCCTCTCAACTTCCATTAGAGCACTTTTCCTGCACAGAACTGAGCACAGCATAAACTGGAACTTGGGAGAAATTTATTTCAAATTTATATTCCTCCCTTCCTTCAAAGCTCAGGATGGCTCACAATCCACAAAAATCAATACATTGCAAAAAAAATAAAAGCACACATCCCTCCCCTCAAACTTCCACCCTCTACCACAGGCCTACCCAGAAACTCACCCCTAGCCTATTTATCTCTACTTGCCAAATGCTCTTCCAAATAAAAAAGTTTTGCACCACCTCCAGAAGATGTCCAGTCTTGGCTCAAGCGAACCTCCTGGAGAAGGAAGCTCCACAAAATGCGGGCAGCAACCTAGAATGCCCTTCCGTGCACCCCCACCCTATCGACAAGGGTAACAGGTGGCACCCACAGGAGGGTGCCCCCGGCCAACCATAGGGGCCACTAAGGGAGATGAAGGAATAGGCGGTCTTATCTCCCACAAAGGGACATGGTAGGATATATCACACTAATCATTTATAAATTTCAGTGTCAGAGAATACTATTTTCTATCTTGCAATTTGCATAGGTGTTAAAAAGTTTACTAGTTCTTGATTTCATATATATATATACACACACACACACACACACACACACACACACACACACACACACATGTACATGGCACACCTGCTGAAAGTGATAGTCTAGTCAGTCCATTTGAGAATCTGGTTTAGTTGCTCTATTATCGGATTACCTATTTTCTTAGCTGTCTATTATTATGGACTGTGTGTGAGTTAAAAAAAACAACTTCACCCACCAAACAGGAAACCAATAGTCAGACAGACACAGAAGAAAATTAATTGGAGGTAGAAGGGGGAGAAAAAAGACTGTGCATAAATGTTGGAAAATTCCTGGATTTTGGATGCTTGCTGATGTGCTTATTATCTCTAATATATGAGCAATAGAATTATCTAAGTTTCATATTTCATTGTATGTATGTGTGTCTCATAAAAACATGATTCAAGGTTTATATAAACCTTGAATCATGATTTTCAAAAAGTAATGGCTAGACCTGTCAGCTTTTTCATTAGAAAAAAAAATCATGTTCTAGTTTTCTAGTTTTTGTTGCTCATCGGCACATTAAAATATCATAGTTCCTATATTCAAATTGATTCCATTTCTGCAACTTTTCAGTTTAGCAATAATTCTTTATAATAATACGTGATTAAATGAAAACTCAAGGGTAGCATACTGACGAATGCCCTTCAGAAATTTTGACAATATTACATGTGAGTCATCAGTGTATCGTACTGCAGGTACTGTAAGAACTGCTCCTAAGTTGCATAAACATCTCCTCAAATAGATTGAATTGAACAGACTGAATAACTGCCAACATTGTTTCTCTAAGTTTCTTAACAGACGAGTTCGGAAAGATGATAGAGATTTACGCCCTTAACCAGCTAGATATTTGAGATGCTATAGAGTATGTGGAACTAGAAAACCAAGTTATAAGGTCTAAATATTACCATGCTTCAGAATGTAAGCTCTCGGGCAGGGACTGTGTCTATCTTGCTTTTTGTAAAGCGCCAGGTACATCGCTGGCACTATATAAATACTACTACTACTACTACTACTACTACTACTACTACTACTACTAATAATAATAATAATAATACATTGTCCTTCCATGCACCAGTCTAGACAGTGCAATAATCAACATGCAACTCCATGCCAGACACAGGATGTGTACAAAGGGAACAGACACAGGATAAGCACAAAGGGAAAAAAACCTAATTGGACAACACACAAAACCCAAGTTACCATAAGAAACTTGTAAGCATCCATACAAGTGAAAAATGTGTAATTACTAGGCCAAGTAATCTTTATTAGGTAAGAAGTTCCTGCTGCCTCAGTCCATAAGGTATAGCTAAGGCTCAGGAGAACCATTTCCACCTGTTGGAAACAGGGCAAAAAGTATGAACACCTCCAGCTAACAATTCCCTTTCAAATAAATTGTTTATTTCTTGTTACCATTTCTGTTAGGACTTTCTACTGGCTAGTGCTCTGATTCAGCAATACGTAGGTGTAAGTCCCTCAATATATACAAGAAATCACTTAAGCACATACTTAATTGTTTTACTGAATCAGTGCTGCAGTTTGCAGAAAAGAATGCTTAAGAAGATGAAAAGTGATGAATTCAAAACTAAAAGTTCTTTACATATTCTAGCATCATTTGCTTTTTTTGACTGCAGTGATACTTTGAGCATCCACAATGATGCTCTGGTCCCTGCCTCTTACTATTTATTATTTTTAATTATTATTATTATTATTATTATAGCAAGCATTTATATATATAGCGCCAACAATGTACCTGGCACTTTACAAAGTAATGGAACAGACATGGTCCCTGCCCTAGGGCTTGCAATCTGAGAGACAGGGAGACGAAGGAAGGGGAAACAGAAGGAGAGACAAGGAGTGTAAGATTCACAAAGATGCGAGGTCTCAGGTGCACGTGCTTGGCTTGGTTACATCGAGAATGATGGCTGGCTAGTCCATGTGGTGAGGATATAAGTACACAGACCTCAGGTAACAGACTGTACTTGGATGGTAGGCATCAGCAGGAGTTAGGAGAGGGGAGTAAAGTGTCAGGGAGGGCAAAGCGGAAGAGGTGGGTCCTGAGGAGGGATCTGAAGGTACTAAGGGAGGGGGCGAGGCAGATCTGGGGAGGGAGGGATTCCAGGCAGGAGGGGCAGCTAGGGAGAAGGCGGTTAGCCTCTTGAGAATTCTGGCACTGCTTACTTTGGAGAATATTAGCTGCAGAGTTTCTAGACTGCTAAAGTTAATTTTCATTGTAAGCAATGCTCAAATTATGGCCGAATAAATAAAAGTGTAGCTAGCTTGCCAAGCGGCATATCTCGCAGGTAAGTTTTGAACTCAAGTGCCTGAAGCCCCCTTTCTCATCTCCTCATAGTAAGATTAATAATGTATGTGCCTTATGTGGGGTTGTCTTGCTCATATATTTTTTTTAACCTAAAATAACCACACTGTTCTGAAAGCATTTTAATTGAACATAAATTTTATTTACTCCAATTAAAGAAAAATTAGAGATTTTAAATTTAAAATTAAAGGAATATGCTCTAACATTTGCTTCCTTTGGCAAAAATACACACACATTTTTATTCTATTTTAAATTGTGCTTTTAATAAGACAAAATTTGTTTTGTATGTAGTAACTAAACCTATTTTTCCATATCTTGTTTTCTAACCAAACCACTTTCTTTGTAACAAAGCTAATACAGGCAACTTATCATTACAGCATTTAATTAAAATAAAGCTTCCCAAAAATGGTATTTTTACTTCTAATTGCTCTTTGTTGGCATGATTCATTCTCAGGGGAAATGTTACCAAGAGGCAAAGAAAGAATAATAATAAAAGAGGATCTGAAATACAAGTAAACTATTTCAGTTCATTTCTTGTAATGTATGAGGCTCTTAAACAAGTAATTCAGGTGGTTTGCATTTCCTGTGAGAGTGCTAGCCTTTTCCAAGATGAAAAACGCATTCTTTAGTAGCACATGACCTTACACACCCCTTTTTCAACACAGGTCAAGGATTTGGAAAGTAATGTTAAACAACTGGTAGTACTGGCTAAAGCAGAAATTAGAAATATTGGAATTAAGAACCAATCTGTAAAATGGTTACAACTCTTTTAGACCAATTTTTTTTTTTTTTTTTTAAATGGGACTCTCACCTTACCAAAATTCTGAAGTGCCAAGCTGTAAAGTATATACAAACATGTTCAATCAGCAATTGAAAACAAATTGGAATGGACGATATAGTAGTAGTATTGCTGAAAGAATTCTAAAGTTTTTTTTAAAAAGGTAATTTTAGCCATTTATGTAAATGTTCTAACAAATCAGAAGTTAATTAAAAACTATTTTGTTTATCGTGTGCATACAAATATAACTTTTATATTTTTCTGATGTTCACACATAACTAATGTTTAGATACTAATTCCCTATCAGAAGATTTATGAAGATTTAGATTGTAAGATTTAGATTGTAAGCCACAGGCAGGGACCGTGTCTATTTCTATGTTCTGTACAGCGCCAGGTACATGGCTGGCGCTATATAAATGTCTATTATTATTATTAATAAATAATAAATAATTAATTTCTATCCAAAGTTTATTGAAAAATGAAATGTAGGCCAAATCTGAAATCAAATGAAACATTACATGTTTTGTTTTGTAGCAAACAATGTATCCCTTGTTCAGCTAAATAATCTTGGGTTAGGTTAAACTGGCAATACATCATCTTCAATATGAAAATGAGAAACTATATATTTAAATAGAAAAAATGCTCCAAACCCTCTTGCATTTTTCTGGCTTCTCCAGTGCATTTGTAGAAAATATTTTATAGGCGTTAAGTGCACTGGAATGGAAAGAAATATAAATAGAACTCATGCATAACTAAGTAATTCAAGACTCTCCAGATCTATCATTCTGTGAGGTACTTCCACAGCCTTAGGGAGCTGCCATTTGATGAAAGTCACTGTGGAATACATATAGTTCTGGTTACTTAGGCCTACAGCAAGAGATTGTATTAAAGAAACAGAAAAATATATATTGTATATGCAATATTTAAAATAGGGAAAAGTAAAACTATCAACTTGATAAAAGGCACCTAGGACAGGTGTTCTCTTTGTTTTTGTTATTGGGGTGTGTGTGTGTTTGAGCCAAAGTACAGACACTGTATGCATCAAACTAAAATAAATTTGTCAGTTGTGTTAAGATGTCTGTATTTCTATTGTGGCCTACAACTATATAGTAAGAATGCTCAGAACAACTGTATCCTGTTTGAGGCTCCATGCTGCACCACATTCCATTCACATGAGAAAGCACAGACCAGATGAGCCCTCCCTGAAAGGCATTTTTAAAATAAATCAGCAACAGTCCTTAGAATGTATATGTTGCTTTGTCCTCAACTTCTTCTTAAACATCTTTAGAAAATTAAAGTAAGGCTTGTTTGTTTTTGCTAGCACATTATATAGGTCTTTGAAAAAATAGCATTACAAGTAATAGACTAACAATAACCAATCATTTAATATTTGTTGCAGGTTTTGCTTAACTTAACAGCATGATTAGAGCGTCCCCCGAAGGAATGTAATGTCCAATTTCCCACCCATCTAGTGGCTTGGGAAACCACTACAAATGGTGAGAAACTCGATCATGCCATGAGTATCAAAATCAAAAGCATTAGATACATAAAACAAAACAGCTAGGTTTAAAAAAATTCAGTAAAGGCAAGATTAAACACACAACCTATGTATATTGTACTTGAAACTATATATTTTTTTAATTGATTTCTGAATTATCTATGAACTAATATATTAAAACTGGGATTTTATCTCCAAAAAGGACCTACATTCATATTTTTTACTAAAAGAGGGAACCTTAAATGTTCCACTGCATTCTCAATAAATAAGATTCACAACTGAATGAGCCTGTAATAAAAGAAATGAATACAAACCTTATATTTTTCTTTAAATTCAAAACAAAGAAACATTACAAACCTTACTTTGTTCTTGATAGTTTCAAAGTACTGTCCAATAGACCTTTTTTATAAGTCATGTCAGAAGTATAGCTGGTAAATTTCCCATTTGTTCAAGAACAGCATTTTTCTGATGATTTCATAAGAAAATGGTTTTCAGTCAGCTATTTCTGAATCCAACTGTGTCTGTGCCACTGACTGTGAGGAAACGCTGAGAGGAGAAAATGAAGCCCAGACTGTAACCTTTCGACGAGCAAATGAGTGTTTGTGCCGTCTCCGGCTCAGCCCTGGCACAGAGGCGGATTACAACTCGCTCTTTGTCATCAGCAATGTGGTGTTAACGACTAAGAAATCCTGCAGCTGAAGCACTACTCCGTCCCTATATCTGGGTCATGATCCTTTCTGCCGAGGTCGCTTACATAACCAAGCAGATTCTTCAAATGGATAACACAGCAATCATCAGCTTGGGAGCCACAGAAGAGAAAGCCTAGGAAGATATTTCTCTTCGTCTGGAAAAACACTGGCTTCCAGCAGCGCAGACACCAAAATGAGAAGCTAGTTCTTTTGCTTATGACATGTTGAAAGAAGGGAAGAGGCTGTGCTCTGTAAACTGTAACTAATCCCCCGTCACAGGTGGTGATGGAGTCACTTCCAGCACGAGTCACATTACTGATTACTCATTTGGCTGGCCAGAGAGAGTGGGTCATAATTTTAACCACAAAGCCAGACTAGTGGGGAGACTGACAGCTCAAGTTTACTGCTTTTGCTTTACAGCAAATGTAGATATCAAGTTTTCACTTTCCCGATTTACTTGTAAGAGTATAAAAATATAAATGTTGCAATGTGTAGTTTCTGTGTCTCTAAAACTCTCTACAGTATCACTTTAAACTGCTACTGAGCATCATTATCTCTAAAACACGCATAAGATAACAGAGAAGCACACAATATCAGACTAGCTCTCAAATCCTGCTGGTTTAATATATTTTCAGTTAATATATATTTTATTTTTGAATGCTGGTGTATGTCGGATTTACTAGGCTTTATGGTCATTTTATGGAAGTTTTATTATTGATGTATTGTTTTAGGCTTGTGATTGTCCTTATGTTGTTGTTTTATATTATTATGTCACTATGTTTTATTACTTTTGGCCTTTGGTCGTAAATAAATTTAAGTAAGCAAGCTCTCAAATCAATCCAATCTGTCTTCACTACCGATAACTAAAATCCTAGTAAATTAATACACTGGGTGTCTTTTCCCCCAGACAAAGTCTCACTGTGATAAACAAATGCAGTGATTGAGGAAATGTTAAGTTTATTTTAACCCACACAGCAGAAACCTGACTTGGCTTGCTTCTTGGGGTCTGCAGAGGGGTACACATGTGCTCCTCTGGAACCCGCCCCCCTCCTCTGATCTCCCTCAATCAGCTGTTTGTTGGGGTGATGCGGGATGGCGCATGCATTCCTCTGGGACCCTTCTCCCCCGATCAGCTGCTGGTGTGTGGTTTGGCAAGAGGGGGGATTGGGAGGAGTATGCACCCCAAGCCACCTCTCCCCGATCAGCTGTTGGGTGGGTGAAAGGAGCACACACTCTCTTCCCAGGGCCCCCTTGCCTGTGATCAGCTGTTAGGCAGGTGGACGGGAGAGAGGGAAGCCTGGGAAGAGGCTTCCCTGCCACCTAACAGCTGGGGGGGGGGGGGGGGGGGAGGCTGTGAAGAACGTGCAATCCTTTCCCAGGCTCCACTCCCCTGCTATCAGATGTTTGGGGGACGGGGGAGAACACTCCCCTGGCCCAGGATGCACAGTCTCTGCCTTGTGGCAAGGGCTGCACAGCCTGGCCACATGGGAGGCGGGCCGTTTAACCCACTTTGGGCAGCCTTATCCCACTTTCGGCAGCCTTACAACGTAGTGTATCCCTGCGCTTTTTCCAAGGATGCATCACCTAAGTAGCTAGCTGCCTGCCCCACCAGAGGTTGAATATTTGGTGGCTGTCAGGCATAGGCGTCAGTGCACTGCGTCGTAGCATTGCCCACAGTGGGATAAGCTGCCCAAAGTGGAATAATGTCTTGTGTGGCTGAGAATTTTAAAGTATACACTTTCTGAACGATGCCTCCCATCTCCCCTCAGCTAACACATGCTTACAATTTAAGAAATCTTGTTTTGCGGATATTATACAAGCATTTTGAAGCAACAAACAGGATGCTAAATATTTATATCTGATAGCTTGCCATAACTTACTAAGTACAGTAAAACCGTATAGATTAAAACGCAATGCACTTTTACTGGTTGTTTACAGCCTGTAGTGGAAAAAAATAGCAATACATCAAATGTTGCCAGGAAAAAGGGGGATATCGGTATCTAATAAGAAATTTGTATTTTATTGATTTGTCTTCTGAAATGCAATAATAAATGCTGAAAAAATATTTTTTGGTTTTGCAATCTCTATCACAGAAGTATGGGTGGAAAAAAACAATCATAAGGGAGGTTGGGTTGCCAAACATAGGCATTATTCTCACAAACCTTTTAAACATAGAACAGCTGTACATTACTTTATAGGGGAAAATAAGGACAGGAGCTTGCCAAGAAAATATTAAAATAATGTAAAATCAAGTCATGTCTACTTCGGTGTTCCCATATTGAATGATTCCAAATGGCATAAGCTTAAAGGTAAATTGGAATGCTATGAGATCGAAAATCATGAACAGTCCTTATTTGAAGGTACCTGGGACCTTGCATCCTCGTGTGTGTTACATTTCTTGTCTCTCCCTCAGATCCCCTTCCCTGTCTCCCCTCCCCGTCTTTAGATTGTAAGCTCTCGGGCAGGGACTGTGTCTATTCAATTACTTTGTAAATCACCAGGTACATCACTATGCTTATAATAAAATTAATAAATAATAATAATAAATAAAAATTAAGTGAAACAGACATTTTATCTCATTCCACAATCTGTCCTCTTTGCTCAATTTCATTCCTTAACACTCCAGTCGTGCCTCCACTCGCCTTCTTTGTCCTGCCACTTTCATGTCTAGTTCTCCTTCCAGTAACCACATATTTGTATATTTAATTTTATGTAGATTTATGGAAATCTACCACTTGATCTACAAAGTAATATCCGTTTTTAAATACAGCACACCATGAAAAGTAATTGATCATTCTGTCTTGGTCTTCCATGTTCATTTCTGTGACATCTCCTTCTGCCCTTGTTACACCTGCACAACCCACTGTTTTCATTGGAATTTCAAGGTTGTAATTGAGAGCAGAATTTGTTCCTTTGGTTTTTTGCTCTGCTGTTGCATGAACAAAAATGTAATCCAATTCCCTTTCCATAGTTGGTTTGGAATGCTAATCTGTAAAAGTTTTTTACAGCATTTTTTCTTTGGGAAGCAAATCTAAGTAAACAATGTGCTACTAAAGTCAGTTTTTGGTGTAGGCTGGTATTTCAAGTTTCTTCTAGGTTTTTTAAATCTTTCCTGAATGTTTTACCACTGTATTTTATTATCCATTATTTATCAATTTATATTAATATTAAAATGTGATCTTAAGTTGTAGTTTCATGTTTAAATTTTGTCATATGTTAATAAGGACTGTGTTTTACAACTAAAGGTCTGTGTTACACCCTGAATTCAAACAGGATTAAACCAGAAAACATTTGGAGAGATGTGTGTTTTGAATTTCCCCATGCTCATGCTGTTTTCTGTGTCTGTTATGCCACTAGCTTTCCAGAAGGGCAGTGACTCACATTTTCAATGCTGGCTGTCAGCCAGCTTGCAAATAAAAGACCTCCAGCTGGTCGTTCCTCTCCCCTACACTACAACAAAAGAGCTGCATGAGACACTGGCCTTGGCAGGAAGGAGCAATCCCTTTTGCAGTGCTGCATATGAATATTGTGCAACATTTCTGTAGGGCTTTAATGAATGAACAAGACAGAACACGCACTGAAAAGGGAACTGATGTATGCTGGCTTCCATGAACAAGAGATGTTTCAGTGTTCTGAAGGTTCCTTGGATGAAAAATTAATTTAAATCCAAATTAAAAACAAACAAACCACCCCAAACCTATAGAATGCTTTGTAAGCTCTCAGACTTGTGTATTTATTCATAAAGTACGCCAAGAGACTAGTTAGTAGTACCTAGTGTTACAATTTAAATGATCAATTCTTCTTTAAAACCGATGAAGAACGGACTATTTGGACTTACTTCATAGATTTTAAATTAGCTTAAATTATTTTCTGCAAAATAGAGCAGACTGTTAGCAGTAATACATGAATCCTGGTGGCAGTAAGCCAAGACAGTAATTGAAGGTCATGGATTGTTTGCTAAGTGCAGCTCTGTGTGCTGTTTGATTCCATAGGGGTCTGGCAATGCCAGGGAACAAAGAGAGCTCTGTTTTTTAAGGTTATGGTATGGATCACTTGACAATTTGTACTTGATTGTGAGATGAAGCAAATGGTGGCTTAAAATAGTGCTTAAATAATGTAACTGTAAAATAAGCTGTTACTCATCTGTAAAAGTTTGTATGTCTTAACAGCAAACTCACTGTTTAATGCTTTCTGGGAGTTTCTGAAATAAGTCACCCTATATATTTTAAAGTGACATTAATATTTTAAATCCTTCTAATTTCAGTGGTTTTCCAGCACTGATTTGTTTGCCGTAAAGTCACTGAGCACTGGTGTAGCTCCAGCGATGGAGTGCATCTAATGTTAGGAGTTTGCACTTGTGTAACTTTTTATTTATATCACTGCAGATTTCTTTAATGAAAACAATGTCTTAGCATGGTGACTTTTCTCTGAGAACATCCCTCAAAAACAGTTACTGATTATACTCCTGAATGATGTTAGAGATTATGTCACAAAGGCAATAGCCACTTTTGCTTTAGCAGCGGCTAACATTCGCTCCCAATATGAGAACACCCACCTCACCCCGGTGTGGAAGTGGTATAATTATCTGCCATATCTGATATATCCCTCTCTTCTCAGAGGGTACTAGTTGTATTGTATTTATTGTCTATCTGTTTTATTTTATGTATTTCTTTGATATGGCCAGATGGCTGATTCAATAAACTAGATTTGATTAGATAACATTTTAATATCAAATATGAAAACCAGGGAGAGCCTATGGTTTACTTTTTGGTACTACTGCTTGTATAATTGGCATTAGCTAAGTCTTTTGGCAAAACATATTTTATATTATTGGTGTTAAAGTGATATTACACCACCTACTAACATCGTTTAGAAATGTTCTATTAATAGAGCTTTGCCTAAACACTTAACTTAGCCTGCCTCTAGATAGTCTTGTGATTTTGTTTTAACAAGTATTGGTCTTGGCATTATTAAAAATCACTTGCTTTGTGGCAGATGTTCTACACAGTACTAAGAATGAAATATTGCCATTGAATTGTTTCTAATTGTTTTCACTTATAGAAATAATTTGTAGCATTTGAATTTTTACTTGATTTGATGTAGAGAGATGGAACAACTAGCAGTAACCAACAGCAGTAGCAGAGATTATTTTTTTTCTTGGTGAGCTATAACACTTTTTAAAATGTTTAAAATCCCAAATTGTTAATCAAACGTAGTTATAGAATTAAAAATAGTATATTTCAAAACAAAATGCTATTACTGCTTACATGCTTGCTTGACAAGATCTGATTTCAGGGCTTTCTATTTTAACTGCAAGAGCTGAGGAAATCACTGGTATCTGAGTTTGAGGTACTGAAAACCTACAACTCTGATTTAAGCGAGGAGGAGATGCAAAGTGCTGAGACCTTTTGGAAAATCATATAATTACGGTCTTATTCAGGGAATTTTTTTGTGGCTTTGAGGTTTTGAAGCCCCAGAGTCTGTCACTTTTACAGGACTCACTTATTTGGTATGACTACCCCCAAAGCAAAAGAGCATGATGAACCCTTGATCACTGGCAGGGACTTGGACCTCCTCAAAGAGGAGAAAGCTTGTATAGATTGCAATCCTGTTTCATTTTGCTATTCTCTTATGATCATTCTTCTTCACTGTTTATGAAAGCTACTTCAGCCTCTCTTTAAAAAGAAGACAAAATAAAGACAGGGTGATGCCACTTTAAATAAATTTTCTTTGGTGGTAACCGATTTTTCTCACCTTTTCACTACTGGTTGGGAATAAGAAAGCTTAGATCTCAGATTGTGTGGGAGTGATTAGAAAAATCTCCCCCTTTCCTCAAATGAACATGTGTGCATGCACACAAAATTTTCTCTCTTTGTCCATGGAAGAAATAGGCCCCTGGACATCTTTTCTCTGGCTGAGTTCTGTATAGCAAGGCCTGTAGAAAATGTTATTTGCGGTTCATGCAGCTCACTTCTCTCTAGCTCACAGCCAATCGATTACCCTCTCTTCTTCTTAAGATGTCAGACAGTCCACTGACTGAGCACATTCAGTGCATCCTTAATGTTCCTGAGACTGATTACCTTATATGGCAATTGGGAGGAGCAGTCCAGTTATGCCATTTAGAATGAGGCAGGCTAAGAAAGCCATATAACCACAAAATTCAGTTTAATAAACAGCTACTGAGGAAATGCCCATTTGAAATGATGTTGATTCTTCAGTTCTAGAGCTGGGCACAAGGAATGTGACCCATGCACTGTATTTATGTAGAGGGTGTCATGAAGTTTTATAGCAAAAGTAAGGTTGCTGTGTTGGTCTCAAATATAGGCAATAGAGACAAAGTAGTATAGTGATATCTTTTATTGACCCAAACTACAGTTGGTGGAGGTACGCAAGCTTTCGGACCTCCAAAAGCTTGTATACCTCTACCAACTGTTGGACCAGCTATACTTACTATGTCTTTATTGCCAGGAAGTTTTATAGCATAAACCTGAAGCAGGTTGGCAGATAAAATGAGAGTGGATAGGGCTTGGCTCAAATTTCAATTACAGCAGCTCCAGAGGAGAGCTGAGCTGCAGCATGGGTCAGGGAATGAGAGGCCACAGTAACAGTCTTAGTGGATCAGATTTGGCCTCTGGGTATCCTATTGAGGATCATTTGTATGTCGTCTCTGGCCTTAATATCTTGATTACTATAGTGGAAATACGGGGAAAAAACAAAACCCCACAGCTTGGAGTTCCCAAACAGAATTTAGAAAGCTCTTAGCAATTAGAAATTTTACCTTTTACTTATTAACTGAATAAATCTGGACAAAAAACAATGAACAGTGTAACTCTGTAAGGCACTTTTTAGAATTGCCTTTCAAAGTTGAACTGCATTTTAGTAGATAGATAAATTTATTACAGCATTGGCTTTCACCATAGCCAAAAAAACCCATCTTAATTAACATATTACATACATCATACGACAGAGAAAGACATCGACCCATACAAATGAAAAATATAAAATTAAAATAATTTTAAAAATCCATTGGCCCAAACGGGAGAAATAATAAACGATATACAATATACAATTAATAAAATCAAGAGTTCATAATCAGAAGAGACAAATATCTTCTCACCTACCCAGCCTGGGGATCTGGCTTATGGTTGGTAAGCAAAGGACGCTGGTCCAAAATCAGCTGTCTCCTTTCAATAGCCAATTTAATTAAAATTGCCAAAGCAACAAGCATGTCTACGGATAACTTCAGCAAGGCTTTAAAGATGGCCACTAATCCCCCCTTGGTTACAAATTCTATTAAGGGGGATAGTCAAGTATCACGTATCCTACGATAGTATGGGCAACATAGGACAAAATGTTCCATTGTTTCAATTTCATGCAAGGAGCAGGAACATAACTTCTGGTCAAATGACAGACCCCCAAATCGACCTTCCAACACTGCTGTATTGATCTGAGCAAATCTGAGGTGGGTAATATTCCTTCTCAAGGTTGCACTAGAGAGAAGGTCCAAATAAGGTTCTGAGGCAAAGTTGGTTTTAATTGTCCCAAAATCTGGAACCACTCTCCACAGTTTTATTGAGGCCAGATCCTGTTGGATAGCAGTGTCTCTGGACCTCAATGCAAGCTCCATTTTTATAAAGGCAGCGGGCTTCCCCTGAAAATACATAGCAGAGAACCCCAAATTCACTAACTTATTATCCAAATACTTAATCCAGGTATAACTTCTGAAAACAGAATGTGACAGCTCTTCCCTAGCACATTGCGCAGTTAAGGTTGACCATCGGTTATTGTTATTTATTACTTTCTGCCAAAATCTAAAGAAGGCCATCCTTCCAAAGTGGACAATGGGAAGTGTGCCAGTTTCTGCCCACAGGGCAGAACCTGGGATACTGCTGCTAATCCTTAAAAGCCATCGCAGGAACTGGTTCTGTATTCTTTGCATTTTAGTAAATAATTTATTTATATACATTTTATTTTTATACATTTATTTATATACATGAACAACAAAGGCTGCAATCCTGGAACTTCTTGTGAGCACAAAGTACCATTCAACTCAATGGGACTAAGAGTTCAGAAGTGGTTTCAGGATGGCAACCAAGGGATACCATTACCTTGTATTTGGGTGTCAACTGGTTTTATTGCACATTTCAGACTTACACCACTTGATAATTACTTTTTAAATAGCTTTTGTTTTTAATTCTCTAAACTTTAATCTCAAATATCAGATTCTTTCCTTTAAAAAAAAGAATCTATTTCCTATACTACATACACCAGGATGAGGTTGCCATTTCCCTTGCTCCTTTTATTTATTTATTTATTTAATTTATTTAAAATTTATATCCCGCCCCTCCTGCCCAAGGGCAGCCCCGGGTGGCAAACAACATTAATTAAAACAGTATAAAATTTTAAAACAATTTAAAAATACAATATGCGGGGAAACCCCCCACCCCCACCGCACCCCTACCCCTCGCCAAAAGTCTGACGGGACAGCCAAGTCTTACATATACGCCGAAACAGCAGGAGAGTGGGAGCCAGCCGAGCCTCCTCCTGGAGTGAATTCCACAGCACAGGGGCGGCCACCGAAAAAGATCTAACATCGGTGCCCACCCGCCTCGCTTGGGGAACCTCCAAAAAGGCTCCCACGGACGATCTCAAGGGTAGCACGGGCACATGGGGAGTGAGGCGGTCTCGCAGATAAGCAGGGCCCAGGTCGTGAAAGGCTTTAAAGGTTAAAACCAGCACCTTGAACCTGGCCCGGTGCTTTATACGCAGCCAGTGCAGAGCCCGGAGAACTGGTGTTATGTGCTCCCTGCAACCCGCCCCTGTCAGGAGACGGGCAGCAGCATTCTGCACCAGCTGCAGCCTCCGGACCAGCTTCTCGGGCAGCCCCACGTAGAGCGCGTTGCAGTAATCCAGCCTCAAGGTGATGAAGGCATGGATGACAGTGGTGAGGTCATAGTCAGAGATACGGCCAAAGCCGCCGGACAAGATGTAACTACTGAAACGCATTCCCCGGGGCCACAACCTGAGATTCCAAGCTGAGCCGCGAATCAAGGAGCACACCCAGACTATGCACTTGAGAGACCATGGGGGGGCAAACCCCCCCAACAAGAGGAGATTCCACCATCCCCAGGCCCCCCAAGCCCTCGTCCACCAACATCACCTCCATCTTGTCAGGATTCAATTGCAGATGACTCGACCTCACCCAAGCCCCCACAGCCGACAGGCACTGGGAAAATAAGAAGACTGCATGGCCTGGGTCGATGGAAAAAGAGAGGTAGAGCTGAGTGTCATCAGCATACTGATGACACTGCATGCCCTGAAACTCCCTCACGATCTCCCCTAACGGCTGCATATAAATGTTAAACAAGAGGGGGGACAGAATGGCACCCTGCGGGACTCCACACGTGAGGTCTCGGGGGAAAGACGTACACTCCCCCAAGACCACCCCGTGAGTTCTCCCGGCCAGGAATGATCGAAACCAGTCCAAGACCGTCCCGCCAATTCCGGCACGGTCCCACAGTCGAGTCACCAACACCTCGTGATCGACTGTGTCAAATGCAGCTGAAAGGTCTAGCAGGACAAGTAAGGTCTGATGACCCTGGTCCAACGCCAGGCGGAGATCGTCAACCAAGGCCACCAAGGCCGTCTCCGTACCATACCCAGGCTGAAACCCAGACTGGGAGGAATCAAGGAAGCCGGTGCGGTCCAGGTTTTCCTGGAGCTGCCGTGCCACAGCCCGTTCAATAACCTTCCCTAAAAAGGAAAGGTTAGAGACCGGCCGATAACTGGCAGGAACAACAGTGTCAAGAGATAGTTTCTTGAGCAGGGGTCTAACCACAGCCTCTTTTAGGCAGTCAGGCACCCTGCCCTTCCGAAGGGAGGCACTAACCACCCCAGCCAGCAACGGCTGTAACGTCTCCTGGCTAGCTTTCACCAGCCAGGACGGGCATGGATCTTGCTCACAAGTAGTGGCACGAACCAATCCCAGCAAGGATTCCACATCGGCAGGCACCACCATCTGAAACTGATCCCAAGAAACAGGACAGGACGGGGCATCCATAACCCGTCCAAGCCTTTCACCACCCGGAAAGCTCAGCTGGATGTGACTTTGCAGATGCAATAAGAGCAGCAAAGAACTAATTCTTTGCTGCCTGCACCACCACAGCATAAGCCTTTAAACTGCTCTTATGCTGCGATGGATCATACTGGTCGCAAGTCCAGCGCCACCATCACTCCAACAGCCTTGCTCTCCCACTTCAAACACCGCAGGCAAAACAGGACAGGACGGGGCATCCATAACCCCAAGATGATCCTCTGCAATAACTGTGGTTCTGAAATCATGGCGGATGCGAGCGATCTTATCTACAAAGTACTCAATAAACCGGTCACAGCGGTCACTGGATTGCTCCCGGTCCAGGCGGAGGCAGGCAGGACTGACCAAGCCTTTCACCACCCGGAAAAGCTCCACTGGATGTGACTTTGCAGATGCAATAAGAGCAGCAAAGAACTGCTTCTTTGCTGCCTGCACCACCACAGCATAAGCCTTTAAACTGCTCTTATGCTGCGATGTATCATACTGGTCGCAAGTCCGGTGCCACCGTCACTCCAACCGCCTTGCTCTCCCGCTTCAAACACCGCAGGCCCTTAGTAAACCAAGGAGAACTGCGGGAGACTCGGGAGGGCAGTGGACGCCTGAGAGCCACTCTGTCAATGGTCTCAACCAACAAGTTGTTCCAGAAGGCTATGAGATCATCGACCGAGTAGGTGTCAAGGTCCAGGGGAAACTCTCACAGAGCATTCTGGAACCGATCCGGTTCCATAAGTCTCCGGGGCGGACCGATCAAATAGGTCCTACACCCTGCCGGGGGCTAACATGCGCCAGGATGCACACCTTAAGGAGGTAATGGTCAGACCATGACAAAGGCTCTTTCCCCTTAACTCCTACTAACTGAACCCCCGCCTCAAGGCCGGTGCAGAAAACCAAATCCAGTGTATGTCCCTCCTCATGTGTGGGGCCACAGATGATTTGGGACAGGCCTATGGTTGTCATGGAGGCCATGAACTCATGCCTCGTTCCTCCAAGATCGGTGTCAGTGTGGATATTAAAGTCCCCCAGACTACCAATCTGGGGGTCCGGAGGATCACATCTGACACCAGATCAGCAAGAGCATGTAGGGATGCCGCTGGGCAGTTGGGTGCACGGTTGCATTTTTTTGTTAAAAGCTCAACCAACATAAATGATATCAGCACAATTCTGGGAATAGGTGTGATACTGAATCTTTAGCTCCACCTTTGAGAACCAAAGCCTAATATTTTAAAATCATACAGCAAACAGAATATTGTCATTAAAGCACAGCATGATTGCTCAACACTGCTCTGCCACTATTCCTCAACCCTACTTGTTGGGTATATCATGAAGATACCTTAGCGTACATACCCATTCACAGGTTATTCAGAAGGTGCTAAGAAGTCATAGTAAAGAGAGACACATAAGTAACAAACAAGCAATTACTATATCGATACTTACATATTAAAACATACTTGTAAGTATGTTTTAATACTTAGCAGAATGGTATGGCTATGTCATTGTTTTGGAAAGGAGTAAGATGTACCTCCTTACGTATCAGTATTTATACTATGTTCCGGGATTTGGCTTGGTCGCCCCATTGCTCTGAAGAAGAGTAAGATCACTTACTCATTTCTTATGTTTTCATATGTATTGTTCTTATTTGTTGTATATATCTGTTTTAGGCCTGGGCGAAAGCCAGTGCCTCAATAAACTAAACTAAACTAAAACTAATATATAGATCATGGGTATCAAACTCATTTTATACCCGGGCACTTGAAGTAGCCCAAATTCAGCAAAAAAAATAAATATTTGTACATGCTCCCAAATATGCATAGCAGTCCAATTGTTGGTACAGCTACCAATCAAAATACAAATTCTAGAAGGGAACAGAGTCACTGCTGTTTTGGAAATTCTCATCTCCAGTTCAGCTACCCTGAGCTAGGAATGGGTGGCTGCTACCATCACCATACAGTAAAGAAGATGCAGAAGTCGAGGCAGAAGCAAGGTGAAACAGGGGGGATGACTGTTCTGTATTTGTACTGTGTTCAGCATAATATTGTACAAAAATTTTACACATGGAAGACACTTGAAAATCAATACACAATTCATTCCTCATGTTCTGTCAATCTGTCTCTTTCTATTTAATCATATTCATCTGAACAACCCTTAGAACACATGTTGAATAGCCTTGTTGGAGCAGACTACTCCTGTATAAAATTGATCCAGCTGTTCCTGAACAGGGGCCTAAGTTACTAGAGATAGAGATATGCCTAGACCACAGTGATATTCCTCAGAAACAGCTACCCAGAAGCAAAAGAAAACAACATGAACACAAACAAAAAAACAAGTGAATCTCAGAAGAGCTTAGCTGAGGTGTGCAGTTGATAAAAATACCCCTTTCACAAGCCAGGAAATTCAGGAGGATCTCAAGAAAAATCTAGTTTGGATTATGAAAACAGTCATAGAATTGCAGGATTAAAAGAGGGACTCACGGGTCATCTAGTCCAACCCCCTGCTCCAAACAGGATATCCTCAGTTTACAGCATGGCAGGCAGATGCTTGTTCAGCCAAGTTTTGAAAACGCCCTAGGAGGGAAATCCCACAACCTACTCTGGCAGCTTATTCTATTGCCCAGCAGTTCTTAAGGAATTCTTCCTGTTATCTAACTGAAATCTACATTGTTGCAATTTATTTAAGCCCATTCCTTCTCATTCTGCCTCCTGTGGCAGCGAAGAACAAATGCTCACCATCTTTTAAATAATGATGTTGATGATAATAATTTTATTTTCATAGCACCCCCCTACCTTACATGGCAGGGTGCTACACAAAAAATGTAAAACCATATAAACACTACAAAACAAGGTAAAACAATTTAGAACAATAATTTAAAAAGTGTAAATGGGGCAGGCAAAAAGGGAGGGCAAAGTACGAGGGCACCACTGCTTGGTGGATCCTAAAAGTACGCAGAAAACAAATACATTTTTAGGTGCTTTTTAAAGGTATGGAGGGAGGAACTGAGGCGTATATCCAAAGGGAGTAAGTTCCACACCGAGGGACCCGCCACAGCAAAGGCCCGATCACCTGCCAACTTCAGACACAATGGCAGAACCCCCAAACAGCAGGTGGTTCCTGAACACAGATAGCCATCAGTGTGAGGTTCCAAGAATAGGTCTCAAATATAGCCAGGGCCTAAACCGTTCAGGGACCTAGAAACCAGCAGTGTGATCTTAAACTCAATCCGTCACTCCAGAGGCAGCCAATGCAGAGAACGCAGGGCAGGCGTAACATGATCACATCTGCTTAAACCAGTAAGCAGCCAAGCTGCCATGTTCTGAACAAGATGCAAGCAACAGATAAGCACTGCTGGCAGTGGCATTCTTTATATATTTGAAAAATGCTATCAGCTCCCCCCCTTAATCTTAACCCAATTCTTTCAGCTGTTTCTCATATGGCTTATCTTCCAGTCCATTTATCATATTATATCAGTTGTTTATCATCATATTATAATCATAATTTTATCATACTTATATCAGTTCTCCTCTGAATTTTCTCAAATTTGTCTACATCCTCATTTAAGTGTGGCACCCAAAACTGAACACAATATTCCAAGTAAGATCTCACTGGCACTGAATAAAGAGTCATCACCTCCTTTGTGTTGGAAATAGCGCACCCGATAATGCAGCCCAAAATGTAATTTGCCTTTTTCTTGACAGTGTCACATTGTTGACTCCTGCTGGTTTATGATCCATCATAACCCTTAAATCTATCTCTTCAGTGCTATTGTGTTCTTACAAGTTGTCCCTCCTTTTATATTTATGCTTTTGGTTTTTCAATCCCATGTGTAGTACTTTCACATTTGTCTTTATTAAATCTCATTCTGTTTTGTCTGTTCCAGCTCTCCAGTTTATCTGGATCATTTTGAATTATAATCCTGTCTTGCAAAATGTTTTCAACTCCTCCCTGTTTTGTGTCATCTGCAGGTTCAATAAGAATACTTTTTAGTCCCTCCTCCAAACCACTGATGAAAATGTTGAAGAGGACCAGACCCAGGACAGAGTCCTGTGGAACACCACTTGATACCTCCTCCCAATTTGAAACCATTATATTAATTTTTTACTCATTGAAGTGCAACTTATCAGCTAACCGTGAACCCATCTAATGGGAAGTCCATCCAGTTTCTTCAGGTCAGGTGGATCATGTCAAGGCCTTCCCAAAATCAAGGTATACGGCGTATATTGCATTTCCTTTCTCTACCTTATTGAAGAAACAACAAAACATGTCACACCAATTTTATTTCTTAAATCCATGGGACGTGACGGGCTTTTCGCCCATCTCGCCTAAACTCACACCAGGGTGAGACAACTCACCCCGGGGTGGGGTTAATCCCACCGCCAAACATTCTGGCGGCTGGGGTTGGGGACATGCAGATATAGCTCTGCACGGTCCCGCCTCACGTGCTCCTCAGCACAACCCCGCCTCCTCCCTGATGCCCAGGTGCAGCATCCTTCCAGGCCGCTGTGTCCACCCAGAACCACTCTGGCCACGGGCCGGGGTTAAGCGGAGTGGCCCATCAGACATGGTAGCCCGCTTTACCATGGTCTGGAGTCGCCTACCCTGGACCGAGGCAGGGCTTATCACAGTACGAAAATAAGACTAACTAAACCTATAATTTACCTGGTTCTTCCTTTTTTCCTTTCTTAAAATAGGCACTATATTTTGTTCTTCTCTAATCCTATGGGACCTCACTTGTTCACCATAATCATAATCACAGATAATCATCAGTGGTTCTGACATTTCTTCAGCTGATTCTCTCAAGGTCCTAGGATGCAGTTCACCAGCCCTGCCAACTTCAATTCATTCAAGTTAGTTAAGTATTCTTTGACACCATGTTTAGTTATCTTGACCAGTGCCCCTCCCTCACTATTGCCCATATCTTTTTTCCTCAAAAAAGGTAAACTCTGACTAGATGTTTAACAAAGAAGGCATAAAATGTAGTGGCTGCCAACAATGAGCAAGGAAGCTCAAACAGCAGCAGTATTTTAGATAAGTCTTCATATCTGTTTCAAAAAAATATTTGTCACAAAAATATTGGTCCTAATTTCTCCTTGGATAAGGAAATGCAGAATGGAACTACCATCCAGAGCTGCCTACTATTGATCCAGCAACATAAAAAGAGCTAGCAAGTGCAGATGAAGACTCGTTTGTACTAAACGGGGTTCCTAAATAGCCAGGCTATTTTCCACAAGATTTCTTTAGCTGTACTTCTCCAGCCAAACACCTTGCCTGGTGGAGAAAAAATGTAAAGTGAACGACTCTACTCAATTACTAGTATTCTTTCTTTCTTGAATTTTTAACCAAAATAGCGAGCAGGGGTACCAAGTATCAATTCTTGGCAGGTCTGATGCTGGACTCAAAGATAACTAGAAGTTAATCAGTCAGGAGAAGCCATGAGCATAACATTGGGTGTTCTTACACACACATTCTATGTTTGCTGTTACATCCTGAACTTTCTGTGTGTCTAAATCACTCACCCAGATCTTAAACATCCATCTCTTTGAACTTCTGCATAGAACTTTTCAGAGAACTTTTGTGTGTAAAAAGTTCCCCTGTAAACTGCTTTGCTCCAGGAAGCTGTGGTCACTTGGTTTCCATGGCAGCTTGTCACGTCTACAGCTGCAGCTACCTGAGGCAGCGTTTGTGTGAAGAATGCATCCAGGAACTGCCTCAAGGCAGCGTGTGTGTGAAAAATGCATCTGGAACTTAGGTAAACCCAGAAGATAGAAAAATCCGGAACTTTAAGGTGTGTGTAAAGACGTCCAATGTTTGTTACTCTACTTCGACTAGAAGGTTCTGGAAAAAAGCTACGAGAACTGCACTGGATTTGATTAGGCTCAAACCAATTGAGATGACAACTGTATGGCTCAAAATTCTGAAATGCATCTTGAAAGTCACATTGAACAGAACCTCACTTTGTAGATCTACTGACAAAATAAGGGGCCAATAGAAAAGGCACTTCAGAGCTTCTTGGTTGGCACAGTCTTAAAACTGCACCTTCAAGCCGTTTAAGAAAAAAATAATAATAAAAAAATCAGAATCAGGAGAAACGAATGCAAGTGCATGATTTTTCCTGGAGATATCAGAATAAAAACTAGTTCTCAATGTTGTTATCCAAGGAGAAGGGAAGTCAGTCTACTACAGCATTACTGTTGGCAGAAGGTCTTGTTTATTCATTCAGCTTTCATGCCGCGCCCTCCTGCCACAGGCAGCTCGGGGTGGCGTACAACAATAAAACACATAAAACATCTAAAACAATTTAAAACAGTAATACATAAAAGCAGCAATAATACCCCATCTAACAACCCTCCCCACCCTTTCCTTCCCCCTCATATGGAGCACGTTATTTTGCAGTATGTTTAAAATCAAGATAATATACCAGGGATTTTAGTGTTTTGAAATTTAAGGAACGTAAGGGGGGGAAGAGGGGAGAAAGAGTACAGAAAATTCCAAAATTCATATATAGAATATTAGAAGAGAGTGTATCAACTTCCACAATTGTAAAAAGCCATGTTCACAACAATGGGTCATTGTTTTGAACAATAAACTGTGCAATTACAAGCAGCTCTAAAACAGCTGAAAAACACAACTTATTTATTTGGGACCCAACCACAAATGTTGCTAATTCTAGATCCAAAAAACTCCAGAACTATTGAAAAGCTACCCAAGAGATTTGGTAGATAATTTTGTTGAAAAAACTCACAAGCTGAGACATGCAATTTGGAAACGTTACTTCAATTAAACCGTAAAACAAGATTTATGAAGGAGGACTGTAATCACTCTAAGGATTTTTTCATACGTCTGTTTCTAAAAGGAAGCACTCCTTCAGTATTATTATTATTAACAATCATTTATATAGCGCCAGCAGTGTACCTGGCACTTTACAAAGTAATAAAATAGACACGGTCCCTGCCCCTAGGGCTTACAAACTGAGAGACAGGAGCTGGGGGAGAGACTTAGGAAGGGGAACAAAGGGAGAGACAAGGGGTCTAACATTCATGAAGATGCGAGGTCTCAAGTGCACGTACTTGGCTGTTACGATGAGAATGACAGCAGGCAGGTCCATGTTGCAAGGATAAGGGTAAACCGATCGTAGGTATAGGAATAGTGGCTCAGCAGGATAAAGAGTCAGACAGAGCAGAGCGAAAGAGGTGAGTTTTAAGGAGAGATTTGAAGGTATGAAGGGAGGGGGCAAGGCGGATGTGGACAGGGAGGGAGTTCCAGGCATGGGGGGCAGCAAGTGAGAAGGGACGAAGGCGCTTAGGGGAGCAGGGAAGGCGTGGAAGGGTGAGAGAAGGGGCAGAGGAGGAGCGAAGTACACGGGCTGGAGTATGGAGGGCGATAAGTGCAGAGAGGTAGAGGCGAGCAAGGTTGTGAAGAGCTTTATAGGTGATTCAGCTCTGAAAAATAAAACTGCTTCCATTCTATTAGGAGACCACATATTAGCATTGGTGATGCTGTTAACAGAACAAAAATGCCAGATTACAAGTTTCTGTTTCCAGCTGAGAGCAAGAAGCTTGTTTTTAAATGAGAGCAAGACATCTGTACATCCTAAAAATATTATATTGTCAATAGCAAATGTGCTGATCTGAATAAAGATTGATCCTAAAAATACTGTGCAGTGCAATCTACATAAATACAACAGGCATGCTGCTCTCAACCTGCAGGCCGTATGTTTTTCACTTCTGCTTCAAGACACAAATATTTCCTCCATCTCACGGCCTTGAAATTTCTTCAATCTCATGGATTGAAAAGCAAATTTACTCAGAATAGGGAACTGTCAACTGTGACACCTATTTTTGACTGATATCCTCCAATATTTATAGATTTAACTATTTTTCTACCCCACCGCTTCCTGCTCACAGAGCAGCTCGAGGCAGCTTACAAAATGCATAAATAGAACATCATAAAACCACACGCATAAAATATCATTAAAAACATTAAAATGCTAAAAATAAACTAAAAGGGTTGAACTCCCCCTCCCCAACCCACCCTACCCATCTCCCTCCCCAAAGGCCCGGCGGAACAGCCAGGTCTTACACTGTCTTCGGAAAAAGGGGAGGTCTGTGGCCAAGCGGGCCTCCATCGGGAGGGAATTTCACAGCCTGGAAGTGGCCACCGAGAATGCCCTCCCCATCATCGCTACCCGGGAAACCCGGGGGACTTCGAGTCGGGCGTCCCCAACCGAACGCAGGGGCCACAATGCAATCCGGGGCCTCAGGCGGTCCAATAGGTAAGCCAGGCCCAGGCCGTTTAGGGCTTTATAGGTCATTACCAGCACCCTGAATTGGGCCCAGAAGACAATAGGCAGCCAGTGCAGAGAGCAGAGCACTGGTGTAATGTGCTCGCAGTAACCCATCCCCGTTAAGAGACGGGCCACCGTATTCTGCACCAGCTGCAACCTCTGGACCGTCCCCAAGGGCAGCCCCATGTAGAGTGTGTTACAGTAGTCTAATCTAGAGGTAATAAAGGCATGGATGATGGTGGTCAGATCCGAGTCCAAAACATACGGCCGCAGCCGTCGTACCAGATATAACTGGCGGAATGCTCCCCTCGCCACAGCCTCCACCTGGAGATCCAGGCAGAGCTGTGAATCGAGGAGCACCCCCAGACTACACACCTGTATGGCCAGAGGGGGAGGCAGATCCCATCAATGATGCGGGCCACCCCACCCCTACCCACCAACATCACCTCCATCTTGTCGGAATTCAACTTCAGACGGCTCGCCCTCATCCAGGCCCCCATAGCTGCCAAGCACTGGGTGAGCACTGAGACTGCCGGGTCTGGGTCTGCAGAAAAAGAGAGGTAGAGTTGTGTGTCGTTGGCATACTGATGACAACGCACGCCGAACCGTCTCACGACCTCACCCAAAGGCTGCATATATATGCTGAAAAGGAGTGGGGGGGGGCAGAATAGAACCGTGCAGGACTCCACACGTGAAGTCCTGGGGAGATGAAATACATTCCCCGAGAACCACACACTGAGTTCTCCCGGCCAGGAACAAGCGGAACCATTCAAGAACAATTCTGCCCACCCCAGCCCAGTCCTGCAGCCGAGCCACCAACAGCTTGTGGTCAATGATATCAAATGCAGCTGACAGATCTAATAGAATTAAAATAGAAGATCTGTCCCAGTCTAATTAACGGTGCAGGTGGTCAACCAAAGCCACAAGTGCAGTCTCCATGACAAACCCAGGGTGAAAACCAGACTGCGAGGGATCAAGAAAACTGACCTGATCTAGATGCCCCTGAAGATGCCAGGCCACCACCCTTCAATTAACCTTCCCTAAAAAAGGAAGGTTTGAGACTGGCCGATAGCTGGCTGGGGAGTCAGTGTCAAGAGATGGTTTCGTGAGCAGGGGCTGCACCACCGCCTCTTTCACGCAGCTCGGCACCTTGTCCTCCCTAAGGGAGGCATTGACAACCCCCACCAGCAACGGCCCTAATGTCTCCCGGCAGGCCTTAACCAACCAGGACGGGCATGGATCTAATTCACTACAGGTGGCCCTTATAGCCAGTTCACCTACTGATAAGTGCAGCATCGAAGTCACAGTGAATCTCAGCGATTTTATCCACAAAAAAGTCAACAAACATGTCACAGCGGGCACTGGAAGATTCCAGTTCCAGGCAGAGAGAGGCCAGACTGACCAGCCACTGCACCACCCGGAAAAGCTCCACTGGGCATGACTTTGCAGATGATATGAGGGCAGCAAAAATCTCCTTCTTTTCTGCCCGCACCACCACAGCATAAGCTTTTAAACTAGTTTTATGCTGCAATCAGTCGGCTTCAGCGCGAGTCTGGCACCACCATCGCTCCAACCGCCGTCCTTCCTGCTTCATCCGGCACAGGTCCTCTGTAAACCAAGGGGACCTGCATTGTCGGCATTCCGGGAGCGGATGCCTGGGAGCCATTTGGTCAATGGCCTCAGTCAACAAGTTGTTCCAGAAGGCAAGAAGGTCATTGAGCGAACCGTCATTGAGATCAGGAGGTAATTCCCCTAGGGCATTCTGGAACCCCTCTGGTTCCATACGTCTCTGGGGGCGGACCAACTGAACTGGTCCTACACCTCTCCGGGGGCAGACATGTGCCAGGAGATCGGTCTGGAGGAGCTAATGATCCGTCCATGCCAAGGGTGTAGTTGATACATCCCTCACCACCGGATCCCCCGCCTCAAGCCCAGTGCAGAATATTAGGTCAAGGGTATGTCCTCCATCATGCGTCAGACCGACAACCTTCTGAGATAGTCCCATGGTTGTCATGGTGGCCATGAACTCACCTCCATTCCCCCATGGTCGGTGTCAGCGTGGATGTTGAAATCCCCCAGAACTAAGGTCCTTGGAGACTGCAAGACCACCTCTGACACCAACTCAGCTAAGGCATGTAGGGATGGTGCCATACAGGTAGGTGCGCAGTATATGAGCAGCAGTCCCAATCTGTCTCCAGCCAAATTGATCACCAGATGGATCCCCGTATTGCCCAAAGTAGTCTGCACTGGATACCTCCTCACAGACCAGGTGTCCTTAAAAGTAACGGCTACACTGCCTCCCTGCCCCTCTGGTCTAGCCAGAACAAGATCAGCCAAAATTGGCCCCAACTCAATGTCCAGCCAGGTTTCTGTAATACACAAAGGTCGGCTGAGTGATCCAGGATCAACTCCCTGATCGCTGTAGATTACCAACAGACCTCACATTCATCGGCAGCAGCAGTCCCAGACCAGGCCCCCCCCCCATTCTCGATCACTGCATTACCTGTCCGGGAGCCTGTGAGGGGAACTGGCATCAAGCACTTGTCCCTCCTTATTGGCGTTACCTGCCTCCCAGAAGTACCATAGTTACCTCAGCCCATCACAACCCCACTGGCTGCGGACACACACACCTCAGCCTGCCCCACCATCGGCTATCCCACCTGGTCCCCAAGGGAGACCCCCCCCCCTACTCCCACCCTATATCCCCCTTCCCCCAACCCCCCTCACAGGGGAGTCAAACCCCCCACCCGTCAGGTCACATGCACCTCTCACACTGGGGGAACAGTCCTGACCCTCCCCAACCCAGTCCACCCTCCTCCTTACATTGGGGGAGGGAGCCATAACTCTTCCCCTCCACCCACCAACCCAACCCCCCTCCACCCAAACTCACCTCTCTCCCAAAACAGCCCCTACCACTCTGCCCCAATAAACAGCCATCCCCCCTAAGGGCCACGCCCAAGATTTTATCCCCTCCCACCCAGCAGTCCCTCCTGGCAGGGGTGGGGGGTGGGAAACGACACTAACGCCACCACCCTCCTATTGCCAGGAGAACAGTCCGGAGGAGATATGAATATGAATAAAAACCTGCAGTTCTCACTGCCACATCCACACCCCAACTTGAGATTCTCAAAAATAAAGATTGGAGTAGGAAGATATTTATTTTATTTATTTAAAAGTTTCTCTCACACATCAAGGCTCAGGGTGGCTAACACATCAGCTCTGGGCATAAAGCCAGGGTAAAGCCTCATGTCGACTTTCTCTCTACTACAATATAAAGTGATGGTAGCCATAATTAGAGTTCACAGGTCATTCCCGCTCCTAGGTAATGTAATAGCTGGAGGAAATGCTGTTTTAACATCAGTGCTCTACAGATGTCTTGTGCATAAACTCCAAATATCATAGTCCATTAAGACCTTCAACTGCCAGTGAAGACTACATTGAGCTAAACTTTTCCTCATTAATACAAAAATATGCAGTTTGAGAGCAAAACTATTATGAAAGAACAAACCTGCATGACTGTTTGTTCCAGATGGTATTTTTGTGCATCCACACTACTGGGAACTGGATCCTCTGCTGTCATGCTTGGAACAATTTTGAAGAACCACCTCCTCCCAAAGAGCACAACCACCCTTTAAGGCTATGACATAATCAGCTCTACTCAACGTAAGATTGCGCCACCTCAGACCTACACTAGTTCGTTCATGTATTCAAGAGTATCCTGAGAAGGCAGGCAGGCAGGCAGCACGGTCAGTATCTTGAAGAATAACAGTTTTGCAACTCTCTCTTCAAGGGCCTCTGTGCATACATATGTATGAGTAATTTACAAGCAGAGTCTTTGTAGGAGGGAGGACCATGAGGAGAACTACTACCCTGCGAAATTGCACATCAGACCAAGAAGCCACTCTGGAGCATAATGTTTAGACCACAACTTCACATATACAACAAAAAAGTCTGTGTGGGGGCTGGGAGCAGGGAGGATGTGTGGGTGCAGGCGGTCTGGGGAGTCTGTGTGGTGGCAGGGAGTAAGCGTGGGGGCAGCGAGGAGTGGGAAACAGGAGAGGATGGTGATGGGGCAGGGGCAAGTCCATTGCTTACACTTGGGTCCATTGCAACCTAGCTATGCCCCTGAGGGCTGGCACTTCATGCGTCTTGCAAGTACTTTTAGTGAAGGATTGGCACACCGCACAATGGGTGAAACACACACCCAGACAAAAGAGGCACTTGTGTATGTTTAACTCAGGGAAGACTACTGAGGATAAAGGTATCTCTCTTAAACCTACTGGTTTGCTTCAAAAAGAAACCGAAAGATGTTAAAGTCTGGAGGTAAAAAATCCCTCTGTGGCAGGGTGGGCTCTAACAGTTCCCTTCTGGATCAGACCCCAAGCAGCCAGGCCCAAGCCAGGAACTATAGCTCAGTGCTCTTTATTTACAGTGCCACATTCCTCCACCCTATACACATAGTTACAATTCAGTCTCTCATCATATAGACCAGAGCTGCCTACTCACATCAGCCCTCTTGGGTCCTGGTTCCTACTCACCGAGCCCTGCTCCTGCTTCTCAAGCAGTTCTCCAGTCCACAGCGTTCCTGCTTCTCCAACAAGGTCTCTCTCTTTCTCTGGCTTCTCCAGCCACTTTCCCGCAAGGCTGTTCCCTGTAGTCAGTTCCCTTTGCCCTCAGGTGTGCTTGCTGAGGTCCAGTGCTTGGCCTCTTAAAGGGCCATTACCCATTCGAGTCTCTGCTCTGCCACACCCTCTGAATAGACGGGGGGGGGAGGAATTGCTAACTAGCAAAATCTACACTAAAGGCAATATCTGAGTAAGGTATCTGTGCCAATCAAGAGCTCATGTCTCTGTGCAACAGATGCAGATCTCTAAGAGAGCCATATGAGCATGATGAGAGCTGTGCAATATGGTTACCCAACATTATAAACAGAGAGGCACTCAGAAGAATTAAATGTATTTTTGCATACATTAAATTTACAACTTCATTTTCAGGAAATGATTGTTCAAAATCTCTAGAATACCTGCTTTCAAACTAGACAGTGACCGTTTTAACTGTCAAAGGAGATCGTGAGCCCATGTTTGGCAATACCATCCTTTTGGGAAAACAGCAACACACCTATGCTGTTGATGAACAGACAAGCTGTAATTACCAACAGTCAACACAACAGACTTTACGGTCCTCATGTGACCTGACGAGATAGACTTCCTTTTACAGTAAAACAGTTATGGCACAGTCGATGAAACCACTAGTATAAACAGTCTCGCTGAACTCAGTGTGACCGCTCACAAGTAACTGGCTTCAGGGCTGCTGCCCTAGCCTTGAAAATCAACTATGTCACAGATTTTTTTCTTCATTTCTAAGCAAAATAAAATGTGGAATGTTTTATGTGTAACAGAGAGGCCCAGGGACAAGATTTAGTTCCATTCTAAACATTAATGTTACATATACTCTAGTCTCATATTACTAAAGATCCCAAAGCCCTCTCTCTACGGAACAAACAACAGAACTGGCACACAAGAGCGAGCGAGCGAGAGAGCGCACACACACGAGCAGGGAGACCAGTAAGGAAGAAGTTACAGCAGTCATGGCGACAGATGATGAGAACATGGACTAGGGTTTTATTTATTTATTATTTATTTATTTAAAAATTTGACTACCCCGCCCCTCCTGCCACAAGCAGGTCAGGACAGCTTACAATTAATATACAAATAAACAACAATAGAGGTAAAAACAACATAAAAGGAGGATAAAAATATATCCCACCCCACCCTAACCCATTCCCCCCACCCAATCACCCATCTCCCCTGCCAAATGCCTGGCAGATCACCCAGGTCTTACAACTTCTTCGAAAGGAGGGGAGATTCAGGGCCAGTCTTTATTGGCTGGCTTTATTTTTCCTTGAGTGATCTTTTTACTATTCTAATGGTAACGAGAGCTTCAACCGGGTACCTGGCAAGTTGAGCACTCCGCCAAATCTGGAGCACCTCACTCACCTTGGTTGCATTCAGGCACTGATTGGTACCCAAACATGACCTGATGGGTTACCCAACTCCCCAGGCTTTTAGTAATTTGGCAACAGCCTGGATCCGAGGTGTAACGGAGAGGTAGGAGTCAAAGATGAATCCCAGGCTATGTGCCTGAGGGACAGGCTGGATGGGGGGGGGGGGGGGGCAGAGGCGGAGCCAAGATCCCCTGTGGGAAAGTAGCAGGTGTGGCTCCCCCCACTTCCCCCACCCATGGGAAAATACAGGNGAACACCCTCAATGAAAACAGAGGGAAGCAGGGGCAGCGGCAGTTCCTATAAATGGGCGTATGCCCTCCCTACACCCTATCCTCAGCTTCCCCAGCTCCAGAGACTGTTCATGGCCGCCACGCTGTTGCCGCAGCGACCGGATTACATCTCGAGTTGGGTGCATGCACACGAGGTACACGCTAGTGCCTGCATCTATTCTCAGAGCACTGCCATGTTTTTGCTCTCTGCGCATGCACGGAGAGCAAAAATGTCCACCCTGCAAGGAAGTCAGGCACAGGGCAGCCCTGAGCTTCCTGTGCATGCGCTTGACTTGCTTTGTTTACAGGCATGCATACAAGGCAGCGCTCAGTATGGACACTGAGCCGCTGAGCTGCATGCTTTCAGCAAATCAGCTCGCTCCTTGCTGGCCAGCAGATGTGTAGCCAATGGAGCCGGAGAGGTGGGTGGACAGGCTGGGTGGGAGGGACTGACTCTCTGAGTCAGAGACTTGTGTGTTACAAAAGGCGGGGCTGGAGCAGGCAGGCCACCGCGGCAGAGAAAGCATACTCAGGGCACTGTCCCCAAAGCATGGCTCTCCGCAAACTTTAAGGGGTGCAGCAAGAGGAAGAGATTCTGGTGCCCAGGCAGAGTTCCATGCGAGGAACTCAGACCAAAAAAAAAACTCCATTGGGTGGTAATGAATGCTGCCCTGGCCCTAGGGGGAAGGGGAGTAGAGCAGGAGGAGGATGAAGTCAGAGCAGAGTGGGAGGGGCTGGTAATGGGCAGAGGGAGAAGTGCTGCCTGTCAGCCTGACTCTGTGTGCTGATTGAGCCTGCCCTATTGGTGGGAGGAGGTACTAACTCTAGGCAGGCAGTGGACAGGGCCTGCAGATGCAGGAACTGTGTCCGAGGAGCCCAGGGAGTCTACATGTGCTTGTGGCATTGTTTGATTTGTTTGGAGGCAACCGTGGGAAGGCAACTTGGACTGTGCTGCTGCTGGAGCCAGCAGAACAGTGATCACTAGGGGTGGGGACTCAGGGAAATTATTGGTGTCGGTTTCTTTCTGTTTCGGGTTCCCTGTGTCTTGGATCTCATATCAGTATCTGATTTATCCGTGTCGGTTCTTTTTCCCATTGAAGTCAATGGGAAATTTTCTCAATTGACTTCAATGGGAAAGAGAACCACCCTCCAACTCAGACAGAGTCGTGGACACATGCGCAGAACGACTACCCTCTTCCAAAATGGTGCCAACACTGCCGGTGCCATTTTGGATTAGGTATACGCATGCATAGAATGGTCTTGGTGGCCATTTTGTGCATGCGCGCTGCTGAGACGGCAGCGTTTCTCGGAGTTCTGGATCAGCAAGACGACCTGGAAGAAAAGAAGATTAAAGGAAGAAGAGAAAATATCCTTCCAATATCACCTCTACGTTGATGACACTCAACTCACTCTCTCTCTCTCTCTCTCTCTCCATATATCCAAGCTCGCCTCACCAGCTCTCTCTCTAATATCTCTACCTGGATGTCTCAACATCAACTAAAACTGAACATGTCTAAAACTGAACTCCTTATCTTCCCCCCTCAGGCTTCATCTTTGACTCACCCCTTTCTTTTCTACTCTACTTTGACTTTGTTGCCAAATTCTGTCGCTTCTCCCTCCATAACATTGGTAAGATTTGCCCTTTTCTCTCTGCCTCCTCTGCCAAAACCCTTCTTCATGCCCTGGTCATCTCTCGCCTCGATTACTGTAACCTCGTTCTCACTGGCCTCCCCCACCCTCCCCTTATCTCTGTCCAAAACTCTGCTGCCAGGGTCATCTATCTCGCCCGTCATTTTGACCACGTGCAGCCCCTCCTCTCCTCTCTTCAGTGGCTCCCCCTTCCTGAACGAATCCTGCACACGCTCCTACTCTTCACCTATAAAGTTCTTCACAACCTTTCTCCCCCGTACCTCTCTGCACTAATTTCCTTCCGTACTCCAGTCCGTGAACTTCGCTCCTCCTCTGTCCCCTCTCTCGCCCTCCCACGCCTCCCCTGCTCCCCTAACCACCTTCATCCCTGCTCCCTAGCTGCTCCCCATGCCTGGAACTCCCTCCCTGCCCACATTCACCTCGCCCCCTTCCTTCGTACCTTCAAATGCCTCCTCAAGACCCACCTCTTCCGCTCTGCCCTCCCCAACTCCTTGCTCCCCTCACCTAACTCCTGCTGATACCCTCCATCCAGTACAATCTGTTACCTGAGGTCTGTGTACTCATATCCTCACCACATGGACCAACCAGCCATCATTCTTGATGTAACCAAGCCAAGCGTGTGCACCTAGAGGAGGAGGAGAAGGAGGAGAAGGAAAAGGAGAAGAAGAAAAGAAGAAGAAGGAAAAAAAGAAGACCCTGCTGCCCAGCAGAGGAACTGGCTTCACTGCCAGTTCCCAGGCCTCCTCTGCTGCTGGCGGGAGCTGGCTCTGCTGCCAGAAAGTCAGGCCTTCTCTGTCGCCCCACAGCAGAGAAGGCCCAGCAGCCTGGCAGCAGAGCTGGCTCCTGCCAGCAGCGGAGGAGGCCCAGCCACCTATTGGCTAGCAGAGCTGGAAGCTAAGCCAGCAGTCATGAACCCCACTCTCCGGACCCAGACTAGCAACAGTAAGTAACTCTACAGGGGCCCCAGGGGGTGAGCTGGGGTAAAGCCAGGCTCCAGCAGGTGGAGGCATTAGGGGTAATGGATCCCCACACTCTGAAGCCAGGAGTGGGGTGGGGGCGGTTGGTTTCCCCCGAGCTCTTCCCATTGAAGTCAGTGGGAGGATTTCCCATTGACTTCAATGGAAAGATCCGAACATTGGGATCTGAGCAGGCCCAATTATCTGATTCTCTGTTTTAACTGAAAGTGGACATTATTGGCCACTTTCGGTTAAAAACGAAACTGAATCCCATCCTAGTGATCACTGAGGACCTGCTGCTTCCATTCTTCCAGAGAAAACCAGTAAGATGAGGGGGGAGGGAGATGCTGTCATGTATCCTATATTTCTTTTTGACCATCTGTGTTTCAATAATCAGAATTGGCCCCTCTGTATGATGACTTCCTAAAGTGCTGTCCTATAGTGACCTTTCTACTGAACTCTTGACCAGACACTGGAATAGGAGATGTAATGAGCCAGTCTCTCTCAAAGAAATCAACATTTTCTGTTGACCAGTTTCAAGATACGTGACTCCCAAGCAGGGCAGGAAGAGGCCTTGTTTGTTTGGAGTTTACTCATTGTTAATCCTATCTTAGATGATAGACACCTGTTTTAGTACTATGTACAGGCTTCTTACTATGTACTTTGAAAAAGCCCTCCCTGTCAGCAGTTTTGACCTGACGTCATTTTTAGCTGACTTCCAAGCAATTTTCATTCCATAAGAAGGGAGAGGAGAAATGGATTTTTCAGAAACAGTTCCTTCCTTGGAGCTTTTCTCATATCCATATGGCAGTATGGGACAAAGGACTGGGTAATATGATGCACTGAGTCAACCACAGCAATAATACTTAGAGCATATATTATATCTTATAGATGTTAAGATCTTTGAACTTGTAACAGAGTTGTTCCTTGAACAGAAATATCCTCTTAAACAATGCATTTTAACTGACACGGTTTCTTTTGTACAATTTCTTTATTTGAACTTAAGTAAACTGTTGCTTTATATTTATAATATTCTTAAGTCTCATAGCTTCATTCATAAATGAATTGTCTTTACAATACTTTGCTGAGCAGCTGGCTTATTAGCATAGTGTAAACTGAGTTTCCACATATCAGAAAAGAGCGCCCTATATCCAGACCAGATGATGTCAGGCCTGGACCACTAAGCGCAAATTTCCTTTGAGGAAACTGAGACACAACGCGACAATACCCCTGACCTATATTGTCTGCTGCTCGTGCTTTTTCTTGTGTGTCTCCCCCCCCCCCCTACCCTTCCCTGGGCAAGCATTGCATGCAGGCAGGGACAATTTTGTGGGTCCAGCTGGAACTGGGCACACCTATGCTGCTGCCACTTCTTTAAAATGGTTCTCTGGCCCTTGCTGCTTTCCACCCTGTGACCCTAACTGCTTGCTTTCTCATTATTATTTTTTTGGAGGGGCGGCTTGGATGGAAGTGGGTTTCTTTGAATTTCCCCTGTATTTAAAAATGATCCCTTTGGAGTTTGCCCCACTGGTAGGCTTTCCTGCAAGAAGGCCATGCCACACCACATGTTGGTTGGCTAATAGCTACCTAGCCTGGCTGCAGTAGCTGCCTTTTACACTGCAGCAAAACTCTGTGCAGCATGGTTGGGGTCTTGGAGGAGAAGTGGAACCCCATGCTGCTGCTTTTATGGTATGCTAAGGACTTCACATAATATTGTTGGGTTAAGAATCCGGTTTGTTTTGCTTCTTGTGTGTTTGCATGATACGCTACTGTTTCCACCCTCCTTTCCCAAGCATGCAGAGGCCATTTGTGGGGCTCCTGTCCATGGCTACTCTTGATTAAAATGGTCCCCTTGCTGTTTTCCACCCTAATAATCTGCTTTCTGGTTTTTGGGTGGGGAGGCCTAGGTGGGGCTTTGGTGGGATGGTTTCTTGCTTGTATTTTCCCTGCATTTTAAAATGGTCCCTTTGCAGTTTGCCCTACTGGCAGGCTTTTCTGCAAGAAGGCCATGCCACACCACGTTGGTTGGCTAATGGCTACCTAGTCTACCCTGCCTGGCTGCAGCAGCTGCATTTTACATTGCAGCAAAACTCTGTGCAGCATGGTTGGGGTCTTGGATGAGAAATGGAACCCCATGCTGCTGCTTTTATGGTATGCTGAGAATTTCACATAATATCGTTGGGTTAAGAATCTGGTTTGTTTTGCTTGCTGTGTGTTTGCATGATGCACTGCTACTTCCACCCTCCTTTCCCAAGCATGCAGAGGCCATTTTGTGGGCCTGCTTGCCATGGCTGCTCTTGTTTAAAATGGTTCCTTTGCTGTTTTCCACCCTAATTGGGGGAGGGTGTGTTTGGTTGCAGATTCAAACCCTTGCTTTGAATCAAAGATCTGTATTTAGTGGGGTTTTTTTTTTTTAATGATTGCATATTATTAGTAAGCATTTATATAGCGCCAGCAGTGTACCTGCATGGCGCTTTATAGTTGTGGTAGGAGATGGGTCCCTGGCCCAGTGGGCTTACACTCTAAGGACAAAAATGAGGGTGTTTTTAATACTCTTCATCTAGTTGGAAAAATTTTACTTTTTATCTAAGGCTATTTTTAAAGCAGCCAAATGAAGAGAATTTACGTTAAAATGACAATTTTGAGTTGTTTACAAGCTTTAACCACTCTGGTAGATAAAGTAGCTGGTTTCCTCTTTACTCACTTATCTTTGCACCTTAAGTTTTTCTATAGTTAAGATTATTTTAAATAAGAGATCAGATCTTCAGTATGTATGGATACCTGTAGGCTGATGCGAGATCCATTATTTAAATTTTCACGGTTTAAAAACAGTGGCTAACTTCCCCAAAAGGTTTGGGGAGAGGAATGATGGCAGGTGCTGAGAGAACAGGAAAGGAGAGACAAGTCCTGAATCACCAAGTCCTGAGGGCTGTCCTTCCGGAAACGTGGCCGGGGGCTCTCCTCCCAAGGGCAGGGGATATCAGCTGGAGTCAGGGAGTGGCTGCAATGGCAACTGAGTAGTGACTCACTCCCCCCACATGCTGCTGTGTGGGAGAAGCTGAGCCAGATGCCCTCCCTCCTGAGTCAAAGAAAAGGGAGGGAGCAGCCATGCCTGGGCTGGTCAGTTGGGCAGCCCAAATTCACTGAAAGTTTAGTGGGGAATGAGTCTGATGCCATCCATCACACTGAACTTTAGCAGGGGATGTGCCCCCCCCCCCCAAATTATGGCTGATTAAGACCATTTTTAGAAAACAGTATTTTCTGTAGGACTGATATGCATGCTATTTAATTCTGGAATATAAATAGTAAACAAACATTTTCATACATATCTTAACATCTTGTCACTTTCAGCACACAGACTTTAGGGGAACTGAACTTTCACCAGTGATGTGGGGCGGAAAGGTTTCCGTGGAAACTTTCCACAATGGAAACTTTTCCACTAGCAAATTTTTCTGCAGAAAATTTTCCAGGACTTGGGGGAATTTTCCACTAACATTTTTCTGTGGAAAATTTTCCATTTCTAAAAATGACTGCAAGTGAAAGCAAAACCAAGACTAAACCTGTGATTGCATCAGATAGCTGGAAATGAAACCAAAACCAAAACTAAGCTCCTCATGCTTGAGGTCTATGGGCATTGGAAAAATTTCCAGAAAATTTGCATAGGAAAATTTTCTGTTTCAAAAATTTTGTATGCAATTTTAATGAAAATATTAATGCAAATACGCAAGAAAATTGGTATTGGAAAATTTTCCAATTCAGAATTTTCCAGAAAACTCACATCACTGACTATGACTCAACAGCCAATGAAGTACAACTAGGCAGGGACCCGAGTTGACTGCATTGCTGCAATTTGCAGTCATTTTTGCAGAATCAGCCAATCCTCTCAGAATCAGCCAATTCTCACAGAATCCTCGCAGAATCAGCCAATCCTGACCATGATCCGAGGGTAAATAGGCCCCTGGGAGATGAATTGGGGGTGGGTGGAGTCTGAAGGCCCTATGTTTGCGTGAGGGAGGTGCTAAAATTCTAGAGGATTTGAGTTGTGGTGAATTTGCAGAATTTGGCTTCATTGGATGCAGAATTTAAGATTTTTTGGTGCAGTCAACTCAGGTCCCTGCAAATAGGATACAAGATGGGAGAAAAGGGAACAATCTTCACAATGAAGCAGGATGTTGGTTGGTTGGGCCTATTGTTCCTGTGCAGATATTGGTTGGGCTTACCACTCCTGTGCAATTTTTTTTTAATTTTTTTGTTTTTTACATTTATATCCTGCCCCTTCTGAGAACAGCTCGGGGCGGCTTCCAACATAATAAAACAATTCTAAAATATAAAACAATTTTAAAAACCATCAACAATTTAAATACTTTAAAACAGGGCCCCGGGAATACAACTTAAAACATTAAAAACAATATAAAGAGTAGGGTAGGGGCGATGAACAAAACCCTATCCCCCCCTCCCCCCCCAAAGGCCTGGGTGAACAGCCAGGTTTTACAACACTGCCAGAATGACAACAGGCTTGGGGCCAGGCGTGCTTCCTCTGGAAGGGAGTTCCAAAGGCGCGGCCCAGCCACCGAGAATGCCCTCTCCATTGTGGCCCCCCACTTTACGCGGGGGTCCTCTAGCGGCAGCCTCTGAACCAGGAACAAGGGAAGCCCCACGTAGAGCGCGTTGCAGTAGTCCAGCCTCGAGGTGACGAAGGCATGGATGAGAGAGGCCAGGTCCAGGCTGGAGACGAACGGACGCAGCCTACGCACCAGAATAGCTGGCGGAAGGCAGCCTTAGCGACTGCCTCCACCTGCCGCTCCAGGCGGAGGTCTGCGTCCAGTATCACCCCCAAACTCCGGACCTGCTGAGCTATAGGAGGGCGAACCCCCCCAATCAGGGGGGCCACCACCTCCCTCGCTCTCCCCACCAGCATCACCTCCGTCTTATCAGGATTGAGCTTCAGTCTGCTCTGCTGCATCCATTCCGCCACAGCCTCCAAACACTGGGATAGCAACAAGACAGCCGGGTCTGGGTCAGTTGAAAAAGAGAGGTACAGCTGAGTATCATCAGCATATTGGTGACACCGCACCCCGAACCCTCTCACGACCTCCCCCAAGGGCTGCATGTATACATTAAATAGTAATGGAGACAGAATAGAGCCCTGCGGAATGCCACATGATAAAGCGCGTGGGCACGATTTCTCATCCCCCAGCAGCAGCCACTGGCTTCTCCCCGAGAGGAATGAATGGAACCATTCAAGAACAGTCCCATCCAGACCCACCCACCCCAGCTGGGAAAGGTTTTTGTTATGTGGGATATTGATTGCAGCAACTGTGGGTCAGTGCTTTTATTTTGTAGTATGTATGAACGACATTGCTGGCAGATGATATTTGTATTTGCAACTTCTATAGTATGTTTATATTAGTCCTTTTAATATGTTTAGCAACCTACTTTAATATTTGTTGGTAATTTGTATTTGTATGTGATGCTTTATTTTTGCACTGGCCACCGGCCACACATATCAAATTGATTGATTGATTGATTGATTGATTGATGATTGATTATCAGCCTGTTGTTATGAGAATCATCAAGATTTTTTTAAAAAATTTTTTTGCCTGAAGGCTTACTTAAGCCCCTTAAATTGATTGAAGATATTAAAAAGCAAAATGTTAGGATGTATGCAGAACAACTCTTATAGATAAAGCTTATATGGAAACAGAAATAACATAAACCTTAACCAAAACACATCTTCAGCTTTTTAACGACACAAGTTAAAGGTTATATTTAGGGATGGGCGAACAAAACTGAGTTTGGAAATTCGGTTTGGTTCAGAAGTTTGGTTTGGTTGACCGAACTATTTGAGTTCGGTCTGAACTCCAAACTTCCAAACAAAGTTCNTCAAAGTCACTCTGAATCCGAGCGATCTTGTCTGCGAAGTAGATGACAAACTCCTCACAGCGGGCCTGGGACAAGTCCCCGTCCAGGCGGAGGGAGGGCCGGACTGACCAGCCTCGGCACCACCCGAAACAGCTCCGCTGGGCGTGACTTCGCAGACGCTATGAGGGCATGACGCTATGAACTCCTTCCTTGCTGTCCTCACAGCCTCAACATAGGACCGCAAATGGGTCCTATGGAGAAGTCGGTCTGAGTCAGATTGACTCCGATGCCATCGACGCTCCAGCAATTGCAATGCAGGAGCATAGCAATTTACAGTGTGATCCAGTCGCATAGCAATGCTGTGGGGAGCCCAGGATCATGCCCCAATTATGAGTTCCACTAAGGGCAAAAAAGTTGGGTCCCCAGGGTTTGGGCAGGACTTACGCATGAAAAGGATGCTATCCCCACTTCCAGTAGCACTCTCCTCCAAATTTTAATAGTAGATGAGGGCAACACTTCATCTCTGACCACTCTTAAAACTTCTTTCTTAGCCGTGGCCCTTTGCAAGTGACCAGAGCACTGCTACAAAATTTTCAGTGTGAGCAGGGGTGGAGCACTAGCCACATTTTCTCCCCGCACACAGTCTGCAAGTTTCCTAGAAGCGCACTTGCAAAGGGCCTCCTTAGAGCCCTAAGCCAGGGCTCAACGGAGCCCCCTTACTCCATGGTAAGTACATCCCTTGTGTAGGTACATGGTAGGTACATCCAGCTGTTCAATGCCAGTTCTTAGACAGTTCAATTGGTTTAAGGGGACTCACATATCTCCTAGCAGTCCCTATTTAAGAGGGACCGTCCCTCTTTAGGTGTTGAATTCCTCTGTCCCTCTTTTGAGAGGAAGATTTTAAAAAAATAACAAACCAACCAATATTAAAGCCTTCGGCACGTTTCCTGGTTACCTCCCAAGAGAAGCACTTGAGAGGACAAGGGAAAGATAATGGAATGACAAGAAGCTAAGTGGAATGATAAGCAGGAAAGCATCTGTTCCTCTTTATGCACTTGGAATGTTGGGAGATGTGTGTGCACATGTAAATGTATGAGGGGGTGCAGCTTATTGGCTGGGGAAAGGCTTTCCCTTATTTGTTCACTGGAAATGTTGAGAGGTTTGAACTCATGCCAGTGTTAAGTAAACAAAGGAATGTATTCTTTTTCCCCCATCTGACCACTCCCCCATCCCAGTCATCTGAACTTAGTTTTGCTTCTGTGAATGAGACAATACAGAATTTTATAATTTAAATATGCTTTCCAAAAGTAGACACTCAATAAAATACATATAGGGGATAATCCAGTGACCTGCTTATGCCGATCCTGACGCATGGCACACAGCCAGAACACACACGCTCATACACACACATGTGGTGCCCTGCGTGCAGCACAGCCACGCAGGGCGGGTCACATAGGCCGGGGTTACACCTTTGTCCAGCGCAACTGTGTTGCACATGGGGCACCGTGTGCACACCTGAGTATGCGTGTTCTGGCTATGTGTCTGTGTCTGCATAAGCAGGTTGCTGGATTGTCCCCATAGTCTTTTAAATTGCAAAAAAAGGCTTTCAGAAATTAGTAAAAAGAATTAAACTCAAGTTTACTGGTAATTAATCTAAACATGATGCCTTTATAGATCCATACTACTGAAAGCACTCAAGCCAGTGATCAAGTCTCATAATCAGTCATACACTTGCAGTATCCATGGGACCAAAGGTTGTAGTGAAAGATTATTTGAAGGATCCAAATATCCTCTTTCAAGGTCTCTCAGCTGTTCTATCAGGGCTTAATTAGGGGAGAGGGGTTTGTCAAGGAAACAAAATCCAGAAAAAAAACCCAAAACCGCTGGCCCATCTGCTGGGATCCTCATGGAGCCCATGCGAATTGGCTACAAGGTGTGGGGGAGGGCCAAAGCGACATTCTGGGGTCCAGCGGGCTCCCAGTCCATGTTTTAACACCCATTTCTTGACCCTTTGTTCTCTGCCACCAGATGTAATGGATGGGCCACTGAAATGCAGTGAAATCAGCATCTGTGAGAATGCACTGCTACAGGGCAACGCAAACAAATTTGAGTACAAGTGGTGAACTTGCCTTGGAGGGAAGTGCTGTGCGAGTGAGCCTTTCAAGTTCATCTTTAAAGCATGTATATTTAGTTATCTTCAGCTGGTGGTGTGGGGGTTCCCTCCCCCCCCTTTTGTTCTCATTTCTTACTATGTAAGTGTCATTGATGCTAACCTGTTGCCATCACATCCTTGGTTAGAGACCTGGTCCTGGATGAAGTGGCTCTGGAGAGCCTCAAACGGTATATATTGCTTGCTCTCACACCTTGACAAAGTTTCTTTTGCCAAAATATTTTGCTGTTATTGGGTCACATATTTTTTTTTAAATAAAGCATTTAACCACCTGATTAAAAATTCCTCCTGCTCAACTTTCACTTTGTCATAATGATAAAAAAAAAAAAAACAGAAACAAAAAAACCCAAGAGTGGAGGTCCTAGGAATCTCTCTTTCCTCAATAATTATTCCACAATACCAGCCACCTCATCTTAAAGATTCTTCAGATTCTGAGTAAGAGTGTTTTGGCTTGAAGATTCCAATAACTTGAAAAAGCTACTACAGAAATGGAACACCCAAGTCACTTCAGTCTTCAACTTTATACCTAGTTCCCTAATGTAAAACAAAATCCTAGGTTTACTTTAAAAACTGCCCCTTAAGGAATCAGCTGAAAACATAGACAAGTGAAGGGTCCTAGCAGCAAAGGAAAGAAAAAAACCCACATCCCTCTGCCTCATTCTTCAAAGGTAGGGAGCAAAGATCTGAGAGAAGAAAGAGGATCTGACCATCTGTGGGATGTAAAAAGCTAGAATTCTACTGGATGCTACTGTTTGAAGCGTAACATCCTTAAACTCAGAAGTATCTGGGGTAGTTATCAGGAAAGCCAAAAACAGAATATATTCATTATGCAACTATAGGGCCACTATATTCTTTCAAAGTAGTAAATAAACCAGTATGTAAATTTGAAATTGCTGGTTTACTTCAACATTGGAATGAAATTTAAAAGAAAAGAAAAAAACAGGCATTTTTCAAATGGCAGATTGTTGCATTTTTGACTTGCCAACCTAGATAATGTTCCTTTGAATATCCTTTAAGTATTGGTTTAAGCTTCAGATTTCTGGGCATTACCGAGCATCACACTAGGATAGTGTATTTGGTAGATAAAGACAAACGATGCCTAATTGAGTTAAACAGTATGATTCAAAATAAGATTTGATCTATCAGACTATTGTAATTTGAACAACAGATACCTATCTTTCAGAAAGCCTTGGTTTAGACAACCATTCAATGGTCATGTTTTGCTACAAAAAACACGGTTTCCTGGCTTTTCTATTTTAAATTACAGAAAAGTGAAACAATTAAAAGAAATATTAAGTTCATGAATGATACTCTTATTCCAGTTATATTGCAACAGGCTTTCCTCTGTGCAGTATAATTACTATTTGAACTCAAAACAAGACAAAGATAGGAGCATGTGAAATTTTAGTTTCTTTATTGGTATCAGTTAAATTACCCACCAAAAGAAATTTTAATATGCAAGAAAGGTACTGTCCTTTTAATACCTTGTTCTTTTTAGTAAAATCAAAGGTGATGGAAGAACAAACAGAAATTTCATCCTGGTAGAGCATCTGAAATACCCATAATTACACACACACACACACACACACACACACACACACACACAAGGTTAAACTAAATATAAAATATTAAATTGTATTTTCACTACTTAACAGGGTTTTTTCAGCTTGCTTGCTGTTTTTGTATTAGCAGAACGTTAATCATTTTGTCATTTAAATGTTAATACTTCAATATTACTCAACTCTCAATTAAAAAAACACTTAAAATGCAGTATACTAGGAAGCTTAAAATGACATTTGAGTTCCCCTAGAAATTAACAAAGTAACACACACACAGGCTCTGAAAACCTATTACAATACATTTACAAATAAATGTTATATTTGTCCTCCTGAATACTCAAACATGCATTAAGTAAAGGCTAACTAAAGAACTGCACCCCAACAGAGTTGGATTCGGACCAAAATGTATCATGTGCAAATAAGCAGGCTTTTGTCTTACAAGACTGACTTACTTAAATATTTATTGTAAAGCCGAAGGCCAACATAATATTACAAACAAAACATAAAACATATAAGACACATAAAACATCAGCACCAGCTCGAGTATAAGCAATTCACAGTAAGTAGGATAATTAAGTACCCATGACTGCAGTCTTTCTAAGCTTAAAAGCAGCCACAAAGAACTTTGCCACAGTCAAAGTTATCTCCATCTCTACATCAGATAAAAAATTCACCAGGACCTCCCTTTGCAAGCAGAGGCCTAAATTAACAATCAAAAGTTCCAACAAGTTCAGCCGAAGATTCAAAGAGCTGGCTATCAAAAATCATGTGCATCAAGAATTCCACAACTTTGTGGGAACAGACAGGGCAAAACCTTAGATTATACGGGATCTTAGTACACCTCCCATCCAGGACCGCACAAGGCATCACCTCCATCCTAGCTGAAGTAAACACCATCCTATTCATCCATATCAACAATTAAGAAAAATAAGAGGACCCGTTTACAGTCAAAGGAAAAGAATCATACACCAAAGCAACCCTTTCGGAGGAAACAGCTTCCTGTAAGGACTGGCCTTCCTGATCTTTGACTTACAATATGACTAATAAGACCCCATGTTCTTGGGAAATCCACAGATAATAATAATAATAATAATAATAATAATTCATTTTATTATTATTATTATTATTATTAAGTATTTATATACCACCAGTGACATACCTGGCGCTTTACAGAAAATAAGACAGACACGGTCCCTGCCCGAGAGCTTGCAATCTAAAGACAGGGGGAGGGGAGACAGGGAAGGGGTAACAGAGGGCGAGACAAGGGACGCGACATTCATGAGGATGCGAGAACTCAGGTACACGTTCTTGTTTGGTTACAGTAAATTGGGAGTTTACAGATAACAGGTGGGGGATAATTCTGGGTGGGTATGATTAGCAGGAGTTATGGAGGGCGGAGCAGAAGAGGTGGGTTTTGAGGAGGGGCTTGAAGGTGTGGAGGATGGGGGCAAGGCAGACGAGGACAGGGAGGGAGTTCCAGGCGTGCAGGGCAGCGAGGGAGAAGGAATGAAGGCGGTTGGGGGAGCAGGGGAGGCGTGGGATGAGGGAGGGGATAGAAGAGGAGCAGAGTGCTCGAACAGTGGTTTGGAGGGAAATCAGGGCAGAGAGGTAGGGGGAAGAAGGTTGTGAAGAGCTTTGTAGGTGAAGACGAGGAGTTTTTGCAGAATATGATCAGGAAGAGAGCCAGTGGAGAGAGGAGAGGTTGCACACGGTTAAAGCGACGGTCTAGGAGAATGATCCTGGCAGCAGAGTTTTGAACAGAGATGAGGGAAGATAGATGAGAGTGGGGAAGGCCAGTGAGGAGGAGGTTACAATAGTTGAGGCGTGAGATGACTAGGTCATGGATGAGAGTTTTGGCAGAGGAGACAGACAGAAAAGGGCGGATCTTAGCAATGTTGTGGAGGGAGAAATGGCATGATTTGGCAATCCAGTCAATGTAGGGTTTGAAGGTATGGTGCGAGTTTAAGATGAAGCCCAAGCTACGGGCTTGGGGGACAGGGAGGATGGAAACCCCGTCAATGGCAACTGACAGGGGAGAGGAAGGATTGGGAGGGAAGATAAGGAGTACAGTTTTCGCCATGTTCAGTATGAGTTGGCATTGAGACATCCAAGCGGAGATATCAGAGAGACAGTTGGTGAGATGAGCTTGAACAGAGGGGGAGAGGGAAGGGGTGGAGAGATAGAGTTGAGTTTTGTCAGTGTACAGGTGGTACTGGAAACCGTGGGAGGCAATGAGTTTGCCTAGGAATTGGGTGTAGATAGAGAAGAGGAGAGGGCCAAAGACAGAGCCCGACCGACAGGGGTAGGGTGAGGGAGGAGTTAAGAAGAGATACATTAAAGGAGCGGTCAGAAAGGTAGGAAGAGAACCAGTTGAGGACAGAGTCCCGGAATCCAATACCACCTCTATGCTTATGACACTCAACTCTATCTCTCTACTCCTTCTCTCTCTCCCTCTGTTCAAGCTCGTCTCATCAACTGTCTCTCTGACATCTCTACCTGGATGTCTCAACGTCAACTCAAA
>QEPC01015466.1:1761863-1779601 GCA_003113815.1 Sphenodon punctatus | reverse complement strand
TGTCTCTCAGATTGTAAGCCCTAGGGGCAGGGACCGTGTCTATTTTATTACTTTGTAAAGTGCCAGGTACACTGCTGGCGCTATATAAATGTTTGTTAATAATAATAATAATAAATTCCAGTTCCAGGCAGAGACAGGCGAAACTGACCAGCCCCTTCACCACCCAGAAAAGCTCAGCTGGACGAGACTTTGCGGATGATATGTTATCAAAGCAACCCTTCTTTGCTGCCCGCATAGCCACAGCATAGGCTTTTAAAGCAGCTGTATGTCGCAACCACCACCATCGCTCTAACCGTCTCCCTACCTGTTTCAGCCGACGCACGTCTTCCGTGAACCATGGGCCCCTGCATCGCCAATGCTTGGGGAGCAGACCTCTGGGCGCCATCTGGTCGATGACCTCGGTTCGCAAGATAACCCGGAGAACAACAAGGTCATCGAGCAGTCGGCCGTCAAGTTCGGAGGGTATATCCCCCCGAGCATTCCGGAAACTTTCAGGTTCTGCAAGTCTCCAGGGGCGAAACAAACTAACAGGTTCTACACCCTGCCAGGGGCAGACATGTACCAAGAGAGTGGTCTGTAGGAGATAATGATCTGTCCGTGACAATGGTGTTATTGATACATCCCCCACTAAAAGACCCCCACCTCAACGCCAGTACAAAATACCAAATTCAGAGTATGCCCCTCGTAAGTCGAGCTGCTTATCACTGGAGACAGGCCTGTGGTTGCCATGGCGGCCATGAACTCTTGCTCCACACCCTGAAGACTGGTGTCCGAGTGTATACTGAAGTCCCCTAAGACCACCAGCTTCGGGAACCACAAGACCAGCCCCAACACCAAATTGGCTACAGCAAGTAGAGATGCTCCCGTACAAGAAGCTGCACAGTATACCAGCAGCAGCCCCAATCTGTTTCCAGCCAAATCAACCACAAGATAAAGGCGCTCTATACCAGATGGAGTTTGCACTGGATCTCCCCGAACAGACCATGTGTCCCTGAAAATGATGGCTATACCGCCCTCCCGTCCCTCTGGCTGTGGTTGATGCTGCAAGGAGTACCCAGCTGGAACAAGGTCAGCCAGGATTGACATCGACTCCGCATCCAGTCAGGTCTCTGTAATACACACCATGTTGGCTGCCTGGTTCAGGAGTAACTCCCAGACCGTAAAGGACTTATTGACAATCAACCTGGCATTTAACAGCAGCAAAATTAGACCAGGAGCCCCCTAGCCTTCAACCCCCTCACCCCTTGGACTGGGGGCTGGGAAACAGGCACCAAACACCTTGTCACTCTCAAAGACTGTACACCCCCCAACCAAGGATCATAATTCCCTCAGCCTGTTACAACCTCTACAGCCATGGCCTCCCACCCCGGCTGGCCCCTCCCCCCTTGGCTAAATTACCAGGCAGGCAAGGGGGACCTCCTCCCCCCCCAACCCCTCCACACACCTCTCACAGGGAGATGTAATCCCCCCCACCCCCTTTCCTGGGTCAACCTTTATAACCTCTAGATTGGACTACTGTAACGCACTGTATGTGGAGCTGCCCTTGGGGACGGTCCGGAGGTTACAGCTGGTGCAGAATGCGGCAGCCCGTCTCTTAACTTGGACAGGTCGCCGTGAGCACATTACACCATTTTCTGCACTGGCTGCCTATTAGTTTCCGGGCCCAATTCAAGGTGTTGGTAATGACCTTTAAAGCCCTAAACAGCCTGGGCCCTGCTTACCTGCGGGACCGCCTCAGACCCTGGGTCATAGTGGGTACACCCGACTTGAAGTCTCCCGAGCGCTCTCGCTGGCTGGCTGCTCCTAGGCTGTGGAATTCCCTCCTGACAGAGGCCCGCCTGGCCCCAGACCCCGCTCCCCCTCTTTCCAAAGACAATGTAAGACCTGGCTGTTCCACTGGGCCTTTGGGAGAGGGACACGGGTTGGGTGGGATCAGGGGAGGTGGGTAGTTTTTCTTTTTGCCCTTTTATTATAATTTTTATAATTTAACGAATTTTTAAACTATATACTATTGTGTATTATGTGACTGTTTCAGTATTATTATTGCTGATGGTATGTGTTGTGAGCTGTCCAGAGCTGCTCTGTGAGCAGGAGGATTGCGGGGTAGAAGAATATTGAAATAAATAAACACCCCCTCCTCTCCAAAGGAAGCAAAGACCCTCTATACCACTCCCCACCCCACTCCCTGCTCTTACCAGGGGGCCAGTTCATCACTTCCTCTTAACCTACTCCCACAAAACAAAAATCAATACCCACCCTTGTTGACAGGGTGGGAATTTTGAGGAGAGGGAGGAAGGGGGTGTTTTAATGTATTAATTTTTATTGTTGTTTTATTATTGTAGGCCGCCCTGAGCCCTTGTTGGAAGGGCAGTATATAAATTTGAAAAATAAATAAATGAAACTGAGAAAACGGAGGTTACTTACCAGTAACTCTGTTCTTCGAGAGAGCTCCGCGTATTCTCACTCTTGGGATTTACTTCCTGCTCCGCAGGTACCGGAAAACCTCTCGTCAGCAGTATCCAGGCAGATTACGCCTGGAAAAGACTAGAAAAGGTGAGGGCTCCGCCCCCTCACTCCCCCTCCCATCCCGAGAAAAGCGCGGGCCCGCATCACGAGGGATGGAAGTATAAAGAGGGGGAGGAGCCCCCACCGCCTCAGTTCCTTCCAACCCAGCCTGGAAGACCTGGTATGTCCATCCACGACTGAGGGGAAGGCGGGCGGGATGTGAGAATACGCGGAGCTCTCTCGAAGAACAGAGTTACTGGTAAGTAACCTCCGTTTCTTCTTCGAGGATCTCCGCGATTCTCACTCTTGGGAGAGTAATAAGCAGTTCTAGTTAACTCACCTCAAGGAGGAGGGAGTCGAGGATGATCACTCAAGAAGGAGTCCAGCACTGCTCTCCCCACCTGGGAATCTGCTCTGGCCGCCAGGTCCAAAGAGTAATGTCTTGTAAACGTATGGACAGACGCCCATGTGGCAGCCCTACAGATATCAGACAAATTTATCCCTTGGAAGTTCGCCAACGAAGCGGCAGTAGCTCTAGTAGAATGAGCCCTCAAACCTGCAGGCGGAACCTTGTCTGCTAAGGCATAACATTTCTGTATGCACAACAAAATCCACTTTGAAAGTCTCTGTGTGGAAAGCTTGACTCCGATCCTTTGACCCCCATATGAAATGAATAGGGAATCACACGCTCTTATCGATTTGGTTCTATCGATGTAGAAAGCCAGAGTTCTTTTAACGTCTAACGTATGCAACATTTGTTCCTCAACAGAGGTATGAGGCTTAGGAAAGAAAACTGGTAGAGAGATAGTCTGATTAAGATGAAAACTGGAAATTACTTTGGGAACAAAAGAGGGATCAATTCGCAGATCAACTTTATCCCTATGGAACAGCATATACGGAGGTGAAGCTCTAAGGGCTGTGAGCTCACTCACCCTCCTAGCTGAGGTAATAGCTACTAAAAACGCCGTTTTAATAGACAAATTCTCCATGCTACAAGAAGCTAAGGGTTCGAAAGGGGGAGACATTAACTTAGACAGCACAAGATTCAAGTCCCACTGAGGGGCAGGGCTTGACCTCTGAGGAAAAGTGTTCCTTAGTCCTTTCCAAAACGACTTCATTAATTTGTGTGAAAAAAGAGTTCCACTATCATCTGGTTGCAAACGTGAAGAAAGAGCTGCCAGATGAACTTTTATGGAAGCCAAAGACAAATGCAACTTCTGCAGATTCAGAAGATAGAGAAAGACATGGTTCATGTCCAAAGTTTGCAAAGAGATGGACTGCGTCGTACACCAGCTACAGAATCGTCTCCACTTCAGTTGATAACATTTGCGGGTTGAAGGTCTTCTTGAATTTAGAAGTATTTCTGAAACTTCCGGCGGTAAATTGCTCATTGGGGTAGAATCAACCAAGCGGAGAGGTGGAGCATCTGTAGATCGTGGTGAAGAATTTCCCCCCGTTCTCGGGAGAGCAGATCGTAGATCACCGGAAGCCTCTTGATTTGTGTCGCCATTCCCAGTAGGGTTTGGAACCAGGTTTGGCGGGGCCAAAAAGGAGCAATCAGGATGAGATGAGCTCTGTCCGTCCTGACTTTGCACAATACTCTGTGAATGAGGGGAAATGGTGGAAACGCATAAAGGAATGTCCCGTGCCAAGAGATGGCAAAGGCGTCCGATATCGATTCTGGTGCCATACCTGCTCGGCTGCAGAATCTCGGTAGTTTGGCGTTCTTCTGTGATGCGAACAAGTCTATCACTGGAGTTCCCCAGTCTCGAAATATGTCTGTCAAGACCTCTTCTTTCAGTGACCATTCGTGTTGGTCCGTTGACTTGCGACTGAGGTAATCCGCCCTCGAGTTGTCGTGTCCTGCCAAGTGAATGGCGTGCACATGTATGTCGTGATCTATACACCAGTGCCAGATGGTCTCTGCTTCCTTTGACAAACGGGTGGAATGTGCTCCCCCTTGTTTGTTTACATACCACATGGCTGTGGTATTGTCTGTTACGATTTGAATGTTCTGACCCTTGATACGGGGAAGCAAGGCCTTCAATGCCCAACGTATGGCTCGCAGTTCTAACATGTTGATGTGCAGGTGTGTCTCCTCTTGAGACCAGAGACCATGCACTTTGATGTCCTCTATGTGCGCACCCCATCCAGTCAGGGATGCGTCTGTTGTAATGACCCCCCGGGTGCTGGGAGTATCGAAGGGTACCCCCTTTAGAACGTGCTCTGCATTTGCCCACCACTGTAAGTTTAGAAGAAGTTCCTTCGTTATGCAAAGTTTCATGTTGAGGGGGTGGATGGCGGGCGCGTAGTTGCTGGCTAGCCATTGTTGTAGGGGTCTCATGTGCAGGCGTGCATGTGGTGTTACCATAGTGGTGGAAGCCATTAGTCCCTGTAAGTGCAGGAAAAAACGAACTGGCTTGGTGGGATGCGTTTGGAGAATGCTTAATGCATGTCGTATGGCGACAAGTCTCTCTTTTGGAAGGTACGCTTTCGCGTGTCTGGTGTCCAAGATTGCCCCTATAAAGGGTAGTCGTTGTGTCGGGTGCACGTGTGACTTTGCCAAGTTGAGAACAAACCCCAGGTCCCTGAGGAGTGACATAGTTAGCTCCACGTGTTTCACAAGCTCTTGTCGCGACTTCGCCGCCAACAGCCAATCGTCTAGATACGGGAAGATTCTGACACCTTGCCTTCTCAGATAGGCTGCTACGACAGCCACGCATTTGGTGAAAACGCGTGGTGCTGTGGACAGTCCGAAAGGAAGGACCCGGTACTGGAAGAGAAGGTCCCCTGCAACGAATCGCAAGAATTTACGGTGAGAAGGGCGTATTGAGATGTGGAAATAGGCGTCTTTTAGATCAAGGGAGGCCAACCAGTCGCCTTGCTGCAAACCCATGAAAATGACCGGTAAGGAGGTCATACGAAATTTAAACCTTTTAACGAATTTGTTGAGATATCTCAGGTCCAGTATGGGTCGAGACCCCTTATCTTTTTTGGGGACCACAAAAAACCTAGAGTAGAATCCAGAACTATGTTCATCTCTGGGAATGAGTTCAACAGCCCCCTTGTCGATGAGTTTTTGAATTTCAACTAGTATTTGAGTAGAGGGGAGGGGTGCCCCAGGGGGGCAAGGTGAGAGGGGAGGGGTGGTGTGAAACTGTATGGCATACCCCAGTTGTACTATCTCTCTGACCCAGCGATCAGAAGAGATGGCTTCCCATACAGGTAGATAAGGCAATAGGCGGTCCTGGAATGAGGGATCATCCTCATCATCTCCCTTGATCATAGTTTTATTAAAAACGTGATTTTGCCTGTTGTCCGGACGACGAACTAGGAGAGGGTTTGCCCCTGCCCCTTTGTCTGCCAAATGTTTTGCGCTGCTGAGCACCCTGTTGCTGGTAATGGGGCTGATTATGTTGCTGGAATCTTTTACCAGCTTGGAAATAGTTATAATTTTGGTAGGGTGTTCTTCTGGAAGAGAAAGCATAGCCCTGTGTAAAGGACTTCTTACGTATAGCCCTGACTACACCCGTGGATCTTGCCGTTTGGTTCATTTCTTTGATCTTTTTTAGAGTGTCGTCGGTAGAGGCAGAGAAAAGACCCTCACAATCGAACGGCAAATCCTCTATTCTGGTTTTGTTCTCTTGGGTGAGAGCTGTAGAACGAAGCCAAGCATGCCTACGAAGTGCTATGGCCGAAGCCATCCCTCTGGCATTGGCATCTGCCACATGCATATTAGCAGTTAACTGAAATTGGGCCATTTGCATGCCCTCTTTCTGCAGTGCTGCCAACTGGTTGGGGTCTGATGTAGTGCCAATCTTAGACCACAACCAGTGCTGATAGCCGCACATGGCTGAAGCATAGTTGGCAATTCTAAAGGACAGAGAGTCCGAAGAAAACACTTTCCTGCCAAGCACATCCAGCCTTCTTCCCTCCCTGTCTGCCGGGGAAGTTTGTATTCCCCCCGCTCTGGATCTTACGGAGGCAGCCGCTATTACTAAGGAATTGGGAGGGGGATGGTTGTGAAAAATTTGCGCCCCTTCTTTGGGTACAGAATATAAAGAATCTGCCAATTTGTTGGTAGGAGAGACAGAGGCCGGCTTTGCCCATAGCACAGTGGCTGGTTCCAGCAGCTGATCTAGCAAGGGCAAAGTTACATGTCCAGATTCCCCTGACCCCAGTATGCCAAAAATGGGTCCTGTCTGGGCCTTTTTAACGACCTTCGTGGGCAGTTTAGGGAGAGAGGATGCCATTCTCCTCAACATAGACTGGAACGCCTTAGAGTCCTCTGTGGCTAACGAAATATTAGCGTCCGATATGGTATCAGGGGGTGGTGGGGAGATGGTCTCATCCTCCTCAAGCGATGGAGATGACGATGAGGACGATCGTGATGCCGACGCCCCCGGGGAAGCTATCCGGGGTACCGTCGGTACCGATGGTACCGTGTCCTCTCTATGGGCCCCCAACAGGGAGGTCAGGAGCTGCGTAGCCCCCGATGGCGCTAACCTCATTCCCGGTCCAGACTCGAGCGTCTCGGTGCCGACGGTTCCGAGGTCCAAGGGTGCCTGTACCGACCCCGTCTCCGACGGTGGGGGACGAGATATGGTAGCCGTCGGTGCCGCTCTAGGTGGAGCCGGAGGCACATAGGGGTGCTCCCGTGCCGGAAGTGTAGGGTACTCGAAGTCCTGCGCATACGAAGGAGGACTGCGTGATCGGTACCGATAATCCCGGCCATAGCCATAGTCCCGATGTCCGTGCCTCGGTGAACAGCACGAGCAAGGTGAGCGTGATCGGCGCTCCAAGTGGTACCGGAGGGGGGCGTGTTCGTTCCGGTATCTAGGTGATCGGGATCGAGAATGGTAATGCGGAGATTTGGAGCGAGACTCTCTTCGCACCGTCGGTACCGTAAGTAGAAGAGGTGGTACCGATCGAGACAGCGGAGTCGGCGGTGCCGTCCCCCTCGTCGATCCCGACGGTCGTGGGGATTGCTGTCCTGTAATCACCGTCGGTGCCGCCGGTGCCGGCTCCCGTGAAGAGCTTTTCTTTTTCTTTTTCTTTTTATCCCCGCTCTTGGTCCCCCGCTCCGAAGAGTGCGCGACTCCCCGCGCACCTGGTATCTCGGTACCGCTACCCGTCATGCGTCTAGGGCTGGACGCGTGTGTAGCGATGCTCCCCTCCGCGGAGCGGCCGGTACCGGCAATCTGCATGTCGAGCGGCCCCTCGGTCCCGAGTTCGCCGGTGCGGGCGGTACCGGTGTGGGGACTTGCCCTCGGTCTGGGCGGTACCGTCGGTGCCGGAGCCGTTGGAGCCGGAATTTCCATCGGCCTGGAGTGCCGGGCGGGGAGCCTCAGGGGCCCCTCTTCACCGCCCTCTAGTGCCCTTTTAGTTAAGATGTCTTGTAGCCGTAGCGCCCTGGCTCGCTTAGCTCTGTTAGAGAGCACCGAGCAGGCCCCGCAGGTCCGGGTATTATGACCTTCTCCCAAGCAGGTTAGGCAACGATCGTGCTGGTCGCTAACTGAGAGGGTAGCCGGGCAAGAGCCACAGCGTTTAAAGCCCGGCTGTTTGGGCATTCCGTTTGCCCCGAAGGGCGCAACGGCCCGGGGAACGTCCCGCGGGCTAGGGCGGCACTCCTACTCACAATCCTTTTTAATCTTCTTTCTAATCTTCTTTTTAATCTTCTTTAGCTGACAAAAAACGCTGAAAAGCGCCGAGAAGTCTTCCAACGCCACGCGGTTGGAAGGAACTGAGGCGGTGAGGGCTCCTCCCCCTATTTATCCTTCCATCCCTCGTGATGCGGGCCCGCGCTTTTCTCGGGATGGGAGGGGGAGTGGAGGGGGCGGAGCCCTCACCATATTCTAGTCTTTTCCAGGCGTAATCTGCCTGGATACTGCTGACGAGAGGTTTTCCGGTACCTGCGGAGCAGGAAGTAAATCCCAAGAGTGAGAATCGCGGAGATCCTCGAAGAAGAACTTAAAATTGCTTTAGAAAAAAATAATCTGTACTTGTACTGACGAAGTCCCTTCCATGATTGGAAAGAAAAAAAAAGGAACTGTTGCAAGGGCAGATTGGTGATGAACATGAAATCAAAGGGCATCATTGTGTAATTCCCTAGCAGACTCTCTGCAGTAAAGTATTGAAATTTGAGTATGTCATGTCAGTGGTCAATTTGTTCAGTAGTTTAACTCAATAATTTCTGCATCATATGGAGTCAGAGTATAGTGACCTTAATTTTTATATGGAGGTTCAGTGACTAAGCCAGGGCAATGTACTTCAGCATTTTGTTGCTCCAAGACCTGAAATGAAAAGCCTGAACTGGAACATAAAGGCTGGCTGTGTGACTTTACTTTCTTCATTAACGTAACAGTCAATTTGAACTACTTAATGACCAAACAAGGCAAAATGCAGCTATTTTCAGACCTCTTCAGCGTGGTCAGGGCATTCCAAGTTGGTGTTCAAAACTCAGGTGAGGAATGTAGACTTGTCATACTTCCCAACACGCAAGGAATTGTTTCCTGCAAACGAAATGACATGCAAGGCACAGAGTGAAACACACATGGTTTGTACAGAGAACTGGAACTGGAGCGTGACAGAATGTTCTTTCACTTTTTTTTTAAAAAAAAACCAAACTATCAGCTATTAACTTGTACTTTTCCTGCGCCACTTAAAGCAGCTCAGCCACACCAACTATAATTAAACTGAAACTAGTGTTCAACAATTTTGAACAACACTGAATATATCCAGTTAGAGTTCTACCAGTCTGGGCAAACTGGAGTATGGAAACTTGATATGACATGTACTTTATTTTTCTCTTGTAAGAGTACATATATTTGTGATCAAACTGTTTAACTGCCTGAACCAGAATAGGTCTGTATTGAGATCTGCATCTAACTGGTGAGCATCTCCAACACACCTTAAAGAGCTTCCACAACTAGCTGTCACACTGGAAATGATCAAAATGGCAACACAGAAGCAATGCAATATGTCCCACTAGCTGAAAACCCAAACCTAGTGACTAAAAACTACTAGTGATTTATTTAATAATTTAAACTATGCACCCCTTCCTTATTGATAACGTAATCGCACCCATTTGCAAATCTTCTCTCTGGCTCTTTTTACATGGGCCACATTGCGTGCTTGCGGTGGGGGGGGGGGGGGTCGGTGTGCACCACCATCCATGTGTGGTGGGTAGGGTGCAGACGTGCGCACACCCATCTATACCCACCTTCACCCATCTAGCCGTATGAAGCAACCACCGTTTTTGACAGTTGCTCCGTACGTGGGGAATCGGTGGAGGTGGGTGTGTACACTTGTGCGCGAAAGCACGCATGCACACACACAGCGGAGTTTACACAAGACTCACCCACACATGAATATCCAGATTTCTGGGTGTTGATGTGTCGGTGCCACCCATGTAAAAAGGGCCTATCTCCCTATTATGGGCTTCAAATTCAGCTACTTGCCTCATTTAAATGGTCATTTATTTTACCTTGTTATTTGTTCTTACTCAGTTGTCTATTGCTCGGTTTCTGGCCAAGTCTCATTCTGTTTATACCTCCTTGAACTTCCTATTGTTTTTGATACTATTGATTGTTCTTCCATTGAAATTTGTTTTTTCACTGTGTTTTCAGTGCACTTCCTCTTAACGGTTCTCTTCTTACATTGCCGATCGTTCTTTTAGTGTTTCTTCTCATAGAACCCCCCTCTCTCTCTTCCTTTATCTGTGGGATTCCCCGGGATTCTATTCTTTGATTTTTAGTCATATCACTTTTTTTGCTCATCTTTAAGAGGTACTCATCAGCATATACTATTTTAATTAAAATTTGTATGCTGACAACTCAAATATGTTCCTCTACTGCTCATTTACTTCTACTCAATTTTGCATGTCAGCCAGTCCCTCTAATAACTTTTCTTTGATGTCTTGTCATCTTAAATTGAATTTTCACCCATTGTTTCCTTAATGTGTTTTCTATTATAACTGACAATACCACCATTTCCCATGCCGACTTCCACCCCCATCCCCCACCCCTTTGACCACTCAAACCTGTAATTTGGGGATTCCCTCATTTCTCCCACTAGTCTGAATATGTGCGACAAAGTTCTCTCAATATTTCTAAAATTTCTCTTTTTTTTCTGTTGCTATCAACAAATTTCTTGTTTAGGCTCACATCTCATTTTGATGACTACAGTATTCTTCTCTGGTTTCCCATTGCCCTTTTAGCTGCACCATTCTCCAGTAACTGTTCTCAATACAACATTAAATTTAAGGTTTCTCCTTGCTTCTTATAAAGCTTTGGATAACTGTGTCGCTTCTTACCTGTTCTCTCATATTCTGCCTCCTATTGCTCCACATCTCCTTTAACCCACTAATAGGTTTAGCATTTTCTACCCATGTGCTTGGTTCTTGCATAAGCATCTTTGTGCTTTCCCTCAGCTTGCTCCTTATGTTTGGTTTGATCTCTTACTTTATCACCAGGTATCAGCTCTGGGTGCAGTCTTCAATCCATTGAAGTTATTGAAGTTTCAATATTGACTTCAAATGGTTCAGGACAAGAGTGTCTGTTGTTTCTTTTAAAGAACCATTTCCTCTCAGAGACAATTTTGTTTATAATTAGTATAAATATTGTTTATAGGAATTTCCTTCCCTAACCCTTTTTTTTTTTAAGACTGTGGGCTTTGGTGAGCAGAGATTGTATTTTCTGTGTTCGTAAAGTACCCAGCATGTAGTAAGGGCTACTGTAACAATAATAAATGTTTCAAAAGAAACCAAGTTTCATTTAGATTACCCTCCACAGCTCTTAGTGCTTTATGGGGGAACTTATTCCAGTAGATCCCTGAGGCCCCACACAACAGGAGGCACTGAAAAAATACAAGTCTGTGGCAGGGTATTATCATGAGTCTCTGCAGAAGCAGGTCCTTTATGGATCAGCACCTTGGGCATACCGGAGCATAAGCTTAATTGAGTCCAGTTGAGCATGACATTTAGAAAGGCTGAGCCTGGAACTCCAGAAACTAAACCACCAGAGAATGTTCCAGGAAAGGAACAAGGAAGCAGAAAGCTGATGGAAGGGCTCATCTCACAGGAGTCCGAGAAAGGGGCTTGTCAGGGCATGAGACTCAAGTAGGAAAAGACCATAATCTTATGGTTCTTGGTGGTGGATATTGCACCAGTTAATAAACTGCACAGAAGAAAGAAGGTTAAGTGTCAGGGTTTCTTTCATGAAGAGATAAGGATGCTGGTTGTCAACCTGCAGGGGTTTAGCGGTAGGGACTGTCTTGCCAGGAGAGTGTTGGGACTGTTAAGAGTTTATAGTCAAAAACAGACCAGTGGTTCTCAAGCTTTTTAAAACTGTGCCCCCCGCCTTCCACTTGTCTGTCATAGTTAAGCCCACACACACCTTGCTCTCTCCCTCTCCCCCTTGTTCTTCAACTCATCTCCCCTCTTGCCACTCCATTAATTTGGAGAGTCACCCCAGCTCAACAAGCATTTGGAACAAAGCATTTGCCAGCAGGGGTCCTTCTTGTGCCCATCCACCTTCTGGATGGGCACAACGCCACCCTCAGCTTGAGAACCTAGGAGGTAGAGAAGACAAAGCAAGGTTGTTGGAACGTGTGGTAGAAACGGGTAGAAAACAGCAGAAGCAGCGTGGTGCTTCTTCATGTAGTATCTTCTTTACTTCTCTACCAATCTAGAAATTAGGTTACCTTAAACAAGGAAGTACTTAATGATTTTCAATGCAATTTAGAATAGCTGCGATATTAAGCTCCCTAAACATGCCTCACAGAAGTGTGGGGGAAAGCATAGACATTAACTAAAGACTATTTTGATTTCTTAACAACAACAACAAAAGTAATATGAGTTAAATTTGAAAGTACTTTGATTCATCATATGGTCTTGCACAGGCAGTAGTTTGCACAGGCCACAATATTTATCCTGGTTGGATTAAAGCCTGATTGGACAGAAAGATGCCAATCCCAATTTAAAGACTCCTATTACACCCTCCCTCTCTAGCAGGTGCTCTCAAAAGACCTGCCCACCACAATACTCTTCTCAGATTGTGCTTGTGGTTTCCTTTATTGCATCACATCTTATTGCATCACACCATTTCCTAACTACTACTTACACACAACACAAGCCTCACGGCTTGTTCGCATGAGCAGGGGGAACAAGGCAACAACTAACGTGCTATACCCTCACTTTTCTTCACACAAGTGGAAGGGATGTTATGAGTCAAAGGTTTAGGATTATTACCCCATCTAATAAGTATGGGTACCCCAGGAATGGGGGCTATTATCTCACGGTTGTGTGAATTGTACAACACAAAGGTTGTTCCTCCTGATTAACAACCTTTTATCATCTGTTCGTGGGAACAAAGAGCACACTCATCTCAGAGAGAACAGAGCATGCAGTTACTCTGCAGATTGACTCCCTCATGATGGACAACTCTTCCTCCTACGGTTTGCCCAATATTGTCATGATGCACTTACAGGCTGGTTTCTTTCTGTGCAACTAGTTTCTCCTTATGGGAAACTGTCCAAACACATAACACAGTTGGTATCATTACCTTCTCTTGGGAGACAGCCTCTCCTTCCTCTACAGTTGCTCAACTTAGTGAAGCTTGGAAGCACCGCAATATCTTTTCTGGTCATTGGGATCTGTTTTCCAGTCTGTCAGAGGTAATATGGGCGCTGTCGATCTGCTGGATACTTGAATGTTCCTGTTCAACGTATATATGCAACCATTGGGGGAAGTCTTTAGGGGGTATGGTGTGAGGTGTCATCAATATGCTGATGACACCCAGCTATACCTCTCTTTTTCATCAGACTCAGGCCCGGCAGTCTCATTGCTTACCCGGTGCTTGTCAGCTGTGGGGAACTGGATGCGGGTGAGTCGACTGAAACTGAATCCCGACAAGACAAACATGATGGCTGTGGGTAAAGCAGGGAGTGGGAGGGCCCGGCCCCCATCATTGATGGGGTCCGTCCCCCCTTGGTGGCTCAAGTCTGCAGTCTGGGGGTGCTCCTGGACCTGCAGCTTCGCCTGGATGCCCAGGTGATGGCTGTGGCGAAAGGAGCATTTTGGCAATTACATCTAGTGCGTCAGCTGAAGTCGTATGTCTGTGATGCAATCTTGCCACAATCATCCATGTTTTTATTACCTCGAGACTAGATTACTGCAATGCGCTCTATGTGGGGCTACCCTTGGTGACACAGCCGAGGTTGCAGCTAGTGCAGAATGTCCTGACTGAGACGGGCCAGCGCAAGCACATAACACCTATGCTCTGCTGCCAGTGATGTACCGGTCCCAATTCAAGGTGTTGGTGCTTACCTTTAAAGCCCTAAATAGCCTTGGCCCAACATACCTCAGAGACCACCTCAACCCCCGGGTTCTGGATTGGCCCTTCCAGTCACCGGGGAGTGTCCTCCTGCGAGTTCCCCGAGTGTCTCGGGTGTCGACCATGCAGAGGGCTTTCTTGGTGGCCGCACCATGGTTGTGGAATGCCCTCCCGTCAGAGGTTCATCTGTCTGCAGACCTCCCCTCTTTTCATAGACAATGTAAGACCTGGCTGTTTTGCCTGGTCTTTGGGAGGGGGAAGGGGAGGGGGGTTGTTAGATGGGGTACTACTGCTGTTTTTGTGTCTTATTGTTTTAAATTGTTTTTAGATGTTTTATGTGTTTTATTGTTGTATGCCGCCCTGAGCTGCCTGTGGCAGGAGGGGGCGGCATAAAAGCTGAATTAAAAAATAAATAAATAAATAAATATTATCCCTCTCCCCGCTAGAAGAAATTATTGCTGCACTAGCTTCTCATCAGAACTTCTGAAATCCTCAGCTTAATGTGTTTCAGGGCAGAGAGAATGAAACAACTGGCTATTTTTACTGTTGTGCATTCTCAGGTAGCAAAAGGTAAGAACGTAAAATAATATTTTGTGCATTATGAGCACATTGCAGTTTCTCAGAAAAACTATAAAATTTGGAATAGAATTTTACAACCACCATGGACTAAGAAAGTCTTGATCTGATGTAGCAGTAGTTTATTGTTGAGATACAGTAAGGTACTGTGACCTCAAAAACAGGAATTCCAAGGGGACCACATCTGCCCACTGAAGTAATATGTTAATATTCCAACTCCTAGATAATAGATTCTTATGATTGCACTCCTACTGTTAAATCTCATTTTGGTACAAGATCGCCACACAAGTTTCATTTCCTCATTCCTTGGCAAGTAAACCAGTATATTTAAAAGTGCATGTTTCAGATGGAAAGTCCCAGGTCAGCTGGCCTGTCTTCTCCCCCAATCCCCAAACAACTGTCTATAATTGACACATTGAAGATACAGTCTTGCATGATTCAATCTCATTCTTCACATCTGTTAATTCCTGGGGGTGTCAACTACTTAACTCCTACCAGGAAAATATCTATATCTCAGTTTCCTCATTTGGGTACTCGCATTTCCTATTTGTTGCTATCGTAAAACAAGATACCTTGGATTGCACCTGTTTTAGCACAGGCTCCAGATAATTGGAACAACTGCCACTTTCTCCCTTGCCACCAAGAAATCCTCCTTTTGAATAAGATCTTTTTGCGAGTTACCTTTCCTAGCACCAGCTTTGCTCCTTTAACTTGTTACGCTGCTACGTAACAAAAATATGAAGTAAACCAATTTCAGCAGCTCTAATTTTTTATTAAACTCTCTTAAACAAGTCCATCAAATTCCCTTATCATTTTCAATTAGCAGCTCTGGTGAAAGTGACATTGCCACATGTACAGGCAATAAATTGATAGTACTCATTTAACAAACATTGAGATGCTGTGCCTCAAAGAGCTGTATCACAGTAAAAATCTTTTGTGGATGAACAAAATACGAGAAACTTACAATCTACTTTATTTGATATGCTGCTTCTTCTCATCATCATAATACAGGGCAAAAACTGAAATGGTATGTCAAACCAATTTTTTTTTTAATTACTGAAGTATCCATGTCCTGTAAGAATACAAAAGCAGAGCCAGACGGCAAGATAGACGATGGGTAGATAAGGTCAGATGACCCTTCGGATCCTTAGAGAACTCTCAGCAGCCATTCAGAATATTGACCTACCTACACATTCCCTTTGTTTGCTCCCATCTCAGAACTTTCTTACAACCATCCTATATCCCTGGAATAACCTCACCAGGGCATGTTCTCACAAGCATACAGTTCTTTCTGCCACCACTCCTTTCTTTTGGAACTTGCAGGGAACTTCCAATAGGAGGGGCTGGAAGAACAAGCAGTCAGCAAGACACTAATGCTGCGGAAGGAACCAAGTTAGAAGTACTGACAGTTGCTGGGACAGCAGACTGCACAGAGATGCAAACAAGAGAGATTTTCTTGCTACAGGTCTTATCAACATGCCCCCTGAAGTAGGAGTCTTCCCTTTAAATCAACTTACTGTGAGAGGTAAGCACTGTCTTTATCCTCACTTGAACCCCAGTGTTTGTGTGAACATAGAAAGAGTTGGAGTTAGGAGATGCTATCTCCAAAAATATGATGGAAAGAAAAAGCCCTAATATATGCCTAGCTCTCTCCAAGAGAACCATTATTATAACTACTACTATGAGTCACCTAGCCTACAATAGTGTAGTGGCTTAGGTGAATAATCGTGACACACCGGATTAAAGCAAGGAACTTTGCACAGTCACTGCGCACATAATATATAAATACATTCTGGGGTGGTGCCCGACCTGGGTGACCTCCTTCCCATAAAATCCAAGATGGCATCTGCAATGGCCACCGAACATACAAATGTCTATATCTTTCCTAAGTATTTGGGCTGAAATAGTGGCAATGTATTTGTTTTGAGGGAGAAAATCTATAATCTATAAATAACTACTTCAAAAGGGTTAGAATAATAGATTCCATCACAATTCAAGATGGCCAACACCGGTAACGAAGTACAGAGATGTGTGAATTTACATGTCAGGACATTCGTTTTTTAGTTTTCATTTTTTTTTTTTTTCAAAGATAAGTCAGATACCCATCATATTCAACGTTTACAGTCTCCACTGCAGTGGCAAGGAGCTGTGCACTCAAGTTGAGCGTTTTTACAGAAGCACTTAGTTGAGCACAAGGGCTCAGACTTACAGCCGCACTTAATTAGTTTCCTGCAAGTTTTTGTTGCTTCTGGTAGCGTCATCCATCGTGGCTGGCAAGTGTCCTTGTTTTTTGTCCAGCTGAAGGTTTCTGGACTTGGGATGTTCTGCTGTGATATCAAGCTCATTAACCAGATGCTGGTTTGATACATGCTTTGATTGGTATGTTGGGGAAGGGCATCCTGCATTAGTGGTAGGTTTTGCATCATCCTCACTTGTTTACCTCAGCAGAACAGCTGCTGTCTCAGGTCGCTCACACTGTCAAGTATTGTTGTATTATCATACAGGATGCATGTAATTCATTCTATCAAAGCAAATGTCTCTGCTTTAGCTTCCAGTGCTTGAAGGGATGTTGCATAGGGAAGAGGAAACCTTCGGTCGCTGGAGGATATGCTTTCCACGTATTGCACACTGATTTCTTCCCTTTCCCTGCAAACTCTGACAGTGTCAGACCCTGTGAAGCATCAAAAAAGGCAAGTGCTTGCGACTTATCTTTGCTGATTAATCTCTTGGCAGATGGAGTTGATATTTATTTATTTATTTAATTAATTAATTAATTAATACCCCGCCCCTTCTGCAAAGCAGCCCGGGGCAGCTTCCAACAAGTAAAAACAATAAAACAATTTAAAACATTTCAATAATAATATTAAAATATTAAAACAGGGCTACATAAATAACAAATCACAATCAGGTGGGGGAGCTAAAAAAAAAAACTCACCCTACCCTCCCACCCTCCCCAAAGGCCTGGGCGAACAGCCAGGTTTTGCAACTTCGCCGGAATGTCAACAGGCTAGGGGCCAGGCGAACTTCCTCCGGAAGGGAGTTCTAAAGGCCACCGAGAATGCCCTCTCCATTGTGGTCCCCTGCTTAACACGGGGGACCTCCAAGAAGGCACCCCCGGCAGACCGAAAATGAGGGCGAGGCGGTCCCTGAGGTATGAGGGGCCCAGACCATGTAGGGCTTTATACGTCAACACCAAAACCTTGAACCTGGCTCAGCACGCTATCGGCAACCAGCGCAGAGCTCGGAGCACAGGTGTAATATGCTCCCGACGGCCCGTCCCCGTAAGGAGATGAGCCGCCGCATTCTGCACTAGCTGCAGCCTCC
>QEPC01015466.1:1743130-1759126 GCA_003113815.1 Sphenodon punctatus | reverse complement strand
GGAGTTACTGGAATCCACCACCCCTCTTACCCACCCCACCACCCTAGCCCTGTACAAAGGAGAACCCACAAAAACAATAATAACCCCCTGCCACCCCCTGCGGCCCCAAAGCGCTACGCCCTTTGGCCACAGCCCTTCGGCATGCAGCTCGCGGCCTGAGGCAGGAGTCACTGGGAGCGGGACTTTAAAGCCCCCGGCTCACTTCCGGGTGGGGGAGGGAACAGGTCAGCCCTCTCGGCTGGCCTCTGTGCTCCCCCCCCCCCCAGCACTCACTAGTCTTGGTGTCTTTTCCCCTGCAGGTGCAGCAGCATGGGATGGAGCAAAGTGGCAGCAGCAGCAGCGGCGTGGGAGCCCCCTCTTCGCCCAGCAGCAGATATGATAATGTCTGAAGTGTTTCCCTTTACCAAATGGCACCCATAGCTGGATAGCGGGATGGTGAGTAATCAGCTCAAAGAAGATGCCCACCAGGATCACCAAGACATCAGTGTCCACTGTGGTAACCATAATATTAGTTGCACCCTTTTACGCAGTATCCAGGACACGAAGACACACTCTTATGTCAGCTTCCTCATGGTCAGTGGCTAGCATTCGGCACTGCTGCCTTTTGACACAACTGTTTGGCAACAGGTGATATATACTTCTTTGTCAGCTTGGTAGTCATAGGCAGCCACATCCTCAGAAGAGCAAGGAGTTCTTCTTTATTCTTGGAATCCTGTAGGAAGAAAGCAAGTTTACAGGGAGTTTTGTCTGGCGTGACACCACCCTCCTTGTTCATTTTTGAGTGGCTTCCTTTAGATTCCCTGTCTTGTATAAGTCCCAAACCACATTGAGTCTTGTACAGTTCTGAAGTTACCTCTTGATCCATGGAAAGGAGACCAAAGATGCTTTGTCTTTTGGCAGCCCATGTACAATACTTCTGCATCAAAATGAGTAGCATCTTGGTCTGAAGCAGTGCAGTAACTCGGATTTACAGCTGGGCAGCCGGAGTTTGCCATCTTGAAACAAAGATGGAGGCCATGGATGGTTTTCATGGGGGGAAAAACTCACTCCCCCCCAAAAAACCTCACCCAAGTTGCCTTGGTGCACCTGACAAGCTGGCTGAAGAGACCATAGTCAATTTTGAGATCATCCATCTGCTGTTTTGTCTTGGATTTGTTTGAGGATGTGGTCGCTTGAAGAGTGGCAGCTGATTCTTCTTGATCGGACTGTAGATGGATACAGTCCTAGCCACAAGAACATCCTTCACATACTTTGTGTACTTGTCTTTCCCTGCTGTTTCCATGTTGTGAAGTGCACTCGCCACAGCTGTATCAACACAGTCGTGAGTAACAAAGTTCATGAGTTCTTGAGACTCCAGGAATGGGTTGCCCATCGAGCACATTAAGTCAAATAAATTGTTGACTTGCATCTTGAAAGTGTGCATGGTGTTGCTAGATCTTGTTCATGACTATTGGAATCACTGTTATCAAGTTCTGAGCGATTATCAAACTCTTGCACAAGCCGTGCTATTTCCAGACCAAACACCATGCACATTTTCAACGCTGCAGGGTTCTGTTAGTCCCACTGCACCGCCCGGGTCCTCTACAATCTTGATGTTTTGCTCCTGTGCCTGATCCAAAGACATAGCAGAGAACTTTTTTTTTGTCTTAGGGAAAGCCCAACATCTCTGAAACTCCTCCTGATGCTTTCAGGAATAGCCTTCATATCCCTGATATGCATGGAAAGCCAACAGGTGTAACTGGTGTGGTCTAGGATGAAAAACCAGGAGGCAAACGTCTCCACTACTTGAATGTAGAGGGAGAAGTTTTTTTCATTCTCATCATGAACGTAAATCTGAACCAGGAGTTCTAAGTGAACAATAAGGTCCCAGTACTAGAACATGGGGTTACATACAGTGTAACCTTAGATTTTAAAAAAAATGGTCACTCAGGTTGGGCATCACCATATGAAATGTTTGTGTAGGATGTCTACGTGAACTGTACCAAGTTTGGTGCTTTAATCCAGTACATCATGATTTCACTCAAAATATTCCCTAAGCCACCAGACTAAAAGCCAGAACTTGATAAGACCAGGGTTCAAATCCCATCTTAGCCATGAATTCACTGGACGGCCATGAGCAATTCGCTCTCCACCTCAGTTCATCATCTATAAAATGGGAATAATGGACTACATATCTCACAGGGTTGTTGTGAGGGTGAACCTTGTGAGAGAAGGACTATAAATCACTTTTACTACTTACAAAATTATATAAATGGTAACAAATGTCCACCTTTTCTTTGATGTGCTGATGTTCTAGTGGCTCAATGCCCTGTGCATATTTCTCACATTTGTTCATGCAAGCGCTTTGCTGGTGATGCCCTGTATCAACCTGGCATTGGTCCTTCATAATACAGCAAAATATACATTTATAGTGAAATAATTAAACAGAAGCTTGCTCTAAATGTGTTTTGAATTTATGGTAATTAGCATTTTAAACTGCAGGACATTAAAATCATCATCTCAGTCATTAAATTCTGCAGTAAATGGATGCAGAAACAGACGTCAGTCTTACTAGAAAAATCTTCCCACTTGCACGTTTTTCAAAGTTCTTGCTATATTTTAATAGGAAGAACATATATTTTCACATTTGAAATCCTGATTGCTTCTAACGATCAATCCTCTAATAATCAATCCTCTTAAAATAATCAGTAACCGTGGAATAATTTCTCCCTACTCCCACCCCAAATGTTCCCCATTCAGTCACAAAGACATTTCCCAAGGTAACGTACTAGAGCTACATGGCCTCCTACAGATTAATAAGCAGTGAGGAAGTCTCTGCAGTGACTCATTGCCCTCAAATAAACTTCAGACTGTTTGACAAAAGTGCTACACCAGAATGCACTGGATGCTGACTAAAGCAGATACAGACACACATTTCCATTTCCCCTCGACATGCAGATTTCTCTCTGTACCATTAAATCCGATTAATCTGCATCACTCTGCCAGAAATCAAAAGAGCAGGTTAACGTAACAGATTTTCAGTGTGGTTTCTAAGCCAGTTATTCTTTGAATACAAAATGCAAAGAAGCTCAAACACAATTCTGCGTTCAGCAATTTGATTTTCAACCTTTGTGAAAGTATAACAAATTAACTACTTTAAAGTTGACACACGTTGTACATTCTGTGCAAAAAAGTATTTCAACATGAAGGGATCGCTTGACACTAAGCAGAAAGGCACCTTTTATTAAAACATTTCATGTTAAGTATTATGGAACTGAAGTAAAAATTTGGACTTGATGGCATCAGTTATAATGTTCACATAATGAGAGAAAATAAAGGTTTTATAAACTCCAGCTATTCATTCTGACCCAGAAAACAGACACTACCTCATAACTAGTTAGGTCAAGCATAGCACATCTGACAAAGTCTCTGAGTGATGCCATCACAGAATAAAGTACTAACAATTTCAACCTTGACAGTAGTCAGTAAGGAGACAGAATTAGCTAATAGCACATGTCATTGCCAACCCATATTGGCAAAAACGAAACACAGTGATTAATAAACTTGAAGAGACCTTTGCCCTGCAGAAAGAGAACATTTGTTACGTTCATCTATTTACACCTTTAACTGTTCAAAACAGCCTTTATAGTGTTTTTCAAGTAAATGTACTGAGGGTGACCAGCCCAAAACATAAATACTTCACTATGTCAAAAGGATGCTATTGACAAAAATACTTATTACCCACTAATTACTTGCTCTGGTTTGCAATGCAATTGTGCATGCTAAGATGGCTCCTTTCTGTGTGGTAAAACAAAGAACTAAGGAATCAGCTTGTGGATCCTAATGCAGTAATGGCTGACTTTGAAGAAAGACTTCCCCAACTGTACTGGGGCAATCAACAGAGCCTCACAACATGGTATTCCACCCCCGCCTTACTATCACCAGTGAAAAGGACTTAATGGACAGAAGGGGTTCTTTACCCCAGTATAGAAGGGATTATTTACCCCAGTACTGCAGACCACCATGGACCTCAGAACCAAGCTCCCTGATGATCTGGAAAGAGACATGATTCAAGGATAAGCCGATGGTCCATCTCGAGTTGCATTGCTACAGGTGAGTTCATTCCCCAAAATTACCACTGTGATGAAGGTGTCAACATGAAACCTGTTGTGCTCGCTGGTCGTACCCACCACCTGAAATCGTGGCTTATGAAGACCAATCCCCTCCACCAACCAAGCCCCATGAGTGATTCATCTACAAAATCTGCAGCATCTGCACAGTCGTGGAGGCACCTTTGGAATAATAAAGCAGTGTTAGCAGGTGGATTAAAGCAGGAGGGAAACAAAAGATGACAAGAGTGTGCCCTTGACATCATGGTCTATGCAGGTGCACTACGCAACTTATGCAATACCAAGAGATAAGCCCTGTGGTATCTGGAACTGCAGACACTAGTATCGTTCTGCAGTGCTGACTATCACCGCACAGTAGGAGACAGGCCATTTTACAGATGCCTGTCAAGAATCTCTCTCAAAACACTGCTCTGTAGGGAAGTCATCCTGGTGTTGTAGCAGACAGACCTTTATAGAGGCTAAAGTCAAAATAGATGTCTTCATCACTTCATCCACGGCTAAAAAGTGAGCCAATTAACTGTCACAAACAAAAGTTAATGACCCTGAACCTCATGGTTTAAAGCCTCCTGTGAAGGTGCCTTGAGTTGTACTGGCCACCGAGCCCACTAAGGCCAATAAAATGTCATTTATTATTCCGCCCTTTCCTACACAGGCTCAGGGCAAATTCCAAGTAAAGTATGAACGTAAGATATAAAACATGTATAAAAGCATATTAAAAAGTCAATAAAAACAGTAGAAAATGAAAACCACTCCATAACCCCCAAAGAAATCCACCCAATACCTCTTCCCCATGTCCTACATCCAACCCCCCTTTCACAGTCCTACCGCAAACCCACACACCAACCCCCCATCCTTGCCTGCCAAACGCCTTTAGAAACAAAAAGGTCTTGCACCACCCTCCGGAAGACACCCAGGCTCAAATGAACTTCTGGGGGAAGAGAGTTCCATAACATCGGAGAAGCACAACTGAAAATGCCTCCCTGCGAGCCCTCATCATGTGAGCAAGACTAACAGATGCTACCCCACAGGGAGGCACTCCCAGCCCAATGCAGGGGCTGCAGTGGGGCATGGATGGATGGCGGTCTCTCAGACATGCGGAGCCCAGACCATTTAGGGCTCTAAAGGTCAAAACCAGCACCTTGAATTGTGCCCGGAAAGCTATAGGGAGCCAGCGCAGACTGCGGAGCACTGGTGTGATGTGCTCCTGACGCCTTACCACCAAGAGGAGGAGCAAGCCACTGTATTTCACACCAGCTGCAGCTTCCAAACAGTCATCAAGGGCAGCCCCACCCATGTAGAGCACACTGCAATAATCTAGCCTCAAGGTGATGAAAGTATGGATGACAGTGACCAGATCCGAATCAGAAAGAAAAGGCCGCAGCCTCCTCACCAGATGGAGTTGGTGAAAAGTGCTCCTGGCCACCACAGCAACCTTGCTCCCAGGCACAGCAAGGGGTCCAGAAGTACTCCAAGGCTGTGATCCTAATTTACCAGAGGGGGCTAGGCTCCATCAATAAGAGGAGTTCCAATCCCCTCCAAGCCACAAGGCTGACCAGCCATCTTCACCTCAGTCTTGTCTGGATTCAGCTTCAATCAGCTCACCCTCATCCAGTCCCCAACAGCAGCCAGGCAATGGATAAGCACCAAGAATGCAGGGCCTGGGTCAGATGAAAGAGAGAGGTAGAGTTGTCTTATTAGCCAAGACAAGAAAAACACAAAATATTAAAAATTTTAAAAATGAACCCAAACACAATAAAATGCTATTTTTAACATACACTAGGAACACCTGGATATTGAAAAATAGCCTTAAGGCCAAATCCTTGAGTCAGAAAACCCAGAAGCAGTTCATACATATCTGGAATGCAGCATGATTGTAAGAACTGTGGTGGCTCAGTAAACTGGAAAGGGTACAGAAAAGGGCAACAAAAATGATGAAAGGTAGGGTATGGCTTCCATAGGAGATGAGGCTCGATATGTTACGGGCTCCTCACCCTGGAGAAGAATTGACTAAAAAGCATTATGATAAAAGTTAATAAACTCACGAGTGGCTTGGAACAAGTAAACGGGGTTGTGTTATCAATCCTCTCAAAAAATACTAGAACTAGGGGACACTTCATGAAACTAATCAGCAGCAGATTTACAACAAAATGAAATACTTTTTCATTCAACACAATTAACTTGTAGAACTTGTTGCCAGAGGATGTTGTGAAAGCCAGTAGCATAGCTCAATTTCAACAGGGACTGAATAAATTCTTGGAGCATAGGTCTATAAATGGCAATTAGTGTCAGGAAGCGCTATCGCCTTCGCCTAGGCCGCGGCGCAGGCCATGCCCACCGGCGTGCGCCAGTGACTACAGGGCCGGCCCCCACGCCTGCGGGCGTGGCGGGGCCGCCTCGGCGGCCCATGAGGCTCCCCCAGCTGCAGTCAATAGGGGCGGAGCCCAGAGAGACGCTGCGGCGCTCGGCGCGTATTCGCGCGGCAAAAGGGGCGGAGCTAGGGACTTAAAAGAGCACGAGACCGGCTCAGCGTTGCCGGAGATCAGTTCGCTGTGAGACCGGCCCCTTGCTGCTTGACGTTGTTGTGAAGGATTCCAGGAAAGTAAAGCGTGGATATAGAGAGTGACTGGCAGAACGAGTGTGTGAGTGACTGAGTGAGTGAACGGTGAGTGGGGATTATATACAGTGGTGGGAAGGTGGGAGTTGGGAATTTGGGGCACTGCAACTCTCCGTCTTGTGGGGCCCTTTCCTTCCCCTGGTTCCATAGCTACGCTTTATTCCTCCCTGCATTCCCAGGTTCTTGTTCCCCATCCCCGCACTGTTACCCACTGTGGTTTCTCCCCATAGGCACACTTAGCAGGTTGGGGCAGAGCACGATTGAGGGTGTGGTTGTACAGGGGCCATTACAGGGCGTTCTACCTCCTTACCACCCCTATGATGATTTGGCTGTTACTCCGTCTGGAGAATTGAAGCTACACAATATTCTGAGGGGTCATATTCTACTATTACAGTTCAGTGGCCCCTGTAAACGATTGTGCTCGCGTGATTGTGGGGGAAACAGGCAACGAGAGATAAGGCTAGGTCCATTCCTTCCCCTTCTACCTCCCCTAACCCTAACAGTATCTCCGGCACCAAAATGGACCTTGCTGAAAAACTTGAGGAATTAACACGGGCAATGCAATCCCTTGCTATGGAAGTTAGAGACATTAAAGAAGCTCAAAGACAAGGGGCAACAGGGGGACTCGAGGCCTCTGGTGGTAGCCCTATGGAGGACGAAGAACTTGAACCTCTAGAGGAACTACCTAGTGGGGAAAAAGAACCCAAACACCCCCCGATCGCTAGGTTTAGTGGGGATAAGAAAAAATTTCAAGGCTTTATAGCTCTTTGTAAGCTAGCCTTTCAACTTCAACCACGCACCTACCGGTCTGATGCTACCAAGGTTGCATTTATAATTGGGCATCTGGAGGGCATTGCCCTAGAGTGGGCAACCCCCCTCCTCATGAAAGATAGCCCCTTACTAAAAAACTATAAAAAATTTTTAAGGGAATTTCAATTCCTATTTGATTATCCCCATAGGGCCAAAGATGCCGAGAGTGCCATCCTTGTCCTTCGTCAAGGAAGAGATCCCCTCCTTGAATATATCACTCGCTTCCAACACCTAGCAGTAGAAGTAGATTGGCCAGACCATGTTCTTAAAGTACTTTTCCGTAAAGGCCTCAGTGATGAACTGAGGGATCAGCTTGCACTTACAGCGTTACCTGCCACTTGGGCAGAACTAGTTAATCTCACGTGTCAGATAGACGAGCGATTAACGGAGCGAAGGAGGGAGCGCAAGCAAGAAGGAGCCCGTTCTTGGGCTCCACGTGTAGCCATTGTCCCTCCAGGGCGTATGGACACCCCAAAAGGGGATGAACCAGAGCCGATGCAAATTGGGGCCTCTAGGAGCCCATTGACCATACAGGAAAAAGAACGAAGAAGAGCGGAGCGTTTGTGTTTTTATTGTGGTGCCTTGGGCCATTTTTCCAGGCAATGCCCCCAATTACCTCCCTCTCGAAAGTTACAGGGAAACGAGAGGGGCCGGGATGGCCAGGGTCCGTCCCGATAGCAGGCCAATATATCCCTGGAATAATAGACAAAAAGAGCACTAACCAGGAGGAGATTAAACATTTTCAAGTTCCCTTTACCATCAAAGTATCCAGCTCTTATTCCCTTGTATGCCTTGCTCTTGTAGATTCAGGAGCATCAGGGAATTTCATTGATAGGGGATTTGTACATAAATACAAGATCCCCATGTTAACAACTATTCAGCCTAAGGCCGTTTTTGCCATTGACGGATCTCCTCTATGCTCTGGCCCAGTAATTTCTTCTACAACCCCCTTAGAATGCACTATGGGGAAGCACCAAGAAACTTTGTGCTTTGATATTATTCAAACCCCTATTTTTCCCCTCGTTCTGGGAATTCCATGGCTATGTATCCATAACCCAACGATTGATTGGTCCCGAAGAGAACTCACCTTCCCGTCCTCATTATGTAAATCCCAACACCTAGTAGCGTCACCCTTTGTTGACTTCCCTATTCTTGCTAATGTTACTGCATCTTTAACCCCCACTATCCCTGTGGAATATCAAGATTTAGAGGAAGTGTTTAAAACTCAAGAAGCTCTTGAGCTTCCTCCACATAGAGCGTATGACTGCTCTATCGAATTATTGCCCGGCACCATGCCTCCCTATGGTAGAATCTATGCCTTATCTAAACCTGAATTGTGTACCCTAAAGGACTATATAACCGAGAACCTTGATAAAGGGTTTATCCGACATTCCTCATCCCCAGCAGGAGCACCTTTATTTTTTGTACCAAAAAAAGACGGAGGATTACGTCCCTGTATCGACTACAGAGGGTTAAACGCTATTACGATAAAAAACCGCTATCCGTTACCCCTCATCCCAGAATTATTAGATAGACTCCAAGGAGCAACCATATTTACTAAGCTTGATCTTCGTGGAGCCTATAATTTACTCCGAGTAAAGACTGGGGATGAATGGAAAACCGCCTTTCGAACCAGGTACGGTCTATTTGAATACTTAGTAATGCCATATGGCTTGGCCAATGCTCCTGCCTCTTTTCAACATTTCATAAACGACATTTTTCATGATATATTAGATGTGTATGTCGTGGCGTACTTAGACGACATCTTGATTTATTCTCAGGGATACGCAGAGCATGTAGGGCATGTGCGGTCTGTTTTACAACGTCTCGGTGAAAACCGATTATATTGTAAAATGGAAAAGTGTGTATTTCACCAAACTACTGTCCCCTTTTTAGGTTTTATAGTATCCCCACAAGGAATAAAAATGGACCCTGCTAAGGTCCAAGCCATCCGCCTATGGTCACCCCCAACAGGGGTAAAACCACTTCAAAGATTCTTAGGAAGTGCCAATTATTATAGGCAATATATACCAAACTACGCTTATTTAACAGCCCCTCTCACACAATTACTCAAAAAAGGACAACCATATATCTGGACAGTAGAACATCAACAAGCCTTTACCAAACTAAAACAGACTTTTATGCACGCTCCTATTCTACAACACCCTGACTTTTCTACTCCCTTTATTGTAGAAACTGACGCTTCGAACATAGCAATTGGGGCGGTGCTATTACAACATAAGCCCAGTGATAAACTACCTTTACCCTGCGCCTTTTTTTCCCGACAATTGACGCCAGCAGAAAAAAATTACACTATCTTAGATAGAGAACTTTTAGCTATAAAAGCCTCCTTCGATGCTTGGCGACAATACCTTGAAGGAGCATCTCACCCCATTCAAGTGGTAACCGACCATAAAAATCTAATATTTCTACAAACAGCCCGGATCACAAATGCTCGACATGCCAGGTGGGCCCTTTTCTTCTCTCGATTTTCCTTTCAAATTATATACCGAGCAGGAAAAAATAACATCTTAGCTGATGCCTTATCCCGAAGTTATGAATCTATCGAGGAACCAGCGCAGAAAGGGGAGCTTTTGCTAAGAAAAGAAGCCTTCGCAGCAGCAAGCATAACCCTCTCCCACTTTAAACGCCTGGTTGCACAAGATTCTACAATACCAGACGGAACGGGACAAAAGAATTCAGCTAATGTAAAGATTCCAGAACATACTCTTGTAGTACCTCAGGCGGCTCGCGCCGCCATCCTTTGGGCTCACCATGATGCCCCTCTGGCGGGACATCCAGGACAACGACGAACATTACAATTAATGCGACGACATTTTTGGTGGCCATCTATGAATCATGATGTACGAGTATATGTCCAAGGCTGTAAAATATGTTGTCGTACCAAGATACCAAGGCGAGCCCCCACTGGACTTCTTCAAAGTACACCCGTACCACGTGGACCATGGCAAAGAATTAATCTAGACTTTATTGTCGAATTACCCCCATCACAAGGATATACATCCATCCTCGTTGCGGTGGACCAATTCACAAAGATGGGACATTTCATTCCATGTAAGGGCTTACCCACTGCCCCACAGACAGCTCAACTGTTATTACAGCATGTATTTAAACTTCATGGGTTACCTCAAACCATCATCTCCGACCGTGGTTCGCAATTTACTGCCCGGTTTTGGCGCGCCTTATTCACGTCTCTTCAAGTCCACTTGGCCCCTACCACGGCATATCACCCTCAAGCCAATGGCCAGGTGGAGAGGGTAAACCAAGCATTGGAACAATACTTACGATGTTATACAGACTATTTACAAGATAATTGGGCAACCCAATTACCATTAGCAGAATTTGCTTTTAATAATGCACCAAACGCCTCTATTGGTATGTCACCCTTTTATGTTACTTTTGGATTCCATCCTCGTCTTATATTTCCAGAACTACCTTCTTCCATCGTTCCTGCAGCAGGGGCCTTACTACAACAACTTCATGCTAATCATGCCTTAGCCCGTACAATGTTAACGAAAGCAAGACAACAATATAAAAGGTTTGCTGATCGACATCGCTCTCCAGCTCCTCTATTTTCCGTTGGTGACCTCGTGTGGGTAGACCGTCGCCACTATCCCTCCACCCGCCCTTCTGCTAAGCTTGATGACCGATATATAGGCCCCTTTCCCATTTCACAACAGATAAACCCTGTTACATTTAAGGTTGCGTTACCTTCCCATCTCCATTGTCACCCTGTTTTTCATGTTTCCCTATTGAAACCCTATCACCCTCCTCTTTTTCCAGACCCTGCACCACCGCCGCCAGTTCCAGCCATAGCCGATACCCCTGAATTCGAAGTCCATCGCATTCTTGATTCCAAAACCATACGTGGCCAAATTCACTATTTAGTAGACTGGAAAGGCTACGACAAGTCCGAACGCTCCTGGGAGCCTGCTGATCATATTCATGCTCCGCGCCTCCTTCGCTCCTTCCATGCTCGTTTTCCCCTTAAACCTAGGCACGACCCCCTCAGGCGGGGGGGGGGGGCTTTGGGGGGGGTGCTGTCAGGAAGCGCTATCGCCTTCGCCTAGGCCGCGGCGCAGGCCACGCCCACCGGCGTGCGCCAGTGACTACAGGGCCGGCCCCCACGCCTGCGGGCGCGGCGGAGCCGCCTCGGCGGCCCATGAGGCTCCCCCAGCTGCAGTCAATAGGGGCGGAGCCCAGAGAGACGCTGCGGCGCTCGGCGCGTATTCGCGCGGCAAAAGGGGCGGAGCTAGGGACTTAAAAGAGCACGAGACCGGCTCAGCGTTGCCGGAGATCAGTTCGCTGTGAGACCGGCCCCTTGCTGCTTGACGTTGTTGTGAAGGATTCCAGGAAAGTAAAGCGTGGATATAGAGAGTGACTGGCAGAACGAGTGTGTGAGTGACTGAGTGAGTGAACGGTGACTGGGGATTATATACAGTGGTGGGAAGGTGGGAGTTGGGAATTTGGGGCACTGAACTCTCCGTCTTGTGGGGCCCTTTCCTTCCCCTGGTTCCATAGCTACGCTAATTCCTCCCTGCATTCCCAGGTTCTTGTTCCTCATTCCCGCACTGTTACCCACTGTGGTTCTCCCCATAGGCACACTTAGCAGGTTGGGGCAGAGCACGATTGAGGGTGTGGTTGTACAGGGGCCATTACAGGGCGTTCTACCTCCTTACCACCCCTATGATGATTTGGCTGTTACTCCGTCTGGAGAATTGAAGCTACACGATATTCTGAGGGGTCATATTCTACTATTACAGTTCAGTGGCCCCTGTAAACGATTGTGCTCGCGTGATTGTGGGGGAAACAGGCAACGAGAGATAAGGCTAGGTCCATTTCTTCCCCTTCTACCTACCCTAACCCTAACAATTAGTCAAGTAGGTCAGGGGATGCAATCTCTGACTGCTAGGAACTGGGTACAAACATCAGGTAAAGGATCACCCTATTAAGACCTGTTGGGTACTTTTCCGAAGCAATGGAGAGTGGCCAGTGTCAGAGACAGGATGCTGGGCTCAATGGACTACATGCAGTATGGCACATCTTATGTTCTGCCCCCTTATACAGACTCCCTCTAAATGTGTGCAGAACTGTGAGTTAGAGGGGCAAGAGCATCTAAACAGACACTGGTTTCCAGAAGATTTTGAGGACTGAGTGCATATGACACTTAGCTCTTATGTATATAAATGTACAGAGACCACTCAAAAGAAACACCATGTCGTATACTAGCTTCATGAGTTTTAAGTTATATATCATCCTTGTCATGCAACTTTGAAACTCTCTGAGCCAATACTCAACTCCTCTCACCCCTTGTTGGAACTCCACACTTATTAATGCACAGTGGCTACTATGACAATCATGTGCTGCTTTGGCTGCATAACCTTACACCTTGTAAACCCAGAGTTTCTCTGTGCTTGGTCCTGGTTAAAGTGAGTCTCGAGCAATCTTAACTAGGTTAATAAAAATTTGTTTTAAAAAGCAACCATACAACCTTTATATTAAAGGCAGACTTGCAACAAAACACCAACATGCTACACCATACATTATCCACTCAAAACCAGAAATACACAGATTAAAGTTTATCCACCATTCCTTGGCAGCTTATGAGACAATTTACACACACAACAAAATGGACTGCTTCTCATAGTTATGTGCCTTGCTTTTAATTCAACAAATAAGTCTCACGTTCATATTACTTATGTTTGATTTTGTCATTTTTGATGGGGGTTTTGCTGCATTTTCTGTTTTGAATATTCAGAAGAAACCAGGAAGAGATTCTGGTTTCCAAGCTGATAACCTTTCTCTCTCTAGTATGATAGAATGGGCACCGAAATTGCAAAGTATCTATTTTGTTTTTGATGCTTTTCTTGTACTTGCATTTTGTGAGCGCGCATTTTCATCAGCAGAACAGTCCATATTTTGCTGTACAATTCCATTGGGGAGAGGAACAGCTGACTTTTTTCCAGTGATGTGCAATACAGAATCTCCCTACTAACAAAACAATAAAATTAGTTTGTCATTCTGTTTAAAATGTGGATCCTTTGCTGGAACAGTAAACAAGCAAGATGGGAGGTTTAAGCTGGCATGTCACAAAACATGCTTCTTCACAATACTTTTCTTCTAAAGCTATCTAATTCCTCGATAAAGCCATAACATGTGCAAGCAAATTAATTTCTCTGAAATCCAAATAAAAGACTGACTCCCAAAAATATACCACTCCAGTTAAAATCCATCCAGTAACTCAGAAAAATCTTCATGAGCTAGATAAATTGAGGAGATGTATTCCCTTTCCCACAGAGTATCATTCACCAAGATAAATTTTTGTCTTTTAAAAAAAAAACAGATTGCTTTATCAGAATCTTTTTCAATCAAAATTGTGTGCATTAGAATTGAAATCTTGTGTTCTAGCTTTCCCCAGGTCAAATTCTTAAATGTAGCAAAGAATACAGACACAGTCACTTCAAATTTCACAACAAAATCGCCCTTCCTCCCCCCAAGGTCCAACCGAGATCTGGGAGCGGGATAAGGGACGGGGCAGAGCTCCACCCTCAGTTCCTTCCAACCCACACCAATACTAATCCAGCTAGGAGGAAGGGTGGGTAATGAGAATACATGGAGCCTCTCAAAGAACAAAGTTACAGGTAATTCTGCTGATAAGTAACCTTTCTTTCTTCTTCAACTGGCTGTGTGATTCTCACTCATGGGAGATCGGTAGCAGTCCCATGAGAGAATATGGTGGAGGGCTGGATTAGGACAAGACAGTTGATAGGACAGCCCTTTCTACTGGAGTCTCTCTTCTGGCTGCTACGTGTGGGGTGTAGTGTTTTACAAAGATGTCTGTTGATGGCCAAGTGGCCGATTTGTATTTTTTTTTTTAAAAAGGCACATAATGAAAGCTTGCTACTGATGTTGTCGTCGTTCTGGTATAGGGCTGAACCAAATAGTACTTCTGGGTATTCGGACCAATTTTTGAAGTTCCAAATAGTTAATCCAAGTACTCAGAGGCAATTTGGTATTCTTCCCGAAACTTTGGACTTTGGAGACTGAAGCACAGAATGTCAGAACACTTCGGAAACGTCAGAAAGTTGTTGCAAAGTTCTCGAACCCACAGCCAAAGCACTACCCAGAAAAGCAGGCTAGCAAGAGTGGGACAATCCCTCCAGAAAACAATCCCAGAAAAGTGCAACTGCATGCAGAAATTAAAACAAAACAAAAAAAACAGTAGTATACCCACAGCATGGCCCACCATCAGCAGTGAGTGCACCCACTTTATCATAACGCCAACCAAGCAGTGCACAAAAATGCAAATTAGCAAGGGACATTCGCTCAAGAAGAATTACAACCCCAGCAAAACAGTCTGCAACTGCATGGAGAAATAAATCCCACCAAAAAAGCCAGCAAGCACAGGTCCCAGAAGCAGTCACAAAATTAAGAAATCCAGACTCCCGCCTCAGGGGTACCCTCTTCCTTGGCATGGTATTGTGGCAATGGTAACTTGAACAGACCAAGCAAACTTGGGAAGTGGATCCAAGCAGAGAAATCCCTCCTCATGGTGTCAAATGCCAACCAAGCAGCAAAATGGCACTCAATTATTATTGTTAAAAACTGCATGGCATGGTAAAGGGTAACGTAACCCTCATCCCCCGAGCATTGGCCCTATGGACAGGACAGGCCAAACCATACCATACACTGCCAGGCCAGGCACCCCTCTTCCCTCCCCCCCTCCGTCAATTATTTACAGATCCAGCAGCACTGTAGCATGCAGCACAGCCAAATTCACCAAATAGAATGGACAAAATGGCTGTAGTGCAGACACTTATTTTGCCCTGCCAGCCAATTCAGAAGCTGACCATCAGACTTGGCCAGCCAATCAAAACTTGCCATCTGGCTTCCCATCACTCAATTGTCCCCTCCCATATTCCCCTCCTACCAAATATGGCACCAAGATTCATTTCCAGAAGAAGCTCAACTGTCCATCAGCCCCCCATGAGTGCAGAGGTTTCTGAAGTTTCAGACGTTTTCCAAACAACGGCCTTGGTGATCGGAACTTGGCCTTTTTCCGAACCAAATACCTTAATATATGGCAAATTCTGAAATTCTCCAAAGACTTTACTTCAGCCCTACTCTGGTAGAATGATCCCTGAGATTGTTAAGCGGTTGCTTGCCAGCTAGCTCATGACAGGTGGAAATACACAGCAAGATGATTCTGGGTGTTGCATTTTTATTGTAATCTCACCTGGCCATGTAAACCTGTTTTTATCTTCGTAACTGTGTACACTGACTTGTGCTGCATTCTGATTGTATTCTCCCCATATCACATGATTGTAAACCTGCATTTAGATGACTTTAGTAACTATATAACACCTGTTTGTAGCATTAGTAGATTAAATATAAATAGTATTGAATATATGTTAGCCCAAGTGGGAAAAACACTGGTTCATA
>QEPC01015466.1:1724886-1742516 GCA_003113815.1 Sphenodon punctatus | reverse complement strand
CTGCAGGACACGTAAGAAACATATTTTATATGCTAGGCAGGCCAGGCTAGGATCTATCTAAGAACTGTTGCATTGGGTTCATGCTGTACCTGATTGTGTGAGCAGGATAATAAAACAGTGTTGTACCCAATTAAAAACGTCTAATTTGTGGTGTGGGGGTGACTAAGATCCCTTCTATGTGAATCTCTCATATGTGCAGACCAGGGTGTGTGGGTCCCCCGATCCAAAGAGAGCTAATTCTTTAAATTATAACATGGGTAGCCATTAAGAGAACAGTTTTGCACCTAAAATTATTCCTCCATAAGAGACAAATAAGAGATCAGTTTTTCTGAAGGGTCTTGTCCTTTCTAGATAAAAGGCTAGGGTTCTGGCATACATCCAGAGTGTGGAAAGATTTTTCTAGCTGTGTTGAATGAGGCTCTGGGGAAAAAAACAGGTAGCAAGACTACTTGGTTTAGATGGAAAAGCGTAACCTTAGGGAGGAAGGCAGGGTTCGTTCTGGGAAGTCTTAGAGTGCTGAGTTCGTGGATTCATCTTGCAGAGGTGATTGCTACTAGAAATAGAACTCTGAGAAATGAGCCAGTGTCGTTGTAGTGATGGGTTCAAACAATGGTTTCATTAACCTCTGGAGGACCAAAGGGAGGTCCCATTTAGCAACTGAAAGGAATATAGATAGGTATAGATTTAGCAGACCCTTCTAGAATTCCTTCACCACAGGGTTAGAGATGAGCAATTGCACCTGGGAAAGTTTGACTGATATGGCTGCTAGGTGAACCTTAATAAAAGATACTGAGAGGTTATTGTCTTTTAGGTGTAAAAAGTAGGAAGAGATGGTTGTTAATGGTATAGAGGTGCTGTCCAATCGGTTACTGTGACACCAGTTAATGAACCTGATCTTTTTAGCTTCATTTGTGTCTTGTGCTTCTTGTAGAAGGTTTTCATGTACTCAGTAGCACATGCTGCACCTCCTCCATGAACATGAAGTCCTGAGTCAAGGGGTAATACACCATGCAGTCAGGTGCAGCGACTCCAGGTCTTGGTGGAGTACCTAGTCTCCCTGTTGAGAGATGCGGTCTCGTTTCATTGGTAGTGTCCATCTGTCTTTCACTAGATTGGTTAAGATGGGGTATTGAGTCTGTCCGGGCTATGCTGGCGCTACCAGCACGATGTGGGCTTGGTCTCTCTGTATCTGGAGGATGGCTTTGCGCAGCATTGGGAAGAGGGGAAATGCGTCGAGGAGATGGGTGGACCAACTGATCGCAAACGCGTCTGACAGTGAGCCTCGAGCCATCCCTCCCTTGCTGCAGAAGTGGGGTAGTATGTGATTCTTGTCGTTGGTGAAAAGGTCTATTTTGGGGGTTCCCCATCCATGGAATAATTGCTGTACCACATCTTGGGAAAGAGACTAGTCTTGTCTCTCGCACCCATGACCTGCTGAGTTGATTGGCTAGTTGACTGGATTCTCCAGGGAGATGTATAGCTACTGGAATGACCCGGAATGACCCCGTTTTGCAGGCACCATGTCCATATGGTTAAGGCTTCGTTGGACAGTGGGAGGACCATGCACCTCGTCTGTTTAGATAATACATGGCACACACACTGTCAGTAGTTACCTGGACTACCTGACCTTAAGGTCAAGGGAGACTAGCCAAGCACTTTTGGAAGAAGGGCAAGATGGGAGTGAAGCGTCAACATATGGAGTCTACCTCCTTACAAATTTATTCAGGTCGTGGAGGTCCAGGATAGGGTTATGGCCTAAAGGATGTATCCTTTTGTATATAAGGAAGTACCTGGAGAAGAAACCCCAATGAGGGCTAGTAGAGGAGACTTCCTCTACAGTTCCCCTAGAGATGCGGGAGCATACTTCCCACAGAAGTAATGTCTTGTGAGAGGTGCCCCTAAGGAGGGACGGAAAAGAGGAGTTGGAGAGGTAGGGGCAAGTTTTAAAATTGGATGGCAAACACCTCGCAGATTATTTCTAGCACCCATCTATCTGATGTAATGTTCTGCCAAGTCTGGTAGAAGGTGCATAGCCTGTCCTTAAAGAAAGGGGTGCTGAGGCTGGGCAGTCAAAGGGTTAGTAGGCTTTCTAGATCTTTTCCTGCCCTTCATGAATTTTTTGTGAGTAAGGACCGAGGTCTTTTGGGCCTGATGATGTTGCTGAGGGACAAAGTACCTACAATAGAACAATGTAGAAGTCCTATAGAAGATTGCAGATGCTGAGGAGGAAGAATAAAACATCTTCTTAAAGAGACGCACAACTCCTTCTGCCCTCACTGTCTGGCAAGTCTCTTATTTTGGAGAGGGTTTTGTCTGTGGTGGTGAACAGGCTGTCGCCTTCAAATGCTAAGTCATCTATGCACGTTTTGTTCTCCTGGGTCAATGTCATTGAATGGAGCCACGCATGTCATCTAGTGCTCATAGCTGCTGTCATACCTCTGACAGCATAGTCTACCATGTGCATATTTGGAATTGTGCAACTTGGCAGCCCTCCTGCTGTAGAGCTAGTCTGTCTGCCTGTGTGGGTGCTGAGACTTCTTTGGTCCAGAGGTGGTGTTGATACCCAGTCATTGCAGTCACGTAATTAGAAGCTCGCAGACTTAGCATAGCAGATGATAATGCTTTTCTGCCTACAACGTCCAGACTCCTGCCTTCCTTGTCAGAGGGTGAAGTCTTGACTGCCCTCGATTGAGATCTAATAGTAAACTGCTGCTACAACCTTTGAATGTGGCAGGGGATGGTGATGAAACATAGATGTCCCTTCTTGGGGTACAGGGTATAAGGTGCCTGACCACTGTTTATCGGATTAGAAGAAGAAGTGCTCCATACCAATTTAGATGGTTCTAGAAGTTCTTCAAAAATTGGAAACATGATCTGGCTAGTGTCTCCCTCTGATAGGATGCCAAAAACTGGGTCAGATGGAGTCTCTCTCATTATCCTGGAGAGAAGTTGCGGCATTGCAGTAGTCATGCATCCAAGCATAGACTGAAATTTTTTAACATTCTCTGTGGGAAGAGGAGGGTGTAGGTCTCCCACTTCGTCACCAGGTGGAGTCACAATAGTTTCATCTGTTGAGGGGGAGGTAGAGTCATTGGCATGTTCTCCTTCCTCCTGCAATGGTAGAGCATGTTGCTGTTCAAGGTGCTGACTGGTTTGTTGTCCAATTAATGTCTGGATAAGTCCAGTAACTGGGCTGACGTTACATGCGGAAGCTCCTGGGCTGGAGCTGTTACCATCAGTACTGGTTGTTCTATGGGTGCCACTGGGTGCTGATATCCCAGCAGTGCTGAGAGTGGAACCTTCGGTGCTGTCACCTCCTGCTGAACCATATGCTGTGTAACTGAGATACGGGAGTACTTCTTCTGCCTCTCCCAGTGCCGTTCCCGACAGGGTGAGATTTGGCTGTAACAGGAGCTGCAAGGGCAGCCTCTCTGGGTGTTCAAAATAATAGTCCCTGCAGGGGTCTAGTCTGTGGTAATCATCATCTTGCCAGTCCCTATCAAACTCCCTATAATTACAGTGAGAAGCACAGGGATCTCGGAGCCGAGAGCAGCTTCTGTAGCTTTCTACTTCTCTATGTGTTTGGGGCAGAGTGTATGGGGATCTAGAGCCCAAAGGGCTGCGATGTTTTCTCTGATAGTACATGCCTCGGTGCAGACTGTCTTTGGGTCAATCTAAACTATCTCGTACCAATAAGGGCTGCGGTACCTAATTTAGTCACTGTATTGCGAGGGGCTCCTAGAGCAGTGCCTGTATTTTCGGAGCTGGTCTTTTGTGTCTCCATTATGCCGATGCGGAGAGTGATATGGTCTCGGATGGGTTCTTGCCACCAGCCAAGATGAACAGGTTGGTCTGCAGAGGTGTCAAATCTCCTGAAGCATGAGTTAGCAGCCCCGCTGTCTGTGTGGGTAACAACCTCCATAATGACATCCTTAGAGGAGATAGAGTCTTCGGAGGCTTGAGATAAATTGCCTTTTGGCTCTTACTGAGCTGGAGCCAGAATCTCCAGCAAATTCTGAGGCAGGTAGCATCTCAGAGGTCTCCACAAGCAGGGCTTCCTCCATGGGGCCGGAAGTTCTCCTGTCCGAATATCTCCTGTAGATATGGAGGTAGATGGACCCTAAGCAGGCATGTCTTGCCTAGTGGGAGTACTCTGTGCAGGTCCAAGCATCTTTTCACTGATTTTCTTAGGTTACTTTTGAAAAGCTTCATGTGGCCTGAGTGTCCTTTTGTCACCTCCTTGTAGTGCTTCCTCGTGAGGAGTTCACAGAGCGTTTTCAGTCTGTCATTCTGAGCTCTTGTTGAGAGACTAACAGGCTCTGCAAACTTTCCATAAGTGGCCTTCTCCGAGGCAAAGCAAGTAATCATCATGTAGATCGGAGATAGGGAACACTGAGCTGGATTTAGAGCAGTGTTTGGAGCCCCGTTTTTTTGGTGGGAGTGCTGCCATAATCTCTGCTCTATCATGACTGGAGCTAAATACCTAAGCTCAACTATACTATACTTAGAACTACTAGGTTAAGCTAACTATATACTAAGCTATGCTAACTATGAAAAACTCTATACAAGATTAGTTATCTGGAAGTAGAAAACTTTAAGCCACAGAGAGCAAGCTGTTCCTGTCAGTGTCACCTATAGCAACTGGAAGGAACTGAGGGTAGAGCTCTGCCCCCATTCTTATGTAGTTCCAGATCTCACATGGACCCTCGGGGGAGGGGGACAAGAGCTCCCTGAGCTTCCAGAAGAATCCTCAGGAAGCCACTGGAACGGCCGGGGGGGGCTGGGGGGCAGCCAGGGGGGTAGGCGTGGCTATTGGGGTTGTGACAGGTATGGGGAGATATGGTCTCAGGGGGAGGGGTGTGGGGGTGGTGAGGCGGGATAGGTGCTTAGTGCACATCCCGTGTACCCCTTCCCCAGCAGGTGAGCATGTGGAACTTGGTCAGAGGACCCCTAACACCGTTTTGGTGCTGTTAAATGCGAGGTTGGTGGCGAATAAGGCAACAACGGTCCAGAAGGTAGTCCTGGACTATGCCGCCGTGTATCACAGAAACCTGTCTGGACAATGAATCGGGGCCTATCTTGGCTGATCTTGTTCCAGTCGGGTATTCAGTGCAGCACCAGCCGCGATTGGAGGGACGGGGGGGGCAGCGTAGCAGTGATTTTTAAAGAGGGCTGGTCTGTGAGGAGGTATCCAACGCGAATCATAGTGGGCACTGAAGACCTTCATCTTGTGTTTGATTTAGCAGGGAACAGTTTGGGAGTGCTGCTAGTATGCCGTGCACCTACCACTACGGCTGCCTCGTGTATTCTGGTGGAGGCTGTGTCTGAGGTAGCGTTGCGGTCCTCGAAGACGATAGTCTTGGGGGACCTCAATATTCATGTCGACACAGTTCTCAGAGGAGCTGAACATGAGTTCATGGCCGCCATGGCAACCATGGGCCTGTCCCAGGGGGTCAACGGCCCGACACATCTTGGAGGACATACCTTGGACCTCATGTTTTGCACTGGCCTTGAGGCAGGTGTTCAGTTAATGGAGGAGATATCCGCTGTGCCCTTGTCATGGACACTAACTCCTGCAGACCTCCCTTCTAGTGCATGTCTGCCCCTGGAAGGGTGTGGAACCTATTAGGATGGTCCACCCTCAGAGGCTGTTGGACCCAGTGTGGTTTCTAGGCGCTCTGGGGGAGTTGCCCTCTGACCTTGACGACTGTCTCATCAATGACCTCATCAAGCTATGTAACGTCTTGCTGACGGAGGTCATTGATCAAAAGGCTCCCAGGTGGTGGATCCACAGACCGCCTTGGTTTTCCGAGTGGATGCTGAAGCAGGAGGGGCAACGGTTGGAGGAACGGTGGCATCTTTCTAGTGCTGAAGCCGATAGATTGTGGCATAAAGCCAGTTTATGAGCCTATGCTGTGGCTATGTGGGCAGCAAAGAGAGAATTCTTTGCTGCCCTCATAGCATCTGCTAAATCCCATCCGGACTGACCAAGCCAGAACAGGGCTTGGTCAGTCCAGCCTCCCTGAACCCTGGGGTTGAGTCATCTTCTGCCCGCTGTGACGTTTTTGCGGATTATTTTGCAGAAAAAAAATCGCTCGTATTCACCAGGACCTCAATGCCGCACTTAATACAGTGTGGGATGTAGAAGTGGTAGAAGCCCGGCTTCTCCAATTTTGTGGGATCACTTTCAGTCGGTGACAGCCGTTGACGTGGTGGGTGTGCTTGGGCAGTTCGAGCCACCTCTTCTGAATTAGATCCGTGTCTGTCCTGGCTGGCTAAGAGCTGCTGGGAGACAATAGGGTCGTTACTGGCCGGAGTGGTCAACGTCTCCCTGCGGGAGGGCAGAGTGCCGGGCTGCCTCAAGGCGGCAGTGGTGCGGCCTCTGCTCAAGAAACCATCCCTTGACGTTGACTCCCCTGCCAGCTATCGGCCTGTCTCTAACCTTCCCTTTTTAGGGAAAGTTATTGAACGGGTAGAAGCTCAGCAGCTCCAGGGGCATCTTGACCGCGTCAGTTATCTGGATCCTTCTCAGTCTGGCTTTCGCCCAGGTCATAGCACTGAGACAGCACTCGTGGCTTTGGTGAATGATCTCCACTGTAAAAAGGACCAGGGTCGATCGACCCTATTGGTCCTGTTAGATCTGTCGGCAGCATTTGATACCGTTAACCCTGAGATGTTGGTGACGCACCTGCGAGACAGTGCAGGAGTGGGCGGGATTGTTCTTGAATGGTTCCGCTCATTCCTGATTGGGAGAACTCAGTAGGTGGTGCTCAGTGATTGTTTTTCATCTTACCGAAACCTCGTGTGGGGTTCCGCAGGGTTCTTTCTTGTGCTCTCTCCTGTTCAACACGTATATGCAGTCGCACGGCGAGGTGATCAGAGGGCTCAGGGTGAGGTGTCATCAGTATGCAGACGACACCCAACTATCTCTCATTTTCAACCGACCCAGGCCCCGCTGTCTCGGTGCTTACCCAGTGTCTGGCAGCTGTGGGGGATTGGATGAGGGCTAATCGACTGCGACTTAATCCTGACAAGATGGAGGTGATGTTAGTGGGTAAGTCAGTAGAGGTGACAGGCCCCTCGAAGGATGGGGTCTGTCCCCCACTGACTTGCTAGGTACGAAACCTGGGGGTGCTTCTCGATGCGCAGCTCTGCCTGGCTCTCCAGGTGGAGGCTGTGGCGAGGAGTGCCTTCCGCCAGTTACATCTGGTGCAGCGGCTTCAGCCGCTGGTGTCGGTTCCTCACCTGGCCACGATCATCCATGCCTTTATTACCTCTCGGTTAGACTACTGTAACGCGCTCTATGTGGGGCTACTCTGGTGACAGCTCGGAAGCTGCATATGGTGCAGAATGTGGCGGCCCGGCTCTTGGTGGGGCTGGGCCGCCGGGAACACATCACACCAGTGCTCCGATCTCTGCACTGCCTGCCAATAGTCTTCCAGGCTCGATTCAAAGTGTTGGTTTTGACTTATAAAGCCTTACACGGCCTGGGCCCTGCCTACTTGTGAGATCGCCTCACTCCCCGGGTTCTAGACCGGCCCCTGCGGTTGTCCGGGGGCACCATGTTTGAGGTCCCCCGCATTTCCCGGGGGGCCACACAGGATAGGGACTGGCTGTTCCATCAGGCGTTTGACGAGGAGTATGGGTTGGGGAGGGAGATTGGTTGGGGTGGAGTTTCTTTTTCTTTTTATTGTTATTACTATTATTATTGGAGGAGGATGCTCTACTCTGTTTTATTCGGTTTTATAAGAGTTTATATATTGTATATTTTATGGATCTTCTTAGCCGCCCCGGGCTACCTGTGGCAGGAGGGGTGGGGTATAATTTTTTAAAAATAAAATAAATAAATAAATAAATGACCAGAGCGGGGCAAACCCCATCAATGACACGAGTCCCACCCACACCCCAAGCTTTCCAGTCCCGCCCACTAGCATCATTTCCATCTTGTCAGGATTCAGTTTGACAGCTCAGCCTCATCCAGTCCCTTACAGGTGCCAGACACTGCATAAGCACCGAGCCTGCCAGTTGAAAATGGGAGGTACAGCTGGGTGTCATCAGCATATTGATGACACCAAACGCAAAATCCCCTCACGACATTGCCTGAAGGCTGCATGTACATGTTGAACAGGAATAGATGCTTACAGAGCCCCACAGGTAAGACGCCAGGGAGACGAAGAAAAGTCTCCCCAGGACCACACGCTGAGTTCTTCCAGCCAGAAATGAACAGAACCATTCAAGAATGGTAGTGCCCACCCCGGCTCAGTCCTGCAAACAAGACACCAGCATCTCATGGTCAACAGTGTAAAAAGCGGCTGATAGTTCTAACGAAATCAACAGAGTCAAATGCCCCTGGTCCAACTCACAGCACAGGTCGCTGACCAAGGCCACAAGCACAGTCTCATAACCTGGGCGAAGACCAGACTGCGAGGGGTCCAGAAAACGTATGTGGTCCATGAGCGAGAACCATGGAGTCACTCGAAGAAAAACTTTATATTATTTCTTCTTGCTATCATTTAAAACTAGAACCCTGTGGTAAGGCTGGCTGAGCTCAGGTCCCAGCCCTTGTTTAGCAAACATCAGAAGCATGTTATCTCAGGAAGTGCACAATATTTAATTGACAACAGAGAAGCCCTAAGCCATGTGCTTCGTACAGCTATTATCAAAAGTCTATAATCACAAGTCCTGTTCACCAGGTGGCTCAACTAGGGCTGGGAGGCAGAAGAATCTCTTCTTCCTGCATCACCTAGTGCATCAGTGATGTCCATTGCAGGCATGAAGCCAGCCAGTGAGTAGCACAGGCTTTGGTGACCAATGCTCACTGCAGAAAGGAAGGCGTTCCCATGGACTGCTCTGAGGGGCCTATAGTACCACCTGGCTTCATACCTGCAACATATTCCACCAGTTGTTCCAACAGAGTAACCTTCACACTTACGCACAAGTAGTCACTTTTGGTATTCTTTAAGTGATAAATCCTCTCTTACGAAGGTAGTTAAGGGAGAAAGCCTCAACAAGAGAAATTTTTTTCTGTCTAAAGCTGTTAAACCAGTCTTAGTGAATGGGTGAGTTTTTTATTTTTGGTGACTTAAATTTCTTTTTAACCCAACAGTTACTTCAAATAGATATATTTAGGCTGCAATCTTGTTCAAGTGCTGTCCTATACTTGGTAGAACTAACCTTTTAATTGTCTATCAATCAAATTTATTCAGCCATTAGCCATATATACAACTTTAAAATACACCTGATAAAAACAGAAATATATAAAAATTGTAAATGATAGAAAAGGGATCCATTAAATAGTAAACAACCATTTCTGCTGATGAAAAATTAAAAAGGCATTCACCGATTTAAAATGTTAAGCATTATTAGAGGCTAAACAATTTTCAAGTTTCTGGAAAGGAAAGGAATGAATGAATTAATAAAATTTTATTTACGGCTAGCTTTCACCATTGCCTCCCAAAAAATGTACAATACACAAAAGACATAAAATAGAAGTACATAACAGTAACATAGCCTTTAACCTCAAAAAACAGAACAATTTGCCATGTACCCCAGGTTGGGCCAATACAACATCCAAATATCTGTACCTTAATTGACCTCCTCTTATCTCCACTAATACCTCCTCTTATACCAACGAATATCATCTTATTCAGCGGGGCTTAATCCTACTTCTGAAAAAAGATAATGGTCTCCTAACTGTCACTAATTCCATCTCCCCCCGCATCCACATTTAACCGCCCACATTAATTTTAACCAATTTATCAGGCTAGCTAGGTGTACGACCACCTCTGCTTTAAATTCTAATACCCAGTTCTTGTTGAGTCCATACCTTATTCTTCTACTGGGGTTGCTACATCTAAGCTTAAAACCTGCTAGGAAGAGTTATATCCTCCCATTTAAACCTTACTCCTACACCTGAATCTACTTTGTTTTAACACATATGCTCTAACTTTGCCCAATCCGCTCTAACGTCCGAGTAAGCCTTATCCTTTTAGGTTTCACATATCCTGATCTTTTCCGCCAACTGGACGTAAATTGCCACCGCCTGACACTCGACCTCTTTGGAAAGTTTCAGTATATATTCAGTTTTATGAACCAAATCAAGGTACTCCTTCCCCAAAAAAAAAGGTGTAATCCATGTTTCCCTTATTGCTTTGTAGAGCGGGCACTTAAATAAAATGTGTTCGATTGTTTCCGTTTCTCCCTCCTGACAAATACAATTGCGCCATTCAATTGGAAGAGCTTTGTAACGAGCATGAGTCACTGCCGTCTCAATGAGCTGACAACGCATCCTCGTGAAATTCCTTTGAAGCTCTCGTGCACTCAGTACATCTAAGTATCCTTCAAAACCAAAAGATTCCTTCACCCGGCTAAACGAGGGCGCTGCCTTCCAATCTGCCAAGGCCGCCACGTCCTCTCGCCTCCCTATATCCAAAATTCTCTCTGTTATTAACCTTTTTTGCTGTGCCGGTGGCACTGGCCACAGCATCTGGACTGAAAGGCCCGCCTTTGCTAAATATGCAAACACGGACTTCAGCCACAGGCACCCTGTCACACTTCCAACTTCTCCTCAAGGCAGAGGTAGGGCAGTGCCTTATTATTCTGCTGTTGTAAACGTATCCAGAACTTCAGCACTGACAGCCTCCTTAGACAGTTGACGGAGAAAACCCCCATCTCAGCCCTTACTGTAGACCCCGGTACTGCCTGCGGTACCCCTAACAACTGCCTGAGGAACTTGTTCTGAACTACCTCTAACCCCCCGACATTTTCTCCAGCCATTAACTCTTGCCCATAGGTCAGCACAGTCCAAACTTTAATTTTATAGATCTCCAGGACCTTTGATGTGGCTACTGCCACAGAACGTCTTGCCAGCATTAGTATGGCTTTGGAGGGAGCTTTCACCTTGTCCGCTATATATTTAGCGTGCTCCCTCCATGTTCCACTCTTGCTGAACATTATTCCCAGGTAACAAAAGGAATCCACTTACTCCAAGTCCCCCCCTTTGCAAAGCTGATTTGTATTTTTTTGTTCTTTCCCCCACCATTATCATTTTGGTCTTTGCCCGATTTATCTCCATTCCCTTCTTGGAGCAATAATTCCCACACGCTATCAACAAGGATTTTAAACCCCTTCTAGTCTGCGATATCAGTACAATATCATCCGCATACTGCAATAGAGGTACGGCATATGTCTTAATTTTGGGAGCACAATTATTCTGCTCTTCCAATATCTCACTCAAATCACTCAAATACAGGTTGAATAACAAAGGGGCCCTTTGTTGAATAACAAACACACCCTTGACGCACTCCCTTATTTGTTCTTATTGGGTCTGTATAGATATTATCCGAGGGTATCCGAATCCTGGCCCTGTTTTCTGAATGCAGTTGTACAATTAGTGCCAACAAATTCCTATCTATACCTAATTGGCATAATTTGTCCCACAGCTCCTTCCTAGGAACAGAATCGAAGGTCTTTTTAAGGTCCACAAATGCCAGAAAGAGATGAGTACGTCGCACAGACACATATTTATAAATTAAGTGGGATAATACGAAACAACTGTCCATTACCGAGCAGCCCGCTCTAAACCCGAATTGCATCTTCGGTATCAGCTCCTGCTTTCGGGCCCAACTATCTAATCTGTTCAAAAGCGTTTTACCGTATAGCTTCTCTAACGTTGGTAGGAGGCTAATCGGCCTATAACAGGCCGGGTCATTCTGATCTCCTTTTTTAAACAAAGGCGTGATTATACTATTTCCCCACTCTTTGGGAATGGCTTTTGTCGCGTTTATATGTGAGAAGATTTTTGCCAGTATCGGCGCCCACCATTCCAGAAAACTCTTAAACACTTCTGGGCAGATGAAGTCCTGGCCCGGTGCTTTATTGGCTTTTAACCTCCTTATTTCCTGGCTAATTTCATCCTCTGATACCCGGACAGGGAACCCCGGATACTCATAGGTCACTTCTTCTGTCACATAACACCCCTTATTTCCCTCATAAGAATCATCCTGTTCTTTATCATACAGCAGCTGTTCATAAAAATTGCTCCAATCACTTGCTTTTAACTTGGAGACTTTGGGAACCGTTCTATTTCCCCCCAGATGACTGCACTAGTATCCAAAAATATCTGGCATTACCGGTTGCTGCCGCAACCTTGAGTTTTGCCCAAAACAGGTTTTCGTACTGTTTTTTCTTACGTTTTAATAGCTTTTTATACACTAGTCTGGCATTAACCAGCCTTTGCCTTGTAGCATCTGTTGGAACACAAACCCATTCCTTGTGCTTCCTATTCAAGTTCTTCTTTGAGAGAATACACTCCTCACTAAACCATTTGCCCTGGTTTCTAAACCTTCCTCTCCTTTTTTTAGATAATACCTCCCTTCCCAGTTTATCTAAGGCTGCCAGAAGACTCTGCAGCATAATGGACATATCATTTATTTCCTTTCCCTCCTGTATTGCCGCCAGAGCGCCTAATTCACTTTCTTGGAGAATCTCCATCGTGCGGCCTACTATTGCTGTACTCCATCACACCCTAATTCTTTGTAAACTCTCTCTTCCTTCTTTGATATTGGACCCCATCGTGGACTCACTATTTATGACATATTTGACCACTAATGACATGTGGTCAGTTTCGGCCCTAGGCACAATTGTAAAGTCCTCAAAATATTCATAGTTGGGGGGGGGTTGTACCAACATATAGTCGATAATACTTCTTCCATTTACACTTATGAATGTAAATTGTCCTCCTAAATCCCCACCTCCGCGCTCATTTAATAGGATTAGATCTAATGTTTTCATTAGCTGGCTCATGCTAACCCGGGTTACCGAGGTTTTCTCGTCACTTGATAAGCGCTCTGGAATGTTATAAGCAGCATACCTTGACGAGTTCAATTCCAACTCCTCACTATTCCCCACGCCCGTATTAAAGTCTCCCATTACAATGGGGATTGCTTGGGGAAATAGGTCCTCAGTCTGTTTCACGTAGGCTTCCAGTTGACTCTAAACCTCCCTTTCGTAGTATAGGGATGTGGGTGGAGGAACATAAACATTTATTATCAGGAGGTTTGCACAAACACCCCCCACCCCCCTTACTGCTTGAAAGTCTTTGTTAGGAGATGGAATTAAACAGAACTCCTGCACATACTTATCCTTTACCAGGATTGCTAAGCCTCCCGACACTCGACCCTTCGTCCTTTGCTTAAAACCCCCCTGCGAAAACATTTTATAACCTGGAACTACCAGATCCATAGTTTCCAATAACCAGGTCTCCTGCAACACTATTACATCATACGCAGTTAACATAGTCATACAATCCGGATCCAACAGTCTGGCTTTTACATCCGTGATGTTCCAAGAGATCATGACTAAATATGGAACTTTGGTATCTGCTCACTCCTTTAATACCCCTTTCTATACCTGTCAGTCAATTTCCATTATTCAATTTTTCCTGTGGGGTAGCAAAATTTTCCTGTTACACCTCAACTTCTATTGTCTCCCAATCCTTCCCCACACATCGTGCTACTCTCTGTTTGAGGTTTGCTTTCTGGACAGGGGTTCTCTTTGTCTGAACTTCCCTAATGGTGCCCTCCATTAGTTGTTCTATCCAACTTTGGTTCAGTGGCAGGGACCCCAACTCATCGCTAAATAGCATTCGTGCCGCCGTCAAAGCCTGCCCATCCATCTGCGGTTGGTGTGTAATACCACTGAAAGTATTTTTCCCTGCCTTGTAAACTACTTCTTTCATCTGTAGTTTCCCCCTGACATCCAACCTTTGAATCAGTGTATCCTGTTCCAATACTGACAACCCTTCAAAAGAGGAGATCAACAGTGACTTATCCCCCTCCTCCACTTTACTCAGCAAATGTTTCTTAATTAAGCTAACCATTAAGGCCTTTTCCGAAATTTCAGTGGGAATCCCTCTACCGTTGTTTGTCAGGGTATCTGGTGTGGCTGACTGCTTACTATCCATTTCCACACACCCTGCAATGGGGGAAATAGTAATCAAATTCATCTCCACTTTGTGGGTTTCTGTACTACACCCCCTCCTTGATTGGAGCTCTGATGTTCACTTCCTCCCTCCCTCTGTACCTGCTTCCGCCCCACCCTACTTCCAACTTCGACTGTGTTTGGGGAAGAAAAACAGCACCCTTGTCTATACCCTTCCTGATTGGTTCGTCTGGTACCAGCCAGGAAGAAGACCCTATCTATTGAAACCCCTCTTCTTAATAGATATTTTCTTGCTTTAAATATCTCTCTTACCCAAGCTTCTGTTCTAAAAAAGACCTTAAGTTTATAATATGAAGCTGTAGAAACTAAATACTCCACTGAGGTAAGTTCGGCTGTTTCCACCTTTGCGCCCAGTAAATTGGCCAAATTACCCGCTATATTATTCAATGTATCCCAATTTGGAAGTTGAATATCCTCCGTGACATATAGTCATATAGCTTTGTTATCAATCCACCTTTCCCTCTGCTGACTAATAGACCATTTATGGTCAAACGTTCGCACCTTGTCTCCCCTTAACTTTACTTGGGCAACGTCCTTTTGTTGTAATGCCTGTTGGTGCTGTACCCCCCTCCCTCTTACTACACAGTCATCTAATTTTGACAAAATTTCTTTCAGCTGTTCCTTAACCTTTGACAAGGAATTATTGATAGTAGAGATACTGTCAAATATGGCAGATACGGTTTTAGCCACCAACATAGTTAATTCTGCCAAACATTCAATTTGCCTTTCGGCTAACTCTTCTACCTGTTCCTTCGCAATCTTCTCCTGAAAGCTGAAGGCAGCAGTATCATTTTATACCTCCTTTTTGTGATCACCCGGGCACAAGCCCAAAGGGAGATATCTGTTGTTTAAGGTAACCGCCGGATGGACTGTCTGTCTGTTCCACTCTTGAATGCTTTACCGCCGGGGTAAATTCCAACAACGAGGGTGATGGCGTCTGTCTACCTCGCTTCCTTTCCATCCTGTCCACCTTGCTTTAAACCCGCAGGTACCCACAAGAAAAGCCCCCCAGCTGAAATTTCAAAAACAAGTACCCCAGCACCCCGCCGGCGCCTGAAGCATTGGAAGAAACTCCTTCCCTGCTAATAAAGATAAAATCCATCTAGATCTCAACTTCTGATAAAATTTACAATGAAATAAAATATGGATCTTCAACTTCACCAGAATTACAGGAGCAGGTCCTGAAGGTGTATGGGTTTTTATTATATCGTCCTCTGAGGCCTGCTGAGTCAAACAACTGGAAGCAAAGGAGGATGCAAGACCTACAATAATGGGGGTAATGAAGAGGTTCTAAATAGGTTTCTATCCCAGTAGTGGTCTTGAGAACAGGATACGTGGCGAATTTGAAGTAAGAATTCTTAGCCAGATCCTCTTGCCATGCAGCATCAGACACTGTCTGCTTAATAACAACATTACATTATAAAAGAGATATCCCAAGAGGAAAACTGATGAGACCCCCAAATTTGACAGAAGAGCATTTTTTAAGGATATGGGCAGCTCCCTTTATAATCCTTTTGTTCAATTAAACATAAGGATGGTAAACAATGTGAACTTAAATTACATAGTCTAGATCAATATTTTAGGATGCTATAAACAAAAACTTTACTATGGACAAAGAGTGCATGTGTCTATACGTACCCTGGAACCAGGGACACTATTAGACAGAAATAAGAGTCTTCTGAGGAATTTATTCTAAACAATTTTAAATTGTTCACTTGATGATAAGGATGAAATCTCTGCCCCATACAATGATTGGGCTAAAGATTTGGCTTTTAAAACGTTAAGAGTTGGTATTGTCTTAGACCTATCAAAGGAGGCCATAAATGTTAAAATCCCCTTAGAAGACAAGGTAGCTTTTATTAGAGCCTTTTTTTAAAAAAAAATTAAAAATGTTCTCACCATGACCCAGAACTACAAAAGGTAATACCCAAGCAGAAGTAAGATTTCACCTGAGCTAGGGCTGTTGTCAAATGTCCATTATGTCCAATTATATTTTAATAAATTCTTGCCCATAACCACCACTTGGGATTTATCATAATTTATCGTCAGGTCATTTGCTTTATAATAAGAACCTACTACATGAAAAGTTGTTTAAGCTCTTTGCGGGTCTGGAATAATAGCACTATGGAGTATCTGACCAGCAAGCTTAGGAGATAAAAGACCTCCATTCTCATTTGATCAAAAATAGTGATATATATATATATTGAACAAAATAGGAGCGAGTAGACAGCCTTGCCGAACTCCCAATGTAATAGGGAAGGAGTCTGAACACAAGCCCGTAGAATGAAGTCAAGCCTTAGCGTCCTTGTGTAAAGTGTAATTTGGTCCATAATTTCTGACAACTGATAGATTCAGAAGCCCTCCTGAAATCAATGAACACAGCAAACTAATTCCCTTGCCTGTTATGCACATATTTAAAGATCAGGTGCATCAAAACAAAGCAGTTACCTATCATGACTAGACTGTGAGGAAGGTTCAAATGTTTCCATGCTAAGACCACCCCTTTTGATAAGGCTCCTAAAATACAATCCAAACTTACCCAATGTATTGCCCCCAAATGCCCTTTGATGCAGGATGTATGTTCTAATGGTATGCTGAGTTTAAAAGATATTATTAACCCTCGTGGCTGGGAAAGGCTGTCTTGGACACAATTTCCAATGCGATGATCCTACTTTGTTACATGGACAACAGCAGAAGAAATTAAAGATATTAACTCAGAATCTGCATCATTTAAAACGTTATGCACTAAAGAAATGGGTTCTAAGTATTCAGCTATGGTCAGTATGCTAGACTCTATTAAATAATCTTTATTGGATTTTTGAATTTTGATATGAGACCTTTGGATGGAATCTTCTAATTTAACTAAAAACCTAACTAAACTTTCTGACCAGAGGCCTTCTTCCTATGAGGTAGCCACTCAAACCTCAGATTTTGGTGGATTAATTACATCCAAGAATACAACGTAAGGTGCCCCTAAATCCCTTTCCAATCTCTCTATGCCTGCTGAAAGCTCTCCCATATTACAACCAATTTAATTAATTAATTAATTAATTAACACACATGAGAGTCAGTGTGGTGTAATGTCTAAGCGTGTAGTACTTGGATTGGGACTTGGGGGGACGGAACCCAGTTCAAGTCTCACCTTAGTTAGAAACTCACTGGGTGACCTTGGGCCAGACACAATATTCTCTCAGCCTAACCTGCCTCACAGGGTTGTTGAGAGTTGTGTTAATTTGTAATATGAGAAGTGCTCTGAGTGCCATGGCAGGGGGACACTATATAAAAATAAAGATTATTATTATTAACAACAACAGAGTGAGCTGTAGGGCCTCTTACTGTTCTGGCCCTTCTTTAAATAATTTGTTCCAGAGATAGGATACCAATATAGTTACCTCTTCGGGAGATGGACGCAGGATGTTCGACATTTCTCATCCTGCTAGATCTCTCGGCCGCTTTTGACACCGTGGACCTTGGGCTGCTGTTGAGACGGCTGCGTGACCTGGGGGGCCTGGGCGGGACTGTTCTTGAATGGTTCCGCTCATTCCTCTTGGGGAGGAGCCAACAGGTGGTGCTGGGGGAGGAAACATCGTGCCCCCGCGCTTTACCGTGTGGCGTTCCGCAGGGATCAA
>QEPC01015466.1:1680349-1715964 GCA_003113815.1 Sphenodon punctatus | reverse complement strand
GGGGGGGGGGGGGGGAAGCATTGGGAGGCCGTGCTTCTCCATGGTTGCTTGGAGTGGGTGGAGAATGGGAATCTTTCCTGTCCAGAGGGAGTAAGTTTTATGTAAATTTATACATTTTCATACTTAGGTGGGGCCCAATTATGCAAATTAGGCCCCGCACCAAGACTTTGCACATGGCCTCACAAACCCTGGGGCCGGCCCTGGACAGCTGCTATGGTGTCAGGCTACCTGGCGGGCACAAGAGTTCACCAACAATGGAGGGTTTACACAAGTCATAAGTCATGACTTATGACCCAGAAATAACTTGCCCTCCCATTAAGTAAAATGGCAACATTGAGTTTCATTTCATTATTATTATGATGATGAGCATTTATATAGCGCCAGAAATGTACCTGGCACTTTACAAAGAACAAGATAGACATGGTCCCTGCCCAAGAGCTTACAATCTAAAGACAGGGGGAGGGGAGACAGGAAAGGGGGAACAGAGTGAGAGACAAGGGATGCGACATTGATGAGGATGCGAGAGCTCAAGTACACCGTCTATTCCTTTATATCCACAAAAGACGCAGCAATTAGGAGGCAAACATTTCTAATTTTCTACCACAATTACACAAAGTACTCAAAAAAAACAACCTGTATCACAAAAAAAACCCACTGTTGCTTCCCAGTCAAACAGGACGAAAATTCCAATGTAAAAGACAGGCAGCAAACAGAAACTTCATCTCGCCATAACTAATAAAGCCTGAGTCAAATTAACCAATATTTACTTTGAAGTCTGACATCTGCCTATTTGGATCAATTATTTATACCTTTTAATAAAGCTTTTGGGTCCTGTAAATAACAATGAAACATCTATTTTGCATTCAGCCATGGAAGGCATTGTGATGTCCTTCAACAAGGTGTAATTTCTCATCTTTACCACAAATGGCTTCATTGCCAAAGCAAAGAGAGGAGAAAACAGGTTACTTTCCCTTATACACACAGACAAATTTAAGAAAGGGAGACTGTTAATGATTAACCAAAACCTTGCTCTCCTTTCCTAACTCCTGCTGATACCTTCCATCCAGTACTATCTGTTACCTGAGGTCTGTGTACTCCTATCCTCACCACACGGACCAGCCAGCCATCATTCTCGATGGAACCAAGCCAAGCGCGTGCAACCTGGGACCTTGCATCTTCGTGAATGTTACACTCCTTGTCTCTCCCTCTGTTCCCCCTCCTTCGTCTCTTCCCCCCCCCCCAGTCTCTCAGATTGTAAGCCCTAGGGCAGGGACAGAGTCTATTCCATTACTTTGTAAAGCGCCAGGTACATTGCTGGCGCTATATAAATGCTTGCTAATAATAATAATAATAATAAAAACCAATACTCAAGGATGATTATATAGAGTTTTTATGTCTCTGCTAAGTCTGATTTCCAAACCAAACCCAGACAAAAATCGGATGTGCACCTACAACAGAATCTAAAGCCGCCTCAATATTCAAAGAAAGCAGTATATAGGAAGAACTGCTAGAATAATTATAAATTAAATTCAGTATTGTTCTGATTTTAAGAGATTAATGCCAATCAACAACAAATCCAGATCAGTCTGGGGGAGCCTAATTTAGGCAAAAAGGCACAGAGTTTGTTTTCTAACACTATGGCATACATCCTAGCTGACAAATATTTTAACACTTTTCTAATTAAGCATTTTTGGTATAACTGAGGCAGCCTCCTTAAGAAATCTTCCAAGTAGAAGTACAACCAATTTTCCCTACAATTCTTTTTCTCAACACTTGCGAGTGATTTTGAGCGCATGTTTAACACCTACCTGTGTATGTGCCCCAAAGCATCTCCATCTTCTAATGTGCATAAATGCGCATGTGTTCATTTATGTGTGTTTTTGGAAATTTAAAATACTCCACTGCCTAATGGATTTTTTTTTATTTATTTTTTAAAGTAGGAGTTACACACTTATAACTTGAAGCCTTCAAACATCCTTGCCAAAGCTCTATTGTTTCAGTTCCAAAAGCATCTACTACCTCTTTTCAATTCAGTCACTAGGAAATTTCTTCCTATCTCATCCAGTAAATAGATTAATGTTTGCCAAGATGTTATAAGTAGCATTAGCAGTGGAGCAGGGCAGTTAAGATCCATTTCTACCATATTAGAATCTTGAGTTCTCTTCTTTCCCTGTGGCCATTCTGTGACCTTCATTAGCTTACTTGAAAAATGAGGGAACAGCTGTTCCTTACTTGCCAGTGTGTGTAATGGCTAAGTGCGCAGTACTTGGACCGAGGAGGGGGGGGGAGGAGACCACGGTTATAATCTCGCCTTAGCCAGAAACTCACTGGGCGACCTTGGGCCAGTCACATTATTCTCTCAGACTAAGCTACCACACATGGTTGCTGTGATGATTGTAAGTTGTGTTAAATTGTTGTATGTAAAGTACTCCAAGTGTCATGGCAGGGGAACACTATTATAATTATTATTATTATTATTATTACTACTACTGTCCAGGTGGGAACCACAGCCTCTCTTTTGTACCCCACCACACGTCATGCCCTTGTTTTCAAACAACAGACGCCAAACATACAAATAAACCAAAACGGGAAGAGTTCAGCTGCCAGCGATGTACAATTTCATTTTGGCCTGTTAAGGATGTTTGTGTGTCAATGGTTTTTGTGACAGGAGGGGAATGACATCTGAGTGAAATCGCCATGACTGCCCAACAATGTTTCCCACCCCCCATACCCATGAGCAGAGCTTCACATAAGGTGTCTTACCGTGATTTTGCCTCACGTAAGTTTCCCCCTCCCGTAACACAGGCAAGCAGCCATAGTCTCATGCTACACTGACTGTTTTTAAATGAGATGCAACCACCCATGTCCACTCATCAACCACCCACTCAGATGCCCATGTGAAAGTGGTGTGGGTGGGTGCACTCCCGTGACCCACGCAGCACCCACTCTTGACCACTCATGCAGCACTGGCAAAGAAGTTGGAGTGCACCATGCAGGGGCAAACAAAAGAGTAAATGGGAGCCAACGCATCCCCAGCCCGTATGAACGGTAGCGGCCAGCCATGTCAGCTCAGTGGTCCACTCTTCAGCAATACTGCAGGTGGGGAAACAGCCTTTACAAGGCACAGGAACTGTCCTGGAGTGCTAGGGAGTCCAGGTTCCCCAGTGCTCAGGTAGGATATGTCAATTTCAAAGGCCAGCCCTGTCCTCTTTCCCCCTTCCCCATGGCCCGTGGCAGGGTGAGTGCATGGGGGCTGTCGTGGTGCCCACCCAAAGAGCCACCCATTAGAATCCCTCCCTATGCACTCCACCTGAGTGGGTGATCCGTGGCTGTTCCACTAAGCAGACACGGACCACCCCCCACCCCAGCCATGCTCATTTAAAAAGCCGTCCTCTGTCCCTAAAGGAGGAGGGACAGAGAGCCGCCTGAGCAAGGTGTTCGGAGCAGCTGCGACCTGACAAACTTTCCAGCGGGGCAACGGGCGCTTGGCCGTTGCTGTGTTTGCCTGCTTATTTTTAGGGTTTGGGTTTGTTTTTTTCCTGTGTGCCTCAGGGTTTGTGGTGCGGAGCTAGGATGTGGACTCCCTCCTGGACAATCTGCTCTGCTGATTGGTGCCTCGGCTGACCCGCTATTTCAACCCGCTTTACACCTGTGGGATGCACACGCAAGGGTGCATCCTTGTGCGCGCGGTCTTAGGCGCTCAGCTAGGCAGGCCAGAACCTTGTCTGGCGCTGTAGCACTGTATCATGCCACTTAGTTAAAGTACTTACTGAGGGGAGCCAGCCTGGAGAGGAAGAGGGGGAGGCAAGTTCTATCAGTTTCTTTGGCAGAAGATCTCCCTGCCAAATCCAGGCAGAGAGAGCCGACCCAGAATCCATGCAAGCTTATGGGAAGCAGCTGTAACAGGTCTGCTTGTTTAGTTGATGTGGGGGAGGAGCTCGATCTCCCCCATGGGTATAACTGCAGTAGGGAGGTGGATAGTCCCCTCTTGTTCCCCAACCTCCTGGTGCACCTTCAGGATTCTGAGCTTCAAGCATTTTTGATAAAACGAACTAGGCTGATTGCCTCTACTGTCGCTTAATTGTTTGCCACTACCTCAGGGATTAATGACTCATTAGCTAAGGTGAAAGCCCAGTTAGAAGAGATCTTAGGGAGGCTGGGGCTGAAGGGAGATAATGCTGAAATCCTGGCTCCAACAAAGGATAGTGTTATTTCTCCAGCGCTTGTGCATAGAAGTTTTGCATCCAGGAAGAAGAGGAGGGTAAATGCTGTGTTGCATTCCCAGCATCAGCCCTTGCAGGTATGGAGAATTAATTATGATGCTATTCTCTTTAGCATTGGCCCAGATTTGGATGTTAGTATTCCACCATGGGGCACTGCTTATGAAGTTGTGTCCAATCTGTCCCACCTCTTGCGAACAAAGGTGGACTTATGTGCTATTGACAGGATGGAGTCTTCTCCACATCTTGGGAGGGGTTTGCGAGTAAAGTTTTTTTTCTCCTAGTCACATGATCAACCTCATCTTCCGGGCAAGGAAGTACCGGTTGACCAGGGGGATCTCTATTGATAGAGTAGTTTCCCTGGAAGTGAATCCCCACTATTCACCAGGGCCCCTTTCTCCCCAGGGTTTGGGAGGTTGTCCCCCCGAGCCCTGACTCTTAAGAGTGGGGCGCTCTGTTATTACTACCGTGTCTGATTCCGGCGGGACAAAGTTATCACCCTTAAGAATACCACCTGGTGAATTGGGATTTTCAGGTTGTTTCGAGTCATTGCTGGACCAAAACCCATCTCAGGCCGAGCTGGGACCCAGCGGCAAGTTGTTGGTCACCAATCTTGATCCACTAGGCAGTGGTACTCTCCCCGTCAATGGGGAAGGAAACCTAGAGGTCTGTATGGATCTTATGGATGCCTCAGCCCCCTTACCAATTCCTGGGGACGGTGATTTATTGGAGGAAGGTGCTAAGAGAATAGGAAGCCCTGGAGGCTTGGCACAGGCCAGGGTATTTTCAAAGGTCAGGAGGGATATTGGTTCCTTCCTTATGGGTGGCCAAAGTGAAGCAAATATTGGGGATATAGCCAAGGGATTTCGGAAGCTATCCCCATAGATCAGGACATTGTCATACAGAAAATAGATTTCCTTAGGGGAAATCTACAAGTGGGGGAGATAACTTATGTAGCCCTAGTGCCGGGTGCGTTGACCCCTTACAACCCAGAGCATAATGTGGAGGTTCTTACCGCTGCTCGTTACTTAAGAGCCTGATGAGCTGGGTGGCTCGCATAATGACTTTTCTGGGCGAGCTACCCAGCCCAAGGTGATCCCCCTTATCGAGATGTGCGGGCAGGACCCTCTACTTGTCCATGTGGAAATTAATGGAGCTACTCCGCAGCTGAGGAATATTCCATCGGAGGAAGGCTTAGATCCAACCTGACATGTGGCCGCCCTCACTCTTCCTTGTGCCGGCCAGTTGATCTATCCCCCCCAGTAACCAAACTCAGGCTTGTGGTCCCAGTGCAGGGAGGGGTGGTGGTTGGGGGGTACGGCGATTTGACCTTGGCCTCTTGGAATATCTCCGGCCTTGCTTCCAAGCTGGCTGATTTGGATCGGGTGGAGCAGATGGAAGAGTTTGATGTTATCTGCCTGCAGGAAACCGTCTCCTTGGATACATTTACTGTCACGATGTGGGGGGGGGGGGGACCAAATTGTGCATGAGGGGTAGGGTTTCCGGGGGCTTAGCAATCTATGTCTCTGAAAAATGGGCATATTACTTTCAGCCCTTACCTGCTGGCAGAGCGGAGTTTCAGGTGGGTGTGTTTTCTTTCCCTCAACAGGATTATATTATATTGATTAACATATACATTCCTCCTCCCTCCTCTCAGTATTATAACATGGATATCTGGCCGGTCCTTGAGACTGAGCTCGTGAACCTGGAGGAACAATACCCTCAAAGCCTGTTTCATTTTGGCAGGGGACTGGAATGCCCGCATGGACGACCCTAGTGAGAGCCTTTCCTCCGATTCGTCTGGTGGTGTTGCATCCCCTCCCCCTAGATGTTCAAGGGACAAGGAGGTTAATTCCTCAGGCCGGTGCCTTGTCACCTTGATCCAGAATTTAGATTTAGTTGTATTGAGAATGGGAAAGGCCCAAATGATCCACACGGGGAATTTACCTTTATGACCCGACCCCCCAGGGCAACAGCACGGTGGACTACATCATCACCGATTGGACGTCTTGGGAAAGGTTTGAGGACTTCTCCCACGAGATAAGAACTGAAAGCGACCATGCACTTCTAACTGTCTGCCTTCGCTATATGGGGCTCTCGGAGGTCAGTTCCTACCATGCTCCTAAAGCTGGGTGCCATCTACGCCCTATGAAGTGGTCACTGGCTCAGATTATCCTTAGGGTGGCTGCCTTGTGCGCCAAGTGGAAGGTTTCAGAGATGAGGGCAACGTTGTTAGGTGAGGCCTCTGTGGACGCTACAGTCTTATTTTTTACGGATATCATAGGCTATTTCAGGAACTCTCCCCTTATTTCGTGTTCAGCAACTTCCCCAGAGGAAGAGTTCCTGGTTTGATCATGACTGTAGAATTGAGAAGAAACAGCTCTCTAGAATGAAAAAAATGTGGTTAAGGGAACAGACTCAATCATCTTATGTCACACCTATTGCCAGGCCAAGGCCTCTTATAGGCATGTGCTGAAAAAGAAAAAGGAGGCCCACGTTAACGATATCTGGGCAAGGATGTCAGTGGCGTTAAAAGTCCGATCTAGGCCGTTTTGGGGGCATTCTGAATTGCATCATCAAGCCATCTTATGGCACAGTTCTTTCCCCCATTACGTATGATCTTGGGAATTCTTCTTTGCTCATCTATATCAAGTTTGCCCTAAGCAAGAATACGTCCTACCAATGGGTCCCTGTCGCCAAAACACATCAGCCCCCCTGGCCTTTGTATTTTCAGTGGATGAAACAGAGGACCAGATTTGGTCACTAAAACTGAATAAGGCACCCAGCCCTGATTTTGTAACAGCTGAACTTCTGCAGGCTAATGCTGGTTGGTGCCATCTTTGCTGACTATTCAATGTAGTCAACAATACCGGCAAGGTTCCCACTGAATGGGGCCAGAGTTGGATCATTACAATTTTTAAGAAAGGTAACAGGCTGGATCCAGGCTGTTACAGACCCATTAGCCTTCTGCCCACTGTTGCCAAACTATATGCAAAGTTACTCCTCCAGAACCTCCAGAGCTGGGTAAATGAACAAAAGTTGATTCCTGTGGAACAATTTGGGTTCAAGACCAACCACTCAACTCTTGACTGTTGCTTTATCCTACACCACCTCATATTTAAATACACTAAAATAAGGGGAGGCAAGGTTTTTTTTGACCTTTATAGATTTCTCAAAGGCCTTTGATTCAATACCGAGTGCCAATCTTTGGAGAAAATTGCAAATAATGGGAATGTATAGCACTATGCTGAATTTGCTGATGCAGCTCCATGAGCAGAACTCAGCCAGGATTAAGGCTACTGGATTGCCAGGCTACAGCACCCCTATTTCTGTCTTGAGGGGTGCCCACCAAGGCTGTGTTTTGGCTCTCCTATTCAACCTCTATGTGGCTGACTTGGTTAATTGGCTTACAATGCCCAATATAATCCCCCCATTATTAGGAGTCCGCTTTCTGTTATCCAATATGCGGATGACGCTGTTTTGCTAGCCCAAACAAAGAGGGGGATGAAGGGATTGCTTGAAAGACTTCTAATATATTGCAAGTCAAATGGGCTAAAGGTGAATTTCCAGAAATCCAAAATTACGTGCCTGGGGGGAAGGCACTTGAAAACCCACTGGTCTATCTTAGACCATTCCCTGGCCATGGTCAAAACTTTCACCTACTTGGGGGTCACATACTCTCGAAGAGGCACTTGGAATGCCCATATTCAAATAAGGTCAGCTCAGGCCACCAGGTCTGCGCGTGCCATACTGAAGGCAGCTAGATTATCTAGGGGCGTGCCTATGTCCTTGTTTCTAGATGCTTTTCAGTTGAAGTTCCAGTCGGCAGCGACTTTCGACTTGGAAATTATACCTTTCCCTGGGACCAAAGTTCTAGAAAGGGCACAGTCACAATTTCTTCGTCGTTTCCTTATGGTAGGCAAAGGGATTCCTGGGGCAGCAGTCCGCGTAGAAACTGGTGTGTCATCCATAGATTGTCGCAGCAAATTGGCCTTTTGCAGATTCTGGCTAAGACTGCTTTCCCATTCTGAAGAATCTATTCAGGTCCAATGCTTGATGGAGGAGCTCAGTCATACTGGGGTTCGTCCATCTTCTGAGGTATTTGGGGTTTTCCTTGTTATACTTTCAGAGCAAATCACTCAGTGCGATCAGAGCTGAAATTCAGGCTAGAGTGTTAGACATGGCCAATCAGGAGGACTTGGCACTGGTTGAGACCTGGAGGGTGGCACCTCAGCTAGGGCTGATCAAGAGAGCTATTAAGTTCGAGTCCTATCTTGATCACCTATCCAATAGGTCACTCCATAGAGCTTATACCTTGCTGAGGTTCCAGCTTGTCCAGACTGCAATTGTTGAGGGCAGATACGACGGCGTTCCATACGATTATCACTGCTGTACTTGTGCCCTCAACGAAATCAAGACCTTAGATCACTCAAATGCCCCTATTATGGTAGTCTACGCTCTGTCTGGATTGAACCCTTGCTCGAGGGGCTGTTCCTCCAGGATTCTGATATTCTGAAACAGCTGCTCTTATTGCCCTCTAAGGAGGCTTTTTTTTCTATAGCGTGCTTTGTTTGGCTGGCTGGGAAAAAAAGGCTGACAATAAAAGCACGTATTAACAAATCCTTATTAGTGTAATTTAGGTGTTGTTCTCCTCCTACCCTGTTCTCTGGGGTGCTATAAAAGGTTGTCTGAATTGGCGGAATTTGCTTATTTTAAGCGGCTCTCCCTTGTCTATAGTTATTTTAGTATTTATTGTTATTCCTTTCTTAGGTCATGTATGATTTAGAATTCCTTCTCTTGCTTTTTATAGTCAAGAATTTATGTTGTTCGCTGTATTTTAAACTTGTATGTGTATTTCTTTTACTTTGGGGCAATGGCGAAAGCCCGTGCCGACAATGAACTAAGCTAAACTAAACTGTTCCTAAAAGTTCACAGGTTTCTCACTAGATTACAATTTTAAAAACCCAAAATCTTTATAGTGGGTGTGGCTGTATATGATCATAGTTCTCTCCCATAAAGGAGAAATCTGATTTTTATTTTATTTAAATTTATATATATAATATATATAAATTAAAATTATTTATATTATAATATATTAGAAATCTTATTTTATATATATATATATATAAATTAAAATTAAAATCAGATCTCTATATAAAATGGTAATTTTACTGGAGAGTACAGTAGAGTTCTAAAGCATAAAATCTTTAAAATAGAGACCAACACTTTCTTTAGCACTCTATTGTACTCTCAAGACAATCTGGTCAGAACCTTAATATTCACTAGATTTTAGATTCTTAATTACTTCTTCAATTTTTCCTGTAGTAATCTGCATGTCAACAGGGTCAGCCCCAAGGTTTGTGAGGCCATGTGAGAAGTCTTGGTGCGGGATGTAATTTGCATAATTAGGCCCCACCTAATTATGCAAATGTGTACATTTACATAAAAGTAATTCCCTCTGGACAGAAAGGATTCCCATTCTCTACCCCTCCGAGCAACCACAGACAAGCATGGCCTCCCAATGCTTCCCCCCACCCCACCCCACCTCCCCAGCCAAGCATCTACCACCACTGCAGGGGCAGCCTGGTGGGCAGTGAGGCAGGCACAGAGAGACTGACTGAGTCCACTGCCTTACTAGGGGAGGGGGCTGAGCTTAGCCAGTCTGGCCTCCAGGGCCTGTTGCTGCCGGTGCCACCTGTGCATTGTGCACGCACAATGCACTGCATGCTCTCCCAATTCAAATAATAGGACCACATGATGGTCTCGAGTTCCTCTACTATAAAAAGCACTCTCACCCTCAGAATGACACTTCTTTCCAACCCTTTCTAGGAATATAAGAAAATTCCATGCGGGGCTGGAAGGGTGGGTGTTGTGAGAATGTTCGGAGTCATCTCAAAGAACCTTGTTTACAAGGCAGCAACCTTCGGTTTTTCAAGTGGCTCCTCACAGGCCATTTTTACATGGCTCCACTGGGTGGGAAGGTCTGTGGGTGCACCGGTGTGTGGGTGGGGCATGCACACCGCCACACACGCATCCCCACTCATCCATACCCACGGAGTAACCGCCGTTTCCCCGGTTGCTCCGTGCGTGGGGACAAGCGGGGGGGTGAGTGGAGATGCGTGTTCCCAACTTTTAATCTAATATATGATGGGAAATAATCAAGCCAAACCATAACACCCAAGCTAGCTTTCATTATTATTTATATAGCACCAGAATGTGCCTGGCACTGAACAGTCATGATTAGATAGAGAGAGAGGTCCCTGCCAAAGGAGCTTTCAAATCAAACTAGCTAAACCTTAAGGAAAACATTTATCAGTCCTGAAAGAAGACTGGAGTAGAAGAATAATGCTTTGCTCCCAACACCTGAGTTCATCTTCTGCCTGAAACTCATCAGAAATTCCGTTTAAAAAAAAAAAAAAGAAGATGCAACAAATTGTAGTTGGGGAAGCAAGACTGTGAGAACAACCACCCCATACAAGATCTCAGGGAGCTGAGCCATGGAAAATGGCTACATCCTACTCCTTGGTCAAGGGAAGTGGTTCTGCGCTGAGTCACTTGGACAAAACTGTGCAAGTTGAAGGCTGTAGAAATAAATGGTCCGAAGAAGAAAACCAGTAATAAAAGAGTAATGTAGTGGAAAATAATCACTAATTTTACATTTTCAGAGCTAGTTATGCGGTTTGTGGCAGAGAATGGTGTCAATGAAGTATTTCTTTTCATACAAACAGAATTAACATTTCTACAAAAGTTAAGAGCTCATTCTGAAGACTTAGAGGAGTTTATGCTGCAGAATTCAGTGCCAGTATATGAAACACACAGGGCAATACTCACAGGTTTCTGAGATCATCTTACTATTGATTGCTGCGCCAAAAACCTATATCTCTTTTCCGAAGAAGCTGAAAAACTTGTTCTTCCCTCTTGGGAAACAGCTTTATTATATTGGAGCTTAAAGGTCCTGGGTTCAACTGTTACTTCTCTGCTTAAATTTTGCATGATTAGCTAAAAAGCAGCTTCTCCATTGGCATGATGACGATCTAAAGTGTTCTGGCATGACTGAAAATATAATTTCATGATGAAAATAAGGGTGACTGCTTTAACAGTTTTTCTTCCTTACCAATACAAAAACAGAGGTTACTTACCAGTAACTGTTCTTCCAGAGAGCTCCGTGAATTCTCACTAATGGGATTCACTTCCTGCTCCGCAGGTTCCGAAAAAACTTCTTGTCAGCAGCTTCCAGGCAGAAGATGTCCTGGAAAGAACTAGAATAAGGTGAGGGCTCCGCCCCTCCTCCCTCCCTCTCCCGCACGGAAAGCGCGGGCTCCAGTTCGCGCAAGAGTGGGAGGCTATAAAGGGGGGGCGGAGCCCTTGCCGCCTCAGTTCCTTCCAATCCCATCCCAGGAAGACCGACAGGTACCTCTGAGACAGAGGGGAAGACTGAGTGGGTCGTGAGAATTCACGGAGCTCTCTCGAAGAACGCAGTTACTGGTAAGTAACCTCTGTTTCTTCTTCGAGGATCTCCGCAATTCTCACTAATGGGAGAGTGAAAAGCAGAGAAAAAGACTTACCGCTGGTGGAGGGAGTCAAGGAGGTCAGTGAAGGATGGATTGCAATACTGCTCTGCCAAGGCCGGAATTTGACGTTGCGGCCAAATCCAGCGAGTAGTGCTTGGTGAAAGTATGCACAGAGGCCCACATGGCTGCTTTACTGATGTCCTGTATAGGGACTCCATGGAAGTAGGCAATCGAAGAGGCAACTGCTCTCGTAGAATGAGCACGAAGATGGGAAGGAGGAGGCCTGCCAGCTTGCTCATAACATCTTTTTATACAGAGCAAAACCCACTTAGAATGTCTCTGGGACATGAGTTTCACTCTGATACGTTGACCACCGTAGGATATGAACAGGGCATCCGAAGCTCTGAAGGGGCGAGTGCGAGAAAGGTGGAATGAGAGCGCCCGTTTGACATCCAGTGTATGGAAAACTCTGTCCGTAGGGGAAGAATGTGGCCTAGGAAAAAATACAGGCAAGGAGATGGTCTGGTTGAGATGAAAGGGGGAGACGACCATAGGGACGAATGAAGGGTCTGTTCTGAGGTCCACTCTATCGAGGTGGAAAACGGTGTAAGGAGGGGAGGTCCGAAGCACGGATAGTTTGGAGACTCTCATAGCAGATGCGATAGCCAATAAGAAAGCAGTTTTAATAGACAGGTTCTCCAGGGACGAAGATGCCATAGGCTCGAAGGGGGGACCCATTAGCTTGGTGAGGACGAGATTCAAGTCCCATGGTTGTTTAGGTTGGGAGGTCGGGGGAAAGGAGTTGACTAGACCCCTCCAAAAGGTCCTCATGAGGGAGTGCGAAAACCAAGTCTCTGTGCCCAGAGGGCGGAGGCGAGAGGAGAGCGCAGCAAGGTGTACCTTGAGTGATGATACAGATAGGCCCAAACCATGGAGGTGTAACAGATACCAGAAGAGGTGGTTCATCAACAAATCGTGTAATTCGCAGGGTAGTCGCGCACCAAGCCGTGAAGCGTTTCCATTTTGCAGAGTAACACGCCCGGGTTGATGGGCGACGAGAGTTAAGCAAGATCCTAGCCACTTCAGGGGAGGCATCATGTACTAAAACTTGATGAGCCAGGCGGAGAGATGGAGCGGCCAGAGGTCATGATGGAGGACCGACCCCTGGTCCTTCGAAAGAAGATCGGAAAGGAGAGGAAGGTCGACTACGTCGATGGTCTGAAGAGTTTTGTACCAGGGCTGGCAAGGCCACGCCGGGGCTATCAGGATGACGTGAGCCTGGTCCGTCTGGATCTTGTGGAGGACTCTGTATAGGAGAGGGATGGGAGCAAAGGCATATAGCAAGGGCCCTCTCCAATAAATGGCGAAGGCGTCAGAGATCGATTCTGGATCGTGTCCTGCCCTGCTGCAAAACCTTACAAGTTTTGCATTCTCTTGCGAGGCGAAAAGATCGATGGTGGGGATGCCCCACAGATGAAAGATCTCCGAAAGGACGTGGTCACCGAGGGTCCACTCGTGTTGGTCGGTGGATGAGAAAACCTCTGATTGCCCTGAGAGGGGGATAGGTAGCGCTGTCTAGACTGGTAAGGGGTAAGCATAGGAGGTGGAGAAGGGGTAAAAGGACCTTTTTCTGGCCAAGCCAATTACCTCAGTGGAGCTGGCAGTCCGGCACATTTCTTTCACCTTCTTTAAGGTGTCATCAGTGGAGGCCGCAAATAGACCCTCCCCATCCAAGGGAAGATCTCCGATGCGGGCCTTGTTTTCGGGGGCTAGGGCGGTAGAGTGTAGCCAGGCTGAGTGTGACAGCAGAGGCTATACCTCTGATATTGGCATCAGCTATATGCATATTGGCTGTCAGCTGAAATCTGGCTATCTTCATTCCCTCTTGTTCAAGGGCTAAGATCTGGGCCGGATCGGCCTACTCAATTGGGCCGAAAGCCAGTGCTAGTACCCACAAAGGGCTGAGCCGTAGTTGGCAGCTCGGAGAGAGAGAGTCTCAGAGGATAAAAATTTTCAGCCTAATACATCCAGGCGCCTACCCTCTTTGTCAGCAGGGGAAGTTTGGAGGACGCCCGCCCTAGGCTTTAGGGAAGCAGCTGCTATTACTAGGGAGTTGGGGACAGGGTGTCTGTAAAACATCTCAGCTCCCTCCCTGGATATGTCAAAGAGTATCCGTCAATTTATTGGTGGGTAGGGTGGAGGCGGGTTTGGCCCACATGAATTTGGAGGGCTCTAACAACTGATCTAGAATGGGTAGCATAATTTGACCCGAATCCCCAGATCCTAGGATCCCTAAGACTGGTCCAGATTGAGATTTTTTAACAATCTTGGTAGGTAGTTTGGGGAGAGCAGAGGTTAGCCTCCTAAGCATACCCTGAAAGGTCTTGGTGTCCTCGGTGGAGAGGGAGGACATGGGGTCCGCTATAGCATCGGGGGGGTGACGGTGAGATCGTTTCATCCTCATCCTGCAAAGAAGAGGAGGAGGACACAGAGCCAGCACTCTCGGACGAGACTTCGTGCTCTTGCTCCAATGACACAGAGACGGGTAGAGGTGCGTCTCTCACCGGGGCTAGCTGCGAGTCTAGGATAGATGGTCCTCTCGTTGGGTCTAACCTCGGTTGAGGATGAGAGGAGTCGGGGGGGGGGGTACTGGAATCTGTTGCGGCAATAGAGGCAGATGAGGTACCGATGGTATCGTCGGTACCGGAGGCTGCCGGGCACTATGCTGGCGCGATGGTCTGGGAGAGTCCGGAGGAGGCCTGGAGACTGTAGTCGTCGGTGGTGCCCTAGGCGGTGCAGGGGGCACAAATTGAGATGGCGGCAGGGGGAGGGCCTGCTGGTCGAAGGTGGAGAGGTCCCCTTCGTAGTGCGAAGGAGAACGTGATGGGTGTCCATGGTACTGGTATTCCAGGTGATCGTAGTCGTGGAAGTGGACTGGATCGGGCCGGCGGTACCTGGGGTTGAAATCATCATGGCGGTACCGGATGTCGTCCCGAGGGGAGCAGCAGGAGCATGACCAACGGGAACGATGATCCCGAGATAAGCGACATGATCTTTCGTAAAAGGAAGGTCCAGGGCACTAGTTAAGGTCAGTCTCGTCTCTATATATGGAGCCCGAGCGGGACCGGTGATGCCTCTGAGATCCCTGGAGGAGGGAATGAGAGGCAAGTAAATCGGAATCGTGATGCCCCGAGAGGGGAAGTGGAGAGGCCTGCTGTGTGGTCGGTGCTGATACCGCCGGTGTGGATATGTCGGGTACCGGAGGTACGAGAGTCGCCTCCGCCCTAGCCAGGGCCGGAGGAACTGTGGTGACCATCAACGGTACAGGAGTTAACTCCGCCCTAGCCAGGGCAGGCGTCGGGGAAGATGGTCCCGGTGCCGATTGGGAGAACAGGGTCTCAACCAGGAGTGGACGCAGAGTCGCTTCATCGGCGTTGCGGGAGCGCTTCTTCTTTTTCTTATGCTCGCCCTGGCGCTTGTGGCGCTCCTTTGAGGATGTTACCGCGGTACCGGTACCGGTGCCCATGGAGCTGGCGGTCACAGAGTGTGAGGCGGTAGTGGCAGTAACCGAGTGCAAGGGAGAGGCCGCTCACAGTTCTGGAGAGATCCGTCTGGGGGCTAGCCCCTGGGGTTGCGCAGCAGCAACCGCGGGAGGATCCATTAGCGCCGAACGGGAAGAGAGCGACAAAGGCCCGTCTTCGCCGCCCTGGAGAGCCTCTTTTGTCAAAAGTTCCTGCAGCCGCAGGGCTCTCATTCGTAGGATGCGCTAAGTTAACTTGGCGCAATAGGGGCAGGTCCTTGTGTTATGCCCCTCTCCCAGACAGGCAAGACAGAGCTCGTGAGGATCACTCACGGACAGCGTGGCTGGGCAGAACGCGCAGCGCTTGAAGCCCAGCTGCTTGGGCATGCTTCGCCAGCCCTAGAAAAGGCGGTGAGCCCTGGGGAGGCCCCGAGAGGGGGCGAAGGCAGTGGTTGGAAGATTGGTAAGTAAGAAAAACAAATCCTCTTCTATCTAGTTCTAATTACTATATATGCTAACTAACAGTGCTGAGAAGCACGGAGGTCTTCCAACGCAGTTGGAATTAATTGAGGCGGTGAGGGCTCCGCCCCCCTTTATAGCCTCCCGCTCTCGCTCCAACTGGCCCCCGCACTTTCTGTGCGGGACGGAGGAGAGGCGGAGCCCTCACCTTATTCTAGTTCTTTCCAGGACATCTTCTGCCTGGAAACTGCTGACAAGAGGTTTTTCCAGTACCTGCGGAGCAGGAAGTGAATCCCATTAGTGAGAATCGCGGAGATCCTCCAAGAAGAACTGTTGTTACACACAATGACAAGGCCAACTAAATTCACCAATCCTAGTAAAAACAGTATTCTTCAAAGACATTAAAATTTGATCATTTCTTTTCACAAACTCTTATTTTTGTGGCTCTCTGCACATGCCTTGTCTCTCTTCCTTGTCATGAAGGGGAAAATGTGTTAAACTCCTCAGCCTCTAGGATGACCTAAAATGATTAGACTATCACAAGAACAGGATTAATCAACTGAAGTTCAAAGTAATTTGAAGTGAAGCAGTACTGGGGAAATATATCGCATATTAAAACTTACAGTTTTATTGGAATTGTTACGCAGACACTACAAGAGCACGTGGGAAAGGGCACCAGTGAAAATTTTCATTATGTTAAGTCACCTAAAGAAACTCATTTTTAGTAAGAATTTTTCAGCAGAAACTGAATTTTAAAGGTCCTACTGAATAAGACTGCCAACAAGCTAATAAAAAAGGTAATGTATCTTTTAATCAAGTTATTTACTTAAATTCAGCAAAAACATGAGCTTTAGTTTTGTTAAAAGAGGTTTATAGCTGATGTTACCTGCCCTGAGACTATCGGAACTAAAGTACAACAGTCAAGTACCTTGAGTAAGATCCAAAAAGTGGAGGGTGGGAACCCTCTTATGGTTTCTAACATTTACTAAAAACAATCTGGTTTGAGGCAACCGGGGTAGTACAGTTCTCCTTTATGCTAACACCATGTGTGGTTCAGGGGGGGCGCGGAGAGAGGAAAAATTAGGAGACCATGAGTACTAGCATCCTGTTGCGACGCCTGTATTCTCCCTTCTGTGCATCCTGGTGCAGGATAAGAGAGACTGTAGGGGTTATTCCATTTTGCACCAGTTGACTATGGCCAAGTAAAGAAAGATATGCTGGACAGGAATACCAAGAAGAGCGTACTCTCCAGCTATGGCCCCTGTGTGTCAGGAGTTGCAAAGACGGAAGAGCAGAAGCCAGCTATCCTGATTCTCTGGACACTCTGAAGTTACTCATATGCCAGAGGAATTCCCAGTAGATGACATGCAAGTTGGTTTTCACAATCGTTGGCCCATCTGAATGATACAAAGGGAGTGAGAAAGGACAGAATCTCTCTCAGGACTGGGACCCTATTTTTTTTAATCCTTATTTCTCAGACTATAAGGATTTGATGCACGACTAGTGTAAATGCTATTATAGCAATGAGTTCCAGCTACACTAATTGCATCCTACAAACCAATATGCATTTCTGCAGTGTGAGGAAGTAATACCGGTGACGTCTATTCAATAGGAGCTTCTCAAGCTATATACATGCGGTGGAGGGACATAAAATACTAATGAAGGTGTGGTGCTCATTCTACCAGCTGGGATACAATCTTGTCTATGCTTATTTCAACTTGAAGCAAGTCCAAAGGCATCTATCATTAAATATTGTGCAACAGCAGAGCAGTCAGAGATGTTGAAACTAACTTTCTACAGCCAGTAGCAATATGCCAAAACATTATTACCAGCAGTTCACTGGGTATTTTGTCACCAACATGGGAAAATAGCTTAGTGGTTCAGAACAATGCAAAAAGACAGCTTGCAAATTATTAACTAGGAAAACCACCTCTCTGGCACTTTTCCCAGTACAAAGGAAGGGTTTTCTGAAACTGTTTGGGAAGAGTATCAGAAAACTATTTCAGAATAAAACAGTCCCCTCTCCAAATACAAAGCTCTGAAGCTGTCTGAAAACTGTTTCACAATCAACCTAGGCAACCCCATTGTACAACCATTTTATTCTCTGAAAACATTTCCCAAGCTGTTTCAGAAAACTTCAAAGTACTAGGAAAGTACCAGAATTGTTTCCAAACTGTCCTCCGTCCAGGAGACTCGACACCTATTCCACGATGTTATCCTGGGGTTTCTTTTACACAGACTGACATCTATGGGGCCGATCTTCCACTGCTGTAAATTGCCCTCATGCACAAGAGCGCATAGTGGCACAAAGAGGCATCCTTACAGCCTGTTTTCCAGTGCTTTCATTTGACTATTCAGAAATCCTTGCAATAGCTGAGCATGCACTTAAAAGTGCAGCTTGAACTTATTCTAATACCACAGCTTTTTTTTTTTTTTTTTTGCATACTGGGCCCAAAGCAAGGCCTTCTGCTTTTCCAGGTATTGGGAGCATAGGGAAGGGGAGAGAGGAAGGATTGCTGAGTGCAAACGAGTGTGAAAATGTGAGTGCAAATAATTTGTGTGTGGGTATGAGAACATGCAAGTACTCCCAGTTGCAACATCTTCTGGGCCAGGCAGGCTCAGGATCATAGCAGTAAACTTATTTACCTGACTGACGGGTTCCTGGACTGGAAAAAGTTGGGAATTATTGGACTATTTATTTATTACACTTAATACCCCACCTCTCTCACCACAGGTGACCCGAGGTGGCTTATAGCAACAATGCACACTAGATGACCACAATGCACCTTCTCACCTTAAAAAATCAAAACGAAAGTTTAAAGGACATCTTGAGCACACAACAGTAGAAGCTGACAGAACTATGAGAGCTAAGTTCCATCCTTGTTCTCCAACAAAACAAATTAGTCAAAAAGGAATATCTTTCATCATTTTAGTTTCACTATTCAGGTAGCTGAACAAGACACTTATTTATTCTGTAGTTATGTTACCCAATGTTCCAACCATTCACTATTCACACCAAGTAAGGTATTTTGGCACAATATTCAAGTTTTGTTTGTTTGTTTTAAAGTTCCAGAACACATTTCAGTCACTTTTCTTTAAAAAAAAAAAAACCATACAAACAGCTCTGCATAATTGAATATAGGAAATACAGTACCTGCTTAGTTTATTAGCTCCACAACTGATGACTCATTTTAAATTAAATTTCTGCATCGAGGTATTTCAGAATGTGTAAATGTGCACAAAATTGTATTTAAAAAACCTAACAGAATCTATAACTGAACACAAGAGTTCTTATAGTGATCAATTTGTGTCACTTGTTTAACAGTCTAATGGACAAAATGTTCCTATACAAAAATAATTACAAAAGAACACAAATGGCAAATGTAAGACTGAAATTCCCAATAATGGAATAATTCATTTTGGCAAAGGCAGACGTAGACTCAGACTGTCAATAGTCCTGAAGTGAAAACTGTACTATTCAACAGTGTTAATAATTTACCTGGCTGTAAATGAAAAGCCAGAGTCTGAAATTAGTTGAGGTCAACTAAGTTTCTCTAGTAAAATATTAAACACTGCCCAGAAACTAACTATATATATATATATATATATATATATATATATATATATATATATATATATATATATATATATATATGCGCGCACACAGGAACTCAAGCAGAATATGCAATAAAATCATCTGAATCTGACAAAGTAAACATTTTGAGTACGATCCAGTTCCCATTGAAGTCATCGCGTTATCTTTATATTCTTTACATCTTCATTATGTTAAAGATCTAATATCTTAGAGAAATGGAGTTTCACATTTCATCTTTAAGATTTTTGAAAGCCTTAATATATGGTTCTCTTAGGGTGTTTGCCGACGTTCAGGGAAGGGCATGGACTAAATAGAGGTTACTTACCAGTAACTCTGTTCTTCGAGAGAGCTCCGCATATTCTCACTCTTGGCATTCACTTCCTGCTCTGTAGGCACCAGAAAACCTCTCGTCAGCAGTATCCAGGCAGAATATGCCTGGAAAATATTAGAACATGGTGAGGGCTCCGCCCCCTCCATCCCCCTCCCATCCTGAGAAAAGCGCAGGCCCGCATCACGAGGGATGGTTAGCATAAACAGGGGGAAGAGCCCTCACCGCCTCAGTTCCTTCCAACCCTGGTCCGGAAGACCCCAGCCATGTCCATCCGAGACAGAGGGGAAGGAGGGCGGGATGTGAGAATACGTGGAGCTCCCTCGAAGAACAGAGTTACTGGTAAGTAACATCTATTTCTTCTTCGAGGATCTCCGCGATTCTCTCTTGGGAGAGTGATAAGCAGTTTCCAACACCTACCTCAAGGAGGAGGAAGTCGAGGATGTCCCTCCAATAATGAGTCGAGCACTGCTTTCCTCACTTGGAAGTCTGCTCTGGCCACAAGATCCAAACAGTAGTGTTTAGTAAAGGTATGGACTGATGCCCATGTGGCAGCTCTACAGATGTCCGATAAATATATCCCCTGAAAATTTGCAAGGGATGCTGCCGTGGTTCGAGTCAAATGTGCTCTCAGACCCAAAGGTGGGACCTTGTCCGCTAACGCATAACATTTTTGAATGCATAGGATAATCCATTTTGAAATCCTTTGAGAGGAAATCTTGACTCCGATCCTCTGGCCCCCATATGATATAAACATGCTCTAATGCTCTTGGTTCGTTCAATGTAGAAGGCAAGTGCTCTTTTAACATCCAGAGTGTGGAGTGTCCACTCCACAGGCGAAGTATGAGGCTTCAGGGAAAAAACCGGCAACAAAATCGTTTGGTTTAGGTGAAAAGGAGATGCTATCTTAAGAAGAAACGAAGGATCGACCCGTAGGTCAACTTTTTCTCTATGGAATAGGATATAAGGTGGTGAGTTCACTCACCCTTCGTGTGGAGTAATTGCCACGAAGAAAGTAGTCAATAGTTAAGTCCTCCAGACTACATGAGGCTAAAGGTTCAAATGGGGGAGACATCAGCTTTGATAGTACGAGGTTCAAGTGCCACTGAGGCGCAGGCTGCGATCTCTGTGGAAACGTGTTCACCAGTCCCTTCCAAAAAGATTTCATTAAGCAATGGGATGTTTCGCGGCCTTCTGGCTGCAAGTGTGAAGATAGAGCCGCCAGATGCACCTTTATAGATGTAACTGATAAATGTGATTTTTGTAGGGCCAAAAGATAAAGGAAAACGTGGTTCATGTTAAGAGTGTGTAAGGAGATGGCCTGAGATTCGCACCACTTAGAAAAACGCCTCCACTTCATCTCATAATACCTGCGTGTAGAGATAGTCTCCAAGAGTTTATCAAAATCTCCGAGACCTTTGGGGGTGCATTCCTTATGAGGTCAGGATCAACCATATGGAGAGGTGGAGCATCTGTAAATCGTGTAGTATTCTCTCCTGATCCCGAGATAGAAGATCGTGTGTGTGTGGGAGGGGTCTGACTCGAGATGCCATCCCTTGCAAAGTTTGGAACCAAGTTTGTTGGGGCCAAAAAGGGGCGATTAGAATCAGATGAGCCTTATCTGCCCTGATTTTGCACAGGACTCTGTGGAGGAGAGGGATCGGTGGAAAGGCATAGAGGAAGGTCCCGTGCCAGGTCCTGCTTGACTTCAGAATTCTGGGAACTTCGTGTTTTCTTGTGACGCAAACAGGTCTACCTTTGGTGTCCCTCATTCCAGAAAAATGTCCAAAAGAATGTCTTCTTTCAGTGACCATTCGTGCTGATCCGCTGTCTTGCAGCTGAGAACCTCCAGTGGTGGACAGACACGGACCAAGTATTGAAAGGAGTACCGTTCGATCCCCTAACCACCCATGCATCAATCTGCTACTGAGTTGTCTTGGCCTGCTAGATGAGTAGCTTGGATATATATATATCATGTGCTATGCACCAATGCCAGATGGTCTCTGCTTCTTTGGAGAGACGTGTGGCCCGTGCTCCGCCTTGTTTGTTTACGTACCACACATGGCTGTGGTATTGTCGGTTACAATTAGGATGTTCCGTCCCCTGATGTGGGGTAGTAGGGCTTTCAGAGCCCAGTGTATCGCCCAGAGTTCTAACATGTTGATGTGAAGGCGCGCTTCTTCTGGGGACCACAGTCCATGCACTTGAATGCCTCCCATGTGAACATCCCATCCTGTTAGGGATGCTTCTGAGGTGATTGATGCATGGGTGGTTGGGGGATCAAATGGCACCCCTTTCAATACTTGGTCCGCGTCTGTCCACCACTGGAGGTTCCCGAGAAGGTCCTTTGTTATGGATAGTTTCATGTTGCGAGAGTGGAGAGTAGGTATGTAGTTGCGTGCTAACCATTGCTGAAGTGGCCTTATGTGAAGGCGCACATGCGGTGTCACCATTGTGGTGGATGCCATTAGTCCCCGTACGTGGAGGAAGAATCGGACTGACTTGGTAGGATGGGATTGAAGACCGTCCAGGGCACGGTCTACGGCCAGGAATCTTTCTGTAGGCAGATATGCTTTCGCCTGCCGGGTGTCCAGAATCGCTCCTATGAAGGGCAGGTGTTGGGACGGGTGTAGATGTGATTTGGGTAGGTTGATGACGAAGCCTAGACCTTCGAACAATGACATTGTTAATTCCAGATGTCGCTGAAGTTCCTGATGCGATGTCGCCAAGGCCAGCCAATCGTCCAGATATGGGAATATTCTGACCTTTAGTCGTCGAAGATGGCCAGCGACCACTGCAACACACTTGGTAAAGACACGAGGTGCCGTAGGCAGTCCGAACGGGAGGACCCGGTACTGGAATCGAAGGTTCCCTGCAATGAAGCGTAAGTATTTGCGGTGAGATGGTCTGATAGAGATATGAAAATATGCATCTTGTAGATCAAGGGAAGCTAACCAGTCGCCTTGTCGTAATCCCAAAAAGATAATGGGCAGGGAAGTCATACGAAACTTAACTTTACGGACAAACTTATTGAGTTGTCTGAGGTCCAGAATAGGGCGGACGCCCTTGTCCTTTTTGGGAACCACAAAGAACCTAGAGTAAAAGTCAGCGTTAAGTTCGTTTTCGGGGGCCAGCTCGATGGTTCCCTCTTGGAGGAGCTTCTGAATTTCAACTAGTATCTGAGTTGTGGGGGGGGGGGGAGCCCCTTAGTGGGCAGGGGGAGAGGGGAGGGAGGATGTGGAACTGGATGGCATATCCACACAATAATTTCTCTGATCCAGCGGTCCGTAGAAATGGCTTCCCATTAGGGTAGGGATGGCAAAAGGCAGTCCTGGAATGAGGGGGTACCCTCATCACTTCCCTTGATCAAGGAGACCTTAAAAATGGGACTTCGTCTGCTGTCCAGAAGCCGAATTAGAGGATGCTTTGCCTTTGCCCCTCTGTCTCCCAAACGCCTTGTGTTGCTGGGTGCCCTGTGGCTGATGGTATTGGAATGAAGCCTGTTGCTGGAAGCGCTTCCCAGCCTGGTAATTATATGACTGGTACGTGGGCCTTCTAGGGGAGAAGACATAGGCACCTGGGGTAGGGAAAGGTTTCTTTCGTATGGTGCGTATGACCCCTGTAGATCTAGCTGTTTGGTTCATTTCTTTGATTTTTTTCAGGGTGTCATCGGTCAATGCAGAGAAAAGTCCTTCACAATCAAAGGGTAAATCCTCTATTCTTGTTTTATTTTCCTGCGTTAGGGCCGTGGAACGGAGCCATGCATGCCTTCGAAGAGCAATGGCAGATGCCATCCCTCTGGCATTAGCCTCTGCCATGTGCATATTTGCAGTCAGCTGGAATTGGGCCATCTGCATACCTTCCTTCTGAAGCGCTGCTATCTGGTTTGGGTCTGTAGTGCTGCTGAGTCTAGACCACAGCCAATGCTGGTAGCCGCACATGGCGGATGCGTAATTGGCAATTCTAAACGACAGGGAGTCCAAGGAAAACATTTTCCTTCCCAGCACGTCTAGCCTCCTTCCCTCCCTGTCAGTTGAGGACATTTGTACAGCTCCCACTCTGGATTTTACTGATGCAGCGGCAATAACTAGGGAGTTGGGAGGGAGGTGTTTGTGGAAGATCTAGGCCCCTTCTTTGGGTAGAGCATACAGGGAGTCTGCTAGTTTATTGGTAGGAGATACAGAGGCGGGTTTACCCCATATGGCCGAGGCGGGTTCCATTAGCTGCTCTAGAAGCGGAAGCATTATATGCCCAGATTCCCCAGTCCCCAGGATTCTAAAGATGGGTCCCGTCTGGGATTTTTTAACTACCCTTGTGGGAAGTTTAGGGAGGAAGGATGACATCCTCCGGAGCATTGCCTGAAAGGCCTTCCAATCCTCTGTAGCCAGGGATATATTGGGATCCGAAATGGTATCTGGAGGGGGAGGGGATATCGTCTCATCCTCCTCAATGGACGGAGATGAGGAGGAAGCTGAACAAGACTTCAATCTCCCTGGGGAATCTACCCGTTAGTACCGTCGGTACCGCATCTTCTCTCGAGCCCACCAGTAGCGAGGTTAGGAGCTGCGTAGCCCCCGAGGGTGCTAACCTCTCTTGTGGCTGCGTCACCAGGCTCCCCGGCGCTGGAACCTGGATCCTAGCGTCGATGGGACCGACATCCAGGGGCGCCTGCACCGAGTCTGTCTCCGAAGGTGGAGGACGAGACACTGTAGCTGTCGATGCCGCCCTCGGTGGGGCCAGCTGTACGTAGGGCTGCTCCCGTCCCGATCGTGCCAGGAAGTCCAAATCCACTCTCGCCCTATAGGGTGATGGGCTTCGGGACCAGTATCCTTGAATGTAGGCATAGTCCTGACGTCCGTCCCGTGGATTGTAGGGCGAGCAGCAGGAGCACCGTGAGCGGGATCTGTGCTCCCTATGGTACCTGAGTGGGGTCCTACGTTCATTCCGGTACCGCGGGGATCGAGACCATGAACGGTAGTGCCGATGCAACTGGGAGCGAGAGTCTCTCTGCACCGGTGGCAGCGTGAGTAGCAGGGGCGGGACCGCCCGCGCCAGCAGAGTCATCGGCTGCAGAGGTTGCCTTTGCACCATCACGTCTGTCGATCCCGACATCGGTGTCGTCGGCTGCAGGGGTTGAGATTGTGTGGTCGCGCCCGTCAGTCCCAACGGCAACGTTTCCTGCCTCTGAGGCACCACAGACTCCCCTGTACCGCTCCGTTCCATCGCCTCCCTTGAGGAGCTTTTCTTTTTCTTTTTCTTTTTCTTCTTGCCCCTGCTCTTAGTGCCTCGCTCCGAGGAGCGGGCCGAACTGTGCGCGCAAGGCGTGCCGGTACCACCTTCCATGGAGTGGGCGGTACCAGAGTGGGCGGTACCGGAGACGTGGGCACCATCCTTAGGCAGCGATGGTACCGCCGGTGCCGGTTCCGTCGGAGCCTTCTGAGCCGTCTCCATCTCTGGAGTGCCGGGTGGGGAGCCTGAGAGGCCCCTCTTCTCCACCCTCCAGTGCCCTTTTTGTTAATAAGTCTTGCAGGCGGAGGGCCCTGGCCCGTTTGGCTCTGTTGGATAATACAGAACAGGCTCCGCAAGTCTGCGTGTTATGGCCCTCTCCTAAGCAGGCTAAGCAGCGAGTGTGTTGGTCGCTGACTGATAAGATAGCAGGGCACGAGCTACATCGTTTAAAGCCTGGCTGTTTGGGCATTCCCGCTCACCCCGAGGGGCAGACTAAGCCCAGGGAATGTCCCGCGGACTAGGGCGGTACTCTTTACTCACAGGAGTTTTCTTTGTTGTTCTTTCTTTTTTTTTTTGCTGAACAACGCTGAATAGCACTAAGAGGTCTTCCAACGCCACGCGGTTGGAAGGAACTGAGGCGGTGAGGGCTCCTCCCCCTATTTATGCTAACCATCCCTCATGATGCGGGTCCGCGCTTTTCTCAGGATGGGAGGGGGATGGAGAGGGCGGAGCCCTCACCATGTTCTAGTATTTTCCAGGCATATTCTGCCTGGATACTGCTGACGAGAGGTTTTCCGGTGTGCCTGCAGAGCAGGAAGTGAATCCCAAGAGTGAGAATGGCGGAGATCTTCGAAGAAGAACGTGAGTTTAACTCGCACTGTTCAGTCACATGAAACCCTCGGGGGTTTTAGCATTATTTTTCCATTCCCCCATTAAATTCAATAACGTGAGACAGGGCTCAAAATCCAGTCCTCTTTCGCGTTGCTGAATTTAATGGGAGAATGGAAAAACAATGCTAAAACCCCCATGCCCACAACTGGAGGTTTCACATCACTGCATGAACTTGAGTTAAACTCACATTAGTCCCCCCCCCCCACCGCCCACCCCTCCCTAAAAGTTAGCAGTACCCTTATTTGTTCCTCTGTACAAAACTAAGGTAGTTCAGTTAACTAAAATATCACATCAACTTTGGGAAACAACTGTCTAAATACATGTTCCAATAAAACAACATGAATCATAAAGATGCTGATACATAAAATCAAACACACAATTTTTAAAAACATTATCCTTTTACAAGGGAAACCAAAAACTGCTATAGAAAGAGAAAATATTTATTTCCCCCAATTTATTTTTTGTAGTTGACAGTACATCACATGCACTTTCACAGGCTCAAAAGATCAAATTTAAAAAATCCCCCATGTAGTTCAACAAAGCTATAATGAAGAAAAACAAATGCAAATGTAAAGCTACCAAAGCTGGTAAATTGAAGTAAGCTCAGAACCTTAAGTTGCTTCAAAACAGATTTTCTGAAATGAACCAGTGTCAAGTTTACATAAGCAACATTTATTAATTGGAAACACATTTCAATCCCCCCCTTTAAACAACAATGAAAATCATGTCTGGAATTTCCAACTCCTTACTCAACTTCCTGGTTGAGGCTCAGGGTGCAAGAGAAAGAACAAGGAAGCAGTAGGTCTGCTGCTTGGTGAAGATTTGGCTCAACTCCACCGCTTGATGAAAATAGGCTCAACTCCTATTTTGCCTCCATCTTCTCCCACAAGGGAAACTATGTCCAACCTGGCAAGAGTAGCAATAATGATGATGGGAAGGAATTGCAACTCAGAATAGGTAAAGGGATGGCAAGAGAACACCTAGCTACTTAGTTCAAGTCTTCGGGGCCAGATAATTACATCCTAGGATGAAGGAATTTACAGATGTAATCTTGTAACCATTGGCCCTTTTTACACAGGGCTCTCCCACTCATGAACACGCAGAAATCTGCATGTTCATGAGTGGGAGAGGCCCTTGTGAAGGACACGGCGTGAGCACATGTGGTGAGCGGGGGTGTGCGCGCGCTCCTACCTAACCTACACCCCACGAACATCCCACTCATCCCCACCAACAGAGCAACCGGAGAAAACAGCAGTTGCTCTGTGCAAGGAAATGAGTGGGGGGTGCGTGCGAATGCATGTGCGCCCATATGCATGCCCTGCCCACCCGACCCACCTCGCATGCACCGGCGCTTCCACGGACCCCTCACTCTGCAGGAGCTGTGTGAGAAGGCCTCTGTCTATAATCTTTGAAAACTCTTGGAGAACAGATGAGGTGTTGGAAGACTGGAAATGGGCAAATGTTGTTCCTATCTTCAAAAAGCAGGGGAAAGGAGGATCCAGGAAACTACAGACCGGTCAAGCCTAACAAAACCTGGAAAGATTCTAGAGCAGATTATAAAGCATTCAATTTGTAAGCATTTAGAAAACAATGCTGTGATTACTAGGCACCAGTATGGCTTTGTCAAGAACAAGTCATGCCAGACTAATCTTATTTCCTTTTTGATTGAGTTACTAGTTTAGTAGATCATGGGAATGCCATGGACACAGTATATCTTGCTTTCAGCAAAGCATTTGACACAGATGCCCATGATATCCTTCTTCACAAGCTAGCAAAATATGGGTTAGATGATACTACCTTTAGATGAATTTACAGTCGGTTGAAGAACCATACCCAAAGAGAGTTCATAAATGGCTCCCCATTAATCTGGAGAGGGGTATCGAGTGGGGTGGCTCAGGACTTGGTCCTGGGCCTTGTACTGTTCAACGTCTTTATTAATGACCTGGATGAAGGAGAAGAGGGGATGCTTATCAAATTTGTAGGTAACACAAAACTGGGAGGAACAGCTAACACCTTAGAAGACAGAAACAAGAGTCAAACGATCTTGACAGGATGGAAAGCTGGGCCAAAATGAAATTCACTAACAAAACTAACAAAATGAAATTCAACAGAGATAAATGTAAAGTTCTGCATTCAGGTAAGAAAAATAAAATGCACACGTATAGGATGGGTGATACCTGGCTTGGTAGCAGTACATGTGGAAAAGGATCTTGGGGTTATAGTTGATCACAAGCTTATCATGAGTCAGCAGTGTGATGCAGCTGCTAAAAAGGCTAATGCAATTTTAGGCTGCATTAACAGAAGCATAGCATCCAGGTCACGAGACGTTTCACTCTATTCTACGCTGGTCAGACCTCATATGGAGTACTGTGTCCAGTTCTAGGCACTGCATTTTAAGGAAGACATTTATTTATTTATTTTATTTATTTCGCTGCTCTTTTACCCCGCACCCTGCCACTCAGAGCAGCTTGGGGCGGCTTACAACAGAAACAACAACAACAACAACAATAAAAGAAACACAGAATATACAATTAAAATGCTAAAAATATTAAAAGGGCAGAACCCCCCACCCTACCCGTCTCCCTCCATTAACAAATTGGAACAGGTTCAAAGGAGAGCAACAAAGATGGTGGGGGTCTGGAAACCACAGGAATCACTGCTCACATGGTCTTTTTGAAGCCACATTTGGGAAGCCTCAGGGTTTCCCAAATGCGGCTTCAAAAAGACCGCACAAGATGCAATTCCTGTGGCAGCTGGCTACTACGGGTACGTGATCCTTTATGGATCAGAATTTTTTTTTTAACCTACTCCAAAGATACGGAGGTGAAAGGGGTAATTTTAGGTGTTACTAATTCAACTCTCCTCTGCATGCTTCAAGTCTGGACTATGCTCAGTAGCAAGCTTGGCTAAAATTAGAGTAATTACCTATTGGGATAGACTGTCATTCAGAACTGTTGAGATTGTCTAATAAATGCTGGTTGGAACAAATACACCATACTGGAAGCATAAAAGTATAAATGATGGAAAGAAATTCTAAAACCTGATTCTAGTGAAATCAGGCTTTTCAGTCGAATCTAGTTTCCAGTCCAATGGTACACTACGCTCGCAAGATTTGGATATCTCTGTGACAGGAGGATTTGTCACAAATTGCTGTGGTGACAATCATCCCATGGTATCCACAAATAAAGTTGAGTTTTGGTTTAGAGCCCTAGTTGATCTGCTTACAAGACCCTCAACTTCACAGAATTTTAACATTGGCCAGATTTCAATTGTTAGAAACAGCAGTCACTAAAGGAAGAGTTGAGGAGATAGAATTTCATGACTGATTATGCATATGTCATAATGGTGAGGTAGAATCCATTGAGCATTTTATTTGTATGTTCTTTATATGATAACTTGCGTGGTGTATGGCTTACCCCAATTGTAGAGACACAAGAATTTTCACCAATATCACAGAAAATGTTAGCTCTACTGTCTGCAAACACCCCTGATATAAAGGCGGTAGCATTATAGTTTCTTTTGGCGCAGCAGGAAAAAGTTATCTAAGAAAGCTTGATTGTTGCTAGTTTTTTCTTTTTCCCCCTGGTGAAAAAGAGATTAGTCTGTGATGCTAATATTGATTGTGAGCAGCTCTTGTTGTTTATTGAATTGGGTACATTTTATGGCAAACAGTCAAACTATGTATGTATGTATGTATGTATGTATGTACTACCGGTATGTCTAAACGCACCCCGCGGGGCTTTTCGGGAAACGTGTTCTTCAACATGCTGCATCCCACCACTCATGTAAAAGCAGCCCAACACCTATGAGGAAAGGTTGAAGGTGCTGGGTATATTTAGCCTGGAGAAGAGAAGACATGATAGCCATCTTCAAATATCTGAACGGCTGGTACAGAGAAGATGGAGCAGACTTGTTCTCTGTTGCGCCCGAGGGCAGGACTAGAACCAATGGGCTCAAATTGCAAGGAAGCAGATTTCGGCTAAACATCAGGAACAACTTCCCAACGGTAAGAGCTGTTCAACAGTGAACCGACTGCCTAGGGCGGCGGTGGGCTCTCCTTTGCTGAAGCTTTTCAAACAGAGGTTGGACAGCCATCTGTCAGGGATGGTGTAGCTATGGATTTCCTGCATTGAACAGGGGATTGGAGTAGATGACCTCTGAGGTCACTTCCAACTCTAAGATTCTAAGATTCACTCACCGTGCTTTGGGCAGGCTTACCATGTGATGCAGTGCATTGCGTGCCTGGCACCTACCAAATGTTTCCCCTGCCACATGGCAGACATCTGGCTGCTACGTGCTACATGTTTGGAAAAAGTCTGAGAATGCAGCGTGTACAGCCTTGCCCAAAATGGGGTACGACTGCCCAAGGTGTGGTAGCCCATGTGCCTGGACCCCATCTGCCCTGCCGTGCAGCAAGGTCCGCTGCGGGGCTTTCAACAGTGGGTGCTTGCGCCCATGGCCACATCATAGCTGAGGGCAGGATATTGGTTGGGCTGGGGGTGAGAGGCAGGGCAGGGCCAGGCTCCCATTTGTATGGATGGCACCCTGGCCCGCCCCAGTCATAGCAGAAGACCTGATTTCAGCCCATTCACCCGGGGGCGGGGGGGGGAGGAAAGGGTTGACTGTCTGCCCAGCTCCCTGAGCTGGCCCCACAGTGTGACAACTGTGCTTTCCCAGCATGGGACCGCGTGGGAATTGGACCCTCCGCAGGTTCATGTGGATGCACTAAGAGACTGCATGGGTGTTCCTCTGACACCATAAGAAGGATATAGTCAGAACAAGAAGCTCCAATGATTCTCCGTGTACCCTTCCACAAATCAAGCCACAACCTGGGACACTGTCTGTTTGCCAATAGGGGCTTCTCTGTATATGCGTATTTCCACAGTTCTGTCCTTGTTCTCACCACAGCATGTCTCCTAAAAGCTACCTAGCCCATTATCTACTTTGTGGTTGTGAAACACCAGACTCCCCAACGACACCAATTCCTATCATTAGTGGATTTACAGTGCACAACATTAAAACCATAATCCACAAGGGCACTTTTCTTAGGCTGACCATGACAGTTAAATTTCTAGAGCTAGTGTGGTGTAGTGGATAAGGTGCTAGACTTGGACCTGGGAAGCCAGGGTTTGAATCCTGCCCTAGCCATGAACTCACTGGGTGGCCATGGGCAAGTCACAACCTCGCAGCCTCACTTCCCCACCTGTAATATGGGTATGTTTGTGTCTGTCTTTCCCTGTGTTCCCCTCACCCTTGTCCATCTTAGATTGTAAACCCACTGGGCAGAGACCTGTCTCTTATAACAATTCTAAAGCACCAGGTACATTGCTTGTGCTATATAACTGAAGCAGCAGCATCAGCAATACTAGTCAGGAAAAAGATCTTGAAATAACTATGGATTGTTCTCCACAGTCAGCTCAATGCACGACAACAGTCAAAAAAGAAAAGCATGATGTTGGAAGAATAATTAACGGAGAGAGAGAAATTAAAATGGGAAATATCTTAACATATGAATCAATGGTGTATCCACACCTGGAACACCAGGTGTAATTCTGGTCAAAGCACTGCAGAAAACATATTCTAATTGAAAGACGATTGACAAGAAGAATACAATAAAGTCTTATTAAATCATGACTGGCATGGAGAATATTAATAGGGAATTGCTATTTACCTTCTCATAATCCTAAAGATAGGCAACACCTGATGAAATAGGCAGACAGCAGGGTTGGGGAAAAAAAAAGAGAAAACATCTTCACACAACACACAATTAACCTATGGAGTTCACTGCAATGGAATGCTAAGGAAGGCCAACAGGATAAATGGGTTAAAAAAAAAAAAAAGAAGAAGAATTGGGGATGTTCATGGAGAACAGAGCTGTCAACAGCTATTATCTAAGTTTAGCAGAAGTTGAAACCTTTGACTGCCAGAAGCTGGGAGTGAACGACAAAGAATAAATCACTTTGTATACGACCTGATTTACACACACTCTCTGAAGCCAAACTGTGGCAACTGTCAAACACAAAATACTTGTCTGCACAGAACATTATTCTAAGCTAATATGGCAGTACACATGTTGTTGCCCAACCTCTCTCTCTCTAAGCCGGGGGGCGGGGGGGGGCGTGACCATGAGCTGAAAGCAAGCCTGGTTTTTATTTGGTCACTTATCATTTCTTAAATCTGGACCCTCGATCCAGTTCCAGCTCCCAAATACTGAAAGACTGAACTCAGGGTAAGGGCGCAGATATGAGAATATCCATACAAGGACAGAGAATGGATTCATGGCTCAGACAAGAACTTAACCCTCTTCCACCTCTAAAAACCTAATTAAGTCACAGTTGAAAAATATAAATACGATTGATTTCAAAATGACTCCAGTTTAACATTAAAAAAATTAATTTAGTGTGTTTGATACAGAAACTTGTCTGACAAACGTTTGTGGAGTTACTATGACCCCGCAGTGTCAGACAGCACATTCATATGCAAACGAGACAGCACATTCATATGCAAACGAGAAAACATCTAGCTACACGTGTTAATATCCCCAATGTTCTCTCCATTCATAAGCAAACAAAGTTAAAGTGGGTAGTAACTCTCAGGCAGACAGCTTGTCTGCATTTCAAGAGCCTGAGCTATTAGGACTTGTCTGCATTTCAAGGGCTGGCTGCCATAATAACTAATGGTGAGTTGAAATAACCCCTTCAGCTGAACAGGATATTTTTCTTTCAATATAACCTTCAAGTAAAAAAATCAGAATTGAAGCTTCACACTATCGAAGGGTTAACTTCTATGTAAAGAATCTAAAGATACAAGTTTGCTTTAAGTTGGTAACCTGAGTTTTCCACTTGGGGCATAATTGACCGTCCAATACACTTGCAATGAAAATCTTCTGTACATACATAAAATGACGTATTATGAAAGCAGACAAAATTCTACACTGCGTTTGGGGCAAATATGACTCCATAAGCCTGGGTGTATGGTGCTTTAATTTTCCCATTCATTCCAACAGACATCAATCATACCCCATTAGTGTTCTAGTATTCATCTTCAATTTAAAAAAAATAATACAATGGGGGGCATGAGCCAATGGAGCACAATTGATCCCATTATTCTTGAGGAATACATGGGAGTGGTACAAGTTTGTTTTAAATGTTTTTTATTTGGTCCCTTATCAATTCTTGGATATGGACCCTCGGTCCAGTTCCTACTCAAGCACTGAAAGACTGAGTTCAGGGTAAAGGTGAAGAAATGAGGATGAATATTTGCTAAAGGTACAGAGAAGGGGAACAAAAATGGTAAGAGGTATGGAACGGCTCCCCAGGTTGGGGCTCTTCAGCTTGGAGAAGAACAGACAGAGAGGATATGATAGAAGTTTGTAAAATCATGAGTGGTGTGGAACACGTTAATAGGGGATAGTTATTTACCCTCTCATATAGTACTAAAACTAGAGGATACTCCATGAAACTAACAGGTAGTACATTTAAAACAAATAAAAAGTATTTTTTCACCCAACCCACAATTAAGTTGTGGAATTTTTGCCAGACGATGTGGTTAAGGCCAGTAGTATAGCTGGGATTAAGAAAGGGTTGAACAAGTTTCTGAAGGATATGTCTATTAGGAGCTATTAGCCAGGTAGGTTTGGGGTATATAACCTATTACTGTCGGGAGCTGGGAGTGAACAACACGGAATGGACTGCCCGATTGTGACCTGTTGGGTATTCTTCCAAGCAACCAAGTTTGACCAGTGTCGGAGACAGGTGCTGGGCTCGATGGAAAATTGGTCTGACCAAGTATAGCACTACTTACATTCTTATCACGGTTTTACACTCTCTCTGCCAATGAATTGAGGGTCTCCAGCTTGTGGCTGATATGGCAGGAGACAGATTGGGAGTGCTGCTAGTATACCGTGCACCTACCTGTACAGCAGCCTCCCTACACGCACTAGCAGAGCTGGTGTCAGAGCTAGTATTGCAGTCCCCAAAGACGTTAGTCTTGGGGGACTTCAGTATTCATGCTGATGCCAGTTTTGCAGGAGTGGAGCATGAGTTCATGGCCGCCATGGCAACCATGAACCTGTCTCAGATGGTTAGCAGCCCGACACATAATGGGGGGCATACCCTGGATCTTATATTTTGCACTGGCCTTGAGGCGGGGGATCCATTAGCGGGAGAGATATCGGCTGTGCCCTTGTCATGGACGAATCATTACCTCCTGCAGACCCATCTCCCGGAGCAGATCTGGCCCCGGAGAGGTGTGGAACCGGTTCGGATGGTTCGTCCCCAGAGACCGATCGAACCAGAATGGTTCCGGAATGCTCTGGGGTAGCTCCCCAGATTTTGACGACCATCCCATAGATGGCCTTGTTGCTTTTCGGAACACTCTGCTGACTGAGGCCATCGATCGGATGGCTCCCAGGTGTCTGCTTCCTAAGCATCAGAACCGCAGACCTCCTTAGTTTTCCGAGGACCTGCGGCTGCTGAAGCAAGGACGACAGTGGTTGGAGCAACAGTGGCATCGCTCTCGCACTTAAGCCAACAGGTTGCATCGTAGAGCCAGTTTACGAGCCTATGCTGTGGCTCTGCAGGCAGCAAAGGAGGGATTCTTTGCTGGTCTCATAGCATCTGCGAAGTTCCATCTGGCAGAACTTTTCTGGGTGGTGAGGGGGCTGGTCGGTCCAGTCTCCCTCCGCCTAGAACTGGAATTTTCCAGTGCACACTGACGTTTGTGGATTACTTCACACATAAAATTGCTCATATTCATCACAACTTCGATGACGCACTTATTAAATTAGGAGAACCTGAGGTTATGGAAACCCCATCTTGTCCATCTTGTCCAATTTTATGGGATCACTTTCAGTGGGTGCCGCCCTTTTTAGGGAAGGTTATTGAACACGTTGTGGCTCAGCAGCTACAAGAGGATCTGGACCGTATTCGTTTTCTAGACCCCTCGCAGTCCGACTTCCGCCCAGGTTATGGCACGGAGATGGCAACCTCCTTACGGTTTGGGATGTGGTGTCATCAATATGCTGATAACACCCAACTTTACCTCTCTTATTCATCCAACCCAGACCCAGCAGTCTCGGTGCTTACTCGGTGTTTGGAGGCTGTGGGGGACTGGGTGAGGGCCAACCAACTGAAGCTGAATCCTGACAAGATGGCAATAATGTTAGCGGGGAAGGCAGCTGAGTCCGCATCGCCCATCAGAGATGGGGTTTGCCCTCCGCTGGTTTCCCAGGTTTGTAGTCTGGGACTGCCCCTCGATTCCCAGATCAGCCTGGATGTCCAGGTATGGGCTGTGGAAAGGAATGCATTTCGCCAATTACACCTGGTGTGGCGGCTTAACTGTACATCTTAGACTCTGAACTAGCCACTATCATCCATGCTTTCATCACCTCTAGATTCGACTATTGTAACAGGCTCTATGTGGGGCTACCCTTGGTGATGATTCAGAGACTGCAGCTGCTGCGGAATGCGGCAGCCCATCTTCTTATGGGGTTGCACCACCAGGAACATTTTACACCAGTGCTCCGTCCGCTGCACTGGCTGACTATACTCTTCCGGGTCTGATTCAAAGTGTTGGTACTTACCTAAAAAGCCCTAAACAGCCTAGGCATTATCTATCTGTGGGACTGCCTCATTCTTCGAGCTCTGGATCGACCCCTGCTGTCGACCAGGGGTGCCTTTCTCAAGGTCCCCCGGGTATCCCAGGGGACGATGATGGGAGAGGGCATTCTCGGTGGTTGCACCAAGACTGTGAAACTCCCACCCACCAGAGGCCCAGTTGGCCCTGGACCTCCCCTCTTTTCGATGAAAATATAAGACCTGGCTGTTCTGCCAGGCATTTGATGGGCGGGGGGGGGGGGGGG